>JAVJIF010033094.1:0-140276 GCA_038442645.1 Agave tequilana
TCTAATGTTGAATCGGCTTTTTTAATTTGGAACATCATCACCTCGCTCGGCGAAAAAGATCTATACTATGCGGGGGTGACTCGGACGTTGGAAGCGACACCTCCAACGCATGCTTTATGGTCCAAGGGGATGACCCCCTTGAGGTAAATTCCGAATCCAATGATGAGGACATGTCATATGATGAGCTATCTATTTTTTTGTCATCTATTGCTTGAGAAATATGACATGATTAGAAAAGAAAATAAAAATTTGAAAAAGAACATTGCTTGCATGCATAAAGAACATGAATCATTAGAGATAAGATTGCATGCTTAGAAAAGGAAAATAAAGATTTGGAAATGAGAAATGTTTCCTTGATTGCTAAATTGAATGATTTATGTGAAGGGAACACTATTTTGAAAAATAAGATTGATTTGGTGGAAAAACAAAAGGAAGATGTTTTTCAAGAAAATATCACTTTGAAAGAAAATTTGTTGAAAAAAAAAAGATTTTGTTTCACAAAAGAAAAAGAAAAATGATCATATTCTCATCATGCTTACATGCCACCACAAATGAGATAAATGTTTTGAAAAATAAAATGGATAATTTGAGTTCAACTTTGAACTCTTGTGCATTTAATCATACTAAGTTGGAGTCAATGTTTTCAAAGAAACAAACTCCTCATGTTCATGCACATCACTCTCATCATCATGCTTAGTTGCACAACATGATCACACTCCTACACATAAGCATACTAAGGTGTACGTATGTACACATTGTGGCCGCAAAGGCCATTAGCAAATTTTGTTTTGATAAGAAACCTCATTTATATTTTGCTTAGTATAAAAGATTTTGGGATCCTTACAATAAAGCTAACCAAAGGACCCAAGAAAGTATGGGTACCAAAACCCCCACCCTTTGATTTTGATGTAGGTGAGGGCTCTCACAAAACGTGAGAGGATTGGTGCCTTGATAGCGGATGCAATGGACATGATGGACAAACTTTTGGATGCATTGCTATCAAGGAGATTTTGGTGGGAAAGACCACCATGCTTGGAGTTTTGGAGTTGGTAACAATTTCTAAAATCCTATTTTATTTATGTACATGCTTTTATTTCATAATATCATTCATAGCATGTTCATGTTTTAAGATTTTATGTGCTTCATGTGGTATTTACATGCTTAAATGTAGAATGTGTCAAAACTTGCATTTATACATATATGAATAGTGAACTACAATTGACTCATATATATTTGAACTTCATGCTCATTTGTATCCACTATATGCATGTGTATAGGCTAGTTTTGATGATTCGGTCATTTATACTTGTTATGCCTATCTTTGATCTCACTTCATGTATATGTGTGTTTAATTTCAAATCTAATAAATATACATGTATACCCCTTGAGTCATTTGCCTTCATGCAATATATATTGGACTCTTTTCATATTTGGGATATGTATGCTATTTTTAGAATTGGATAAATCATACATATACCATGAAGATTAGTATTTTAAATAATAATAATAATAAAATGATTTTCATGTTTTTGATTTGTACAACAAAATGTGATTTATGATCTTTTTGAGCTTGAATGACTATTTTCATAAAATGCTATTTACGTGATCTTTTGAACACTCATCTTTATGATACAAAATAGTTTGAGCTTTATAGACCATGAGTGATTAAATCTTTATGTATTTAGCAATACTTTATGAAAAATATATGATTTGTTTTAAGATGAAAAATAAGATTTTCATGAGATTCATGCTTCACTTTCTATTTTCATGAAAATACCATTTACATAACCTTTGAACACTCATCTTTATGATAAAAGATAATTTTTGAGCTTTATGGACTATGAGTGCTTGAACTTTTGTGTATTTAGTATTATTCATGGAAAACATTTGACTTTATATTTTTGAAGGATCTTTAACTAGTTTGTCAAAAATCCATTTAAACTAGTTATCTATTCTTCAAATTGATTCACATGATCCTATTTGTAATCATATGGATAAATTCTTTTGTATTTTCAAAATTTATTTGATGCTTCATGATTTGAATATTAGTTTAAATGTTAGCATTTGTCAACACTTGGATTTATACTTATACACATTATGGATCACAAATAAATCTATATATGATTGGGTTTAAATGCTTATTTGTGCCCATTAGGTGTGTTAGTAAACCTAAGTTTTGATGATTGTTACATTGTAAACTCGTATTCCTTTTTGGATTTATGCTATGATCATGTGCTTTCATTTCATGTATATGTTTATTTTGTCAAAACATTAAGATATACATGGATACCTCTTGAGTCATTTGCCTTTAATGCAAATCTATTTATATAGACTCAATTGTGTTTAAGAGATATGTATGTACACTTATTGCATTGACTAAACATACATATGCCATGAAATACAATTTTGTTGATTTTCATGTATTAAAAATTTGTGATGATTTTCATGTATTCAAAATTTATAGGAATATTGAGTTTTATTGCCACTTTCATGATGCCATGTTCCACATAACACTAGTACACTCACCTTTTATTATATATGGACTTTATGGATATTAGAGTGTTTTTAGTGCCATGTGATTTACTTGTGGTTCATGAAAACTTTGACTTATTCCTTGTTGAAGGATTCCTTACTAGTTTCAAAAATATTTTCATTTAACTAGTTTAAATTCTTCATATGGTAGAGTATATGATAAGCTTAATCTTTTCAATGGTATCATTGGATATTTTCAATTGGTATCAATATTTTTTATATATACTCATATTTTGATTGTATGTATGAATGCTTTCAAATTATATCAATTTCTATT
Source organism: Agave tequilana (assembly GCA_038442645.1). Lineage (NCBI taxonomy): Eukaryota > Viridiplantae > Streptophyta > Magnoliopsida > Asparagales > Asparagaceae > Agave > Agave tequilana. Next base: position 2,810 of record JAVJIF010033094.1, read on the forward strand.
GGTATTATCTTGTCATACATATATGTTATCTATTTGTGCTTGTTTTATAATTAGTATCTTCTATAGCACAAAGGTTGGTTAATGCTAAGCTTAATTAGAATTTCAAATTGGTATCAAAAATTTGTGTATGGTTATTTTACAATTGGTACTTTGAAAATTTTGTTAATTGATATCTTAAAATATGACCTTTTCTAAGATATCTCAAAATTTGTGTATTGAGCAAAATTCAAAAATTTTATTTTGATAAAGAAAAACTTAAAATTTTTTTTTGGTTTGTATTGCCTATATGCAAGGAGAGCTTAACATCTCTTCTACATGTAGATTCATGTTGAGTGTATTGTGTAATGAGGAGCTTAACATCTCTTCTTATGTGGTACACGTGTGTAGGGGGAGCTTCACATCTCCTCTTATGCATTACATAATATGTGTTATGTGAATTGGGGCTTATCATCCCTTCTTCATGTCATGCATCTGTGTAGGGAAGCTAACTTAGCGTCTTCCTCTTCATGAATTTATATCGCATATAAATTTATTGATTGATTTGATTACCCCTCTTGATTTCATTGTTTTTGACAAAAAGGGGGAAAAAATTTGTTTGATGTATTTTACTTTGAACCCTTTGTTGATGATTGACAAAGGGGGAGAAGTATTTGAGTTATATGCATGATTTCCTTAAGGGGGAGTAGTATTTGTTCCTTACTTAAGGGAGAGAAAGATTTTGAGATGATTTTGAGTTTTTATACTTGTGCTTTTACTCATGCATAGCAATAATATAATAAGATAAAAGCTTGAGAAAAAGATTTGTGCATTCATTTGCATACATATTTATGTGCTTCATTGAATATCTATTGCTTATTTAATATGCATGAGTTAAGGGGGAGCTTCTTTGAAGCTTTACTTTAATCCATGCATATATAACGTCATGAGTTTTGTCATCATCAAAAAGGGGGAGATTGTTGGCCCAAAGGCCCATCACTCTAGTTTTGATGATGATCAACTCATGAAGTTATGATTACTAATGATCTTGTGTTTAATTAGTGACAGATTCTTTATCAAGATCTTAGTAGGTGTGGAGCTTCAACAAAGGATTTAAAGTCAAGTTGGAAGATAGCACCGTTGATTCACGAGCCTATGCATCAAGACCACATCTAGAGATGAGCTCGGTGGATTGCATGTGGACCAAGTCAAGAAGATGAGAAGACTTCAAGGGAAGACTTCAAGAAGATGAAGACTTGTGTCTAGGTATAAGATTTTGTTTTTGTTTTAGTTAAAATGTAAAGGATAGAATAGTTGGTGGATTGCTCAAGTTATATACACACACACACTCTTGATAGAACTCTTGATTTAATTGATTTCATAAAAGATTTCTTTTTAGAAAAGAATTTTTATTTAGTAAAAGATTTTCTTTGAGACAAAATATAAACTTTGGTTTTTGGTATTTCTATCATATATATCTTTTCAAACCATAACCAAGTTTAGAGCTTTATGATCAAAAACATAGATATTTTATTATGATTGTGTAGTGGATCATATCCATACACACTATGCTTTATAAGTTCAAAATATCTTGTTTTTGCATTTTGTGAAGTTATGGAAAAACAAGTCTTAGAAAGACATGTTTTTAGAAAAACAGTTTTTATTGTGATTAAAACTATTTTTTAGATTTACTGTGAATTTATGGGATTTTTATTGAGTGAAAAGACCTATTTTCAAATCCTGTATCTGTGCAAAACTGTGCAAACTGTTTCAGGCTTCAGCGGTCGACCGGACCGGTCGACCGGGTCTGAAGTCGGTCGACCGGATCAGTCGACCGACGTGCACAGACGTGCACGCCTTGGTGCACTGGAGGACGGTCGACCGGGTCGGTCGACCGCTTCGGAGAGCTTTGCTCTCTGGAAATATCGGCCGACCGGTCCGGTCGACCGACAGAGAGATTACTCTCTGCTCCAGTGGGTCGGTCGACCGAGCCGGTCGACCGGACGCTCCAACGGTCGGATTCTTGACCGTTGGCGGTCGACCGGGCCGGTCGACCGGTAGCACTGACAGAGCCCCAACGGCTCTATTTTCTGACAGCCTATAAAAGGGGGTTTTGTCATTGTTTGAAGCTAAGATTTTAGGAGAGCTTTTGTCCAGTTATTTTCATACTTTTAGCAGAGTTTTCTCCACAAAATAGAGTGCCAATATTTCCTATCAAAAGGGATTTTATCAAGAGAGTGTTTATTGTGATTTCTTGAGTTTTCCATCAAAGTTCTTTCCTTGATTTCTCACACTACACTTGAGCATCCATAGTTGTATCTATCCTATAGGAGAGTGTTGTAGTGAGAGTTTTTGTAGGTGATCAAGTGTTTAGATCACCAAGATTTCATCTTGTACTTTGAGGAGACGGGCAAGTGTGCTCGTGGTTGTTTAGGGTTCGGGTGCGAACTCTTGTAGCTTGAGGTGCGGCCTCGACGAGCCGGTGGGCTTGTGGTGTGTAAGGGACTTGGGAGTCCGAGGGCTTGTAGGTGTTGCGGCACCGGGGAGAGATCCATTGGGATCTTGCATAGTGGAAATCCTTCGTGTGTCGAAGGCGGGGATGTAGAGCAAGTGTGCTCGAACCTCGAAACAAACCCTTTGTGTTTGCGATTGCTCACTCTTGCTCTCTTACTCTTTTTGTCTCACTTATATCTTGCATTACTTTATAGTCTTTATCTCTTATATGCATGATATACCTTTGTGCTCATAATTGCTATACTTGCTTGGGATTGTTATTAACACTAGTATTCAACCAAGAGAGCCAACGCGGCACCTCAACCCATTCAAGGGGAATCTAGAGGAGTTTGTCCAGAGCCTCGCAAGGGGAATTCGGCAACACTCTTGTGTTATACATAAGTGTTTAATTAAAAGAAGTTTAATTGGTCATCTTAGTTTTAAATTCCGCATTATTTGTTCATAAGTGACCATTGGATTAGCCATCACCTATTCACCCCCCTCTAGGTGATCTTACAATTGGTATCAGAGCCAAGTGCTCTTGATATTGGGTCTAACAACTTAGAGTTAAAGATCCTACTTTTAGGCTAATCACAATATTTTGTACACACACCATGACTTCATGTCACCACCCACCTTTGACATCCTAAACATCCAAATTCGGAAGGTTAAGATGTCATTGTACCTCAAAGCCTTAGGATTTCATGTCTATCTTGCCACTACTAATAATGCTTATTCTTTAGATGGTAAGAACATTGAGGCTAATGCAAAAGCCCTTCATGCTATCAAGTCAACCCTAAATGATGATTATTTATCTAGGGTTTCTAATGTTGAATCGGCTTTTGTAATTTGGAACATCATCACCTCGCTCGGCGAAAAGATCTATACTATGCGGGGAGTGACTCGGACGTTGGAAGCGACACCTCCAACGCATGCTTTATGGTCCAAGGGGATGACCCCCTTGAGGTAAATTCCGAATCCAATGATGAGGACATGTCATATGATGAGCTATCTATTTTTTGTCATCTATTGCTTGAGAAATATGACATGATTAGAAAAGAAAATAAAAATTTGAAAAAGAACATTGCTTGCATGCATAAAGAACATGACTCATTTAGAGATAAGATTGCATGCTTAGAAAAGGAAAATAAAGATTTGAAAAATGAGAATGTTTCCTTGATTGCTAAATTGAATGATTTATGTGAAGGGAACACTATTTTGAAAAATAAGATTGATTTGGTGGAAAAACAAAAGGAAGATGTTTTTCAAGAAAATATCACTTTGAAAAGAAAATTTGTTGAAAAAGAAAAAGATTTTGTTTCACAAAAGAAAAAGAAAAATGATCATATATCTCATCATGCTTTACATGCCACCACAAATGAGATAAATGTTTTGAAAAATAAAATGGATAATTTGAGTTCAACTTTGAACTCTTGTGCATTTAATCATACTAAGTTGGAGTCAATGTTTTCAAAGAAACAAACTCCTCATGTTCATGCACATCACTCTCATCATCATGCTTATGTTGCACAACATGATCACACTCCTACACATAAGCATACTAAGGTGTACGTATGTACACATTGTGGCCGCAAAGGCCATTTAGCAAAATTTTGTTTTGATAAGAAACCTCATTTATATTTTGCTTAGTATAAAAGATTTTGGGATCCTTACAATAAAGCTAACCCCAAAGGACCCAAGAAAGTATGGGTACCAAAACCCCCACCCTTTGATTTTGATGTAGGTGAGGGCTCTCACAAAACGTGAGAGGATTGGTGCCTTGATAGCGGATGCAATGGACATGATGGACAAACTTTTGGATGCATTGCTATCAAGGAGATTTTGGTGGGAAAGACCACCATGCTTGGAGTTTTGGAGTTGGTAACAATTTCTAAACTCCTATTTTATTTATGTACATGCTTTTATTTTCATAATATCATTCATAGCATGTTCATGTTTTAAGATTTTATGTGCTTCATGTGGTATTTACATGCTTAAATGTAGAATGTGTCAAAACTTGCATTTATACATATATGAATAGTGAACTACAATTGACTCATATATCTTTGAACTTCATGCTCATTTGTATCCACTATATGCATGTGTATAGGCTAGTTTTGATGATTCGGTCATTTATACTTGTTATGCCTATCTTTGATCTTACTTCATGTATATGTGTGTTTAATTCAAATCTAATAAATATACATGTATACCCCTTGAGTCATTTGCCTTCATGCAATATATATTGGACTCTTTTCATATTTGGGATATGTATGCATATTGTTAGAATTGGATAAATCATACATATACCATGAAGATTAGTATTTTAAATAAATAATAATAAAAAAATGATTTTTCATGTTTTTGATTTGTACAACAAAATGTGATTTATGATCTTTTTGAGCTTGAATGACTATTTTCATAAAAATGCTATTTACATGATCTTTTGAACACTCATCTTTATGATACAAAATAGTTTGAGCTTTATAGACCATGAGTGATTAAATCTTTATGTATTTAGCAATGCTTTATGAAAAATATATGATTTGTTTTAAGATGAAAAATAAGATTTTCATGAGATTCATGCTTCACTTTCTATTTTCATGAAAATACCATTTACATAACCTTTGAACACTCATCTTTTATGATAAAAGATAATTTTTGAGCTTTATGGACTATGAGTGCTTGAACTTTTGTGTATTTAGTATTATTCATGGAAAACATTTGACTTTATATTTTTGAAGGATCTTTAACTAGTTTGTCAAAAATCCATTTAAACTAGTTATCTATTCTTTAAATTGATTCACATGATCCTATTTGTAATCATATGGATAAATTCTTTTGTATTTTCAAAATTTATTTGATGCTTCATGATTTGAATATTAGTTTAAATGTTAGCATTTGTCAACACTTGGATTTATACTTATACACATTATGGATCACAAATAAATCTATATATGATTGGGTTTAAATGCTTATTTGTGCCCATTAGGTGTGTTAGTATAGCCTAAGTTTTGATGATTGTTACATTGTAAACTCGTATTCCCTTTTTGGATTTATGCTATGATCATGTGCTTTCATTTCATGTATATGTTTATTTTGTCAAAACATTAAGATATACATGGATACCTCTTGAGTCATTTGCCTTTAATGCAAATCTATTTATATAGACTCAATTGTGTTTAAGAGATATGTATGTACACTTATTGCATTGACTAAACATACATATGCCATGAAATACAATTTTGTTGATTTTCATGTATTAAAAATTTGTGATGATTTTTCATGTATTCAAAATTTATAGGAATATTGAGTTTTATTGCCACTTTCATGATGCCATGTTCCACATAACACTAGTACACTCACCTTTTATTATATATGGACTTTATGGATATTAGAGTGTTTTTAGTGCCATGTGATTTACTTGTGGTTCATGAAAACTTTTGACTTATTCCTTGGTTGAAGGATTCCTTACTAGTTTTCAAAAATATTTTCATTTAACTAGTTTAAATTCTTCATATGGTAGAGTATATGATAAGCTTAATCTCTTCAATTGGTATCATTGGATATTTTCAATTGGTATCAATATTTTTTATATATACTCATATTTTGATTGTATGTATGAATGCTTTCAAATTATATCAATTTCTATTGGTATTATCTTGTCATACATATATGTTATCTATTTGTGCTTGTTTTATAATTAGTATCTTCTATAGCACAAAGGTTGGTTAATGCTAAGCTTAATTAGAATTTCAAATTGGTATCAAAAATTTGTGTATGGTTATTTTACAATTGGTACTTTGAAAATTTTGTTAATTGATATCTTAAAATATGACCTTTTCTAAGATATCTCAAAATTTGTGTATTGAGCAAAATTCAAAAATTTTATTTGATAAAGAAAAACTTAAAATTTTTTTTGGTTTGTATTGCCTATATGCAAGGAGAGCTTAACATCTCTTCTACATGTAGATTCATGTTGAGTGTATTGTGTAATGAGGAGCTTAACATCTCTTCTTTATGTGGTACACGTGTGTAGGGGGAGCTTCACATCTCCTCTTATGCATTACATAATATGTGTTATGTGAATTGGGGCTTATCATCCCTTCTTCATGTCATGCATCTGTGTAGGGAAGCTAACTTAGCGTCTTCCTCTTCATGAATTTATATCGCATATAAATTTTATTGATTGATTTGATTACCCCTCTTTGATTTCATTGTTTTGACAAAAAGGGGGAGAAAATTTGTTTGATGTATTTTACTTTGAACCCTTTGTTGATGATTGACAAAAAGGGGGAGAAGTATTTGAGTTATATGCATGATTTCCTTAAGGGGGGGTAGTATTTGTTCCTTACTTAAGGGAGAGAAAGATTTTGAGATGATTTTGAGTTTTATACTTGTGCTTTTACTCATGCATAGCAATAATATAATAAGATAAAAGCTTGAGAAAAAGATTTGTGCATTCATTTGCATACATATTTATGTGCTTCATTGAATATCTATTGCTTATTTAATATGCATGAGTTAAGGGAGAGCTTCTTTGAAGCTTTACTTTAATCCATGCATATATAACGTCATGAGTTTTGTCATCATCAAAAAGGGGGAGATTGTTGGCCCAAAGGCCCATCACTCTAGTTTTGATGATGATCAACTCATGAAGTTATGATTACTAATGATCTTGTGTTTAATTAGTGACAGATTCTTTATCAAGATCTTAGTAGGTGTGGAGCTTCAACAAAGGATTTAAAGTCAAGTTGGAAGATAGCACCGGTTGATTCACGAGCCTATGCATCAAGACCACATCTAGAGATGAGCTCGATGGATTGCATGTGGACCAAGTCAAGAAGATGAGAAGACTTCAAGGGAAGACTTCAAGAAGATGAAGACTTGTGTCTAGGTATAAGATTTTGTTTTTGTTTTAGTTAAAATGTAAAGGATAGAATAGTTGGTGGATTGCTCAAGTTATATCACACACACACTCTTGATAGAACTCTTGATTTAATTGATTTCATAAAAGATTTCTTTTTAGAAAAGAATTTTTATTTAGTAAAAGATTTTCTTTGAGACAAAATATAAACTTTGGTTTTTGGTATTTCTATCATATATATCTTTTCAAACCATAACCAAGTTTAGAGCTTTATGATCAAAAACATAGATATTTTATTATGATTGTGTAGTGGATCATATCCATACACACTATGATTTATAAGTTCAAAATATCTTGTTTTTTTATTTTGTGAAGTTATGGAAAAACAAGTCTTAGAAAGACATGTTTTTAGAAAAACAGTTTTTATTGTGATTAAAACTATTTTTTAGATTTACTGTGAATTTATGGGATTTTTATTGAGTGAAAAGACCTATTTTCAAATCCTGTATCTGTGCAAAACTGTGCAAACTGTTTCAGGCTTCAGCGGTTGACCGGACCGGTCGACCGGGTCTGAAGTCGGTCGACCGGATCAGTCGACCGACGTGCACAGACGTGCACGCCTTGGTGCACTGGAGGACGGTCGACCGGGTCGGTCGACCGCTTCGGAGAGCTTTGCTCTCTGGAAATATCGGCCGACCGGTCCGGTCGACCGACAGAGAGATTACTCTCTGCTCCAGTGGGTCGGTCGACCGAGCCGGTCGACCGGAGGCTCCAACGGTCGGATTCTTGACCGTTGGCGGTCGACCGGGCCAGTCGACCGGTAGCACTGACAGAGCCCCAACGGCTCTATTTTCTGACAGCCTATAAAAGGGGTTTTGTCATTGTTTGAAGCTAAGATTTTAGGAGAGCTTTTGTCCAGTTATTTCCATACTTTTAGCAGAGTTTTCTCCACAAAATAGAGTGCCAATATTTCCTATCAAAAGGGATTTTATCAAGAGAGTGTTTATTGTGATTTCTTGAGTTTTCCATCAAAGTTCTTTCCTTGATTTCTCACACTACACTTGAGCATCCATAGTTGTATCTATCCTATAGGAGAGTGTTGTAGTGAGAGTTTTTGTAGGTGATCAAGTGTTTAGATCACCAAGATTTCATCTTGTACTTTGAGGAGACGGGCAAGTGTGCTCGTGGTTGTTTAGGGTTCGGGTGCGAACTCTTGTAGCTTGAGGTGCGGCCTCGACGAGCCGGTGGGCTTGTGGTGTGTAAGAGACTTGGGAGTCCGAGGGCTTGTAGGTGTTGCGGCACCGGGAGAGATCCATTGGGATCTTGCATAGTGGAAATCCTTCGTGTGTCGAAGGCGGGGATGTAGAGCAAGTGTGCTCGAACCTCGAAACAAACCCTTTGTGTTTGCGATTGCTCACTCTTGCTCTCTTACTCTTTTTGTCTCACTTATATCTTGCATTACTTTATAGTCTTTATCTCTTATATGCATGATATACCTTTGTGCTCATAATTGCTATACTTGCTTGGGATTGTTATTAACACTAGTATTCAACCAAGAGAGCCAACGCGGCACCTCAACCCATTCAAGGGGAATCTAGAGGAGTTTGTCCAGAGCCTCGCAAGGGGAATTCGGCAACACTCTTGTGTTATACATAAGTGTTTAATTAAAAGAAGTTTAATTTGGTCATCTTAGTTTTAAATTCCGCATTATTTGTTCATAAGTGACCATTGGATTAGCCATCACCTATTCACCCCCCCTCTAGGTGATCTTACAGAGGTGTGGCCGATGGAACTTCACGTAGAGGTGGAGAGGCTTCACGTAGAGGTGAAGTGTTGTGGCCAGTTGGACTTCACGTAGAGGTGAGGTGTTGTGATCTCGATGAACATGTGATCTTCCGGTGAGAAGATGTTGAGCTTACATAAGGAGTGGTGCGCATCCAGTTGAAGCCGATAGTGTTTGGTGTGCTCTGCGCAGACTTGGTTGGACCGTCAGTGGAAGACAGGAAGACTAGATAGAGCTGGTCAGTTGGAGAGTCAGTGTTGGCTCGTGAGGAAGTCTTCGTGAGGTCGTGAAGTTGCGGAGTAGAAGCCATGTTGGTAATCGGCATGTATGAAAATTCTCCTAAGGTGAAGTACAGGGAAGGCATGTACGATGTTTTCCAGTGGATAGCTGAGCTAAAGATTTCAAGCCGAGATCGTGTGTCGATTTCACCGAGCTCGTGTGTCGATTTCGCCAGGTGATAGACTGGGGTACGTTGGAGATCGGCTCAGATTTGAAAAATCTTCGCCGAGATGGAGAATTGTTGGAAAGAGAGAATATTGCTAAGAAAGTTGACATGAATCGTCAAGGGGTCGTCGAGTGATCGCTGAGGAAGTCAACGACGAAGACGAAGGGAAACAGCAGCAGAAAACAAGCCAACAGCAGCAGGTGCAGGTTGGCCGGTCGACCGGCCCGGTCGACTGGCCCGCAGTATCAGAAGCTCGGTCGACCGGCTCGGTCGACCGACGTGCACAACGTGCACAAGTTGGAGCTCGGTCGACGGTCAGTCGACCGACTGTAAGTACCCAACTCTCTGTTGGGCACCCGGTCGACCGGCCGGTCGACCGGTGGAAGGGTCGGTCGACCGGCCGGTCGACCGACAAGCGGGTACAGGCTGCGAGTGCAGATTTGAAAATCTGTTTGTATTTAAGGGGTTGGCTGTTTTCTAGGATTTGTATCTTGTTGAAGATCCTTGAGAAGGAAAAGGCTGGAGTTCTCTTGCATTCAAAGAGGCTGCTATCCATTGTAATCTTCTTCCAAGTAAATTAATCTCTCTTCTGATTGCCCCGAGGACGTAGGCGTTGAGGCCGAACCTCGTTAAATTTGGTTGTTTGCGTGTGTTCTTTCTCCGGTGATTGTTTTTGTGCTGGTTGTGATTGTTCTTCGTGCGTGGGAGATTAAGGGAGGGATCCTCTATCGGGTTGTTGTCGCTGCGTTGTGTGGCGGGCGCGCAACAGATTCCCCTACTGAATCCTCTTCGTCAGACTCATCGTCTTCATCATCGTCATCAACCTCATCTAATAGATCATAACCGCTGCAGGGATCCTTCTCATCAAAGTATTCGCTGTCTGAAGCATCACCAGCTGAACTCATGGACATGCGATTCCCAATGGAACTAGGCTGAGAAAGAGTAGCAGGGAAAATCCCATTCCCTTGAGGTTTATTTCTTTGCGATCTCGATTCAAACCTTAGTCGAGGCGCTCGTGTGAGACCAGGGATCGTGTCGTGTCCCTAAGTTCAGCCGGTCAGAACTGGAACTCCTTCTCTTGAACCTGAGCAAAATCAATGGCTTCCGATAGAGTCTTAGGTTGCAAGATGTGGACATTATATCAGAGCTCTTCTTTGAGCCCAACCAAAAACATCATCACAAGAAACTGCTCCTCCAGCTTGCACTGTACTTGAGCGACAAAGTTAATCACAACCTTTCAATAACTGGAGTGGACGGAAGAAAGGAGCAATTGGTTGTTTGTATTGATGGGTGGACGAATTAAGATAGCGTCCCCTCTCGTTTACAGCTCCCATTTGGAGATTAGGGTTTTCAAAATCAAGTCTAGAGCCCAGAATTACACAGCACACTCTTATATCCTTCAGCTGATTTGGGGGAAAGGAGAGGGAATATGCGGGGGAATCAAATCAGTTGGAAGTGGGTTTTGGGCTTATGGGCTTTTCCTTTGTTCACCCGCAACCCGATCTGCTCCACTAACTCAGAATCCAACGGCCTAAGATGACTCGACGGCAATCTCATCCAACGGTCCTGCTTCATCTTCCCCATTCAAGTGAATTCACCCGCGCTGAACACCGTGTAGTCCCCCCAGCCCATCATTTCCCGGATGAGGAGCCCATCGGCGGTGGCGGAGGAGCACAAGACTGCATCACACCATGATTACAGTCCTCTTTATTAAGATTGCAATCATAATCGCAATATTCACAAAAATACCCTATATTTGAGTCTTTATGAGGAGTGCGACACTGCGATCGTAGTCGCGGTCCTAACAAAATGCCTTATTTTTGAGTTTTTGTGAGGATTGCAATCATGATCACAGTTCTCACAAAATGTCCTATTTCTGAGTCAGTCGTCACAAAAGACTGTAATCATGAGTCGCAATCCTCATATCAGCATTGCTATGATCATCAAACCCCCCCGGTCCACTGACATCGAATGATTTCTAATTCTTTACAGATATAAATACAAACAAAACTCAACGTGAGCATAAACAAAATGAGTCAGTAAAAAGGTAGATCCTAAAAAAAATTCCAGGGACTCCACCCCGACCCTGGGAGGGGGGCTCCTTGCCCCTTCCAACCCCCACGGCGATCTGACTACGCAGATCAACCCCCGAATTACTCTGTGTCAGGGTCAAGGTTGTGAGGAGAGCAATGTCAGGGACAATAAGGATGGTAAAATAGAAAATGAAAATATATAAACAAGTGGTGATTGAGAGGAATCAGTTTATGCTGACGTGGATGAGACTATAGCGAATCAAATTATGACGCTGAGTTTTTTTTTTAATTATAAGTTTTTTCTAATCAAAACAGGTGGATGTAACGAAATATTCCTTATTCTTTTTTGTTATTTATTTTTCATTGAATAAATCTAAAATGAGGCACGAAGAAAAAAATCTGAAGGAAAAAGTAAAAGCATCTAAAAAAAAATTTAAAATATAAAATAAGAGAAAGGAACATGAAAAAGAAACTAAAAAAATTGAGAAATAAAAGGAAAAAAGAACATAGTAGAATAGAAACGGAAAAATGAAAATAATGGGCAAACAGAAAAAAAATTAGTGAAAGAAGAAGAAAAAGGAAAATGTAAAAAGTAAAATTTTCTGAAAATAAAATGAACAAAAAAAATAGTAGGAAATGAGGTCGGCGGGAGGTGGAATATTTGTTAGCAGCAGCTTGTTGTTGGCGTTCATGCTCATGGCAGAGAAAAAGGAGTCAAGTGAAAATATGTTAGCCTGACTTTTATGAATTAATAATGATAGAAAATAGTAACAAAATCTTATCAGAAATGTAAAGAAATTTAGAGGAATTGAAGAAGAAGAAGAGCATAGCAAAAATTAGTCACAAAAACCATTAGACTAATCACAGAACAAATTAGATTGAAGCAATGAAGATCTCAAAGAATGGCTGCAAAAAAAAAAAAAAAAAAACCTTGCCTCTGCATGGTTCTGTAACCTAAGCAATATTTTCTACCTCTGAACTCTTTGTTCACTGCCAGCACATAAAAAGAACTGTGACAATCTTAAGAGGACTTGAAGGCTTGGTGACTGAAGCGTTGTTACTGCTTTCTATTTTCCGTTTGTAAGTGAAGTGAGAGAAGAAGAGATAATATATAAGTCATTTACTGCTTATGAGAAAGTTTAGGTTTATTTTCTTAATACCCTTTTAAACTTTTTTGGTTTTTCAGGTAAAACCCTTCAACTTTCGAAATCCCAAAGTACCACCCCCTCAACTGTATGTTTCTCAGTTTAGGGCGAGCACGAAATGATTTTCTTTCCCCCTCCCTCACGAAGAAACATGTCCAAGACACGTGTTGAACTAAAGGTAATTTCATCATAAAATAAACACGTGAAAGCCATGTGACTATCAATCAGACAGGCAGTTAATGGAGGGGTTTTTTTGAAATTTTGAAGATAATTGCGAGGGGTATTTAAGGATTTTAGAAGTTGAGGGGTGCTTTCTGAGAAAGCTCAGAAAGTTTAAGGGATATTAGGAAAACATACCGAAAGTTTATTATGTTTTCCTTCTTTTTTTTTCCCAATTAGTTTGTTCACACTCTTTTTTTCTGAGGAGTAATAAAATTTTCAGTAAACCTATACTTTTGATTTGAATCAACCAGTCTTTCTTAAAATTATTGTCAAAGAATTCAAGCACCAAAAGGCCTAGTACAAGATATAGATGTTGGAAAATAATGTACGAATTACGGCTAAGCTATTTTAAATTAAACTTTCAAGAAGGAAGAAACTTCTCTTGTTTTGATCGAGACGTGCGAAGCACTGTCCTTAAGAGTACATTGAAAAACACCTAGAGGGGGGGTGAATAGGTGTAAGTGCTAATCTAATAAACTAAATGCAAACTAAGTGCGCTAAATGTGGAAGCTAATGCAAATCTTGCAACACACTTAATACAATCCAACAAGTGTAGCCGAATTCCCCTTGCGAGGCTCTGGACTAACTCCTCTTGATTCCCCTAGATATGGGTTGAGGCGCTATGTGAACCTCTTATTGGATGAGTATAGGTGATGCACAAACACACAAGCAATTCAAGCAATGTGTACACACAATCAAGCCAAGCAATCAAGGATATAGCAATATGAACTAATGCAAGGCAATAAGAAATATGCTCAACACAAGCAAGTATGATATGAGATGAAGTATGATGCTTTGCACAAAGTAAATGAGAGAGAGTTAGAGAGACAATGGGAGCAATCGCAAACACCAAGATTTGTTTCGAGGTTCGAGCACCTTGCTCTACATCCCCGCCTACACCACCGTGTAGGATTTCCCAATCCACTATAGGAGTACCAAACTCCTCTCTCAACCTTACAAAGCCACCGAGGCTATACAACCACAATCCACCTCTACCGAAGAGGGATACGGCCCGTAGCCAACTACAACAAACACCTCTACCTAAGAGGCTCACAAACCAATCACCCGATCACCTCTACCGAAGAGGGATACAACAAGAATAAGGGTGTACAACTTAGAGGTTACAAACAACAACCTCAAAACTCTCTCTTTCTTTCTTTTTCCACAAAACAAAGATCCTAATAGTTTAGGATAGAAGATATGGCTCAAGTGTGGAAACTAAGTGTTTTTGGAAACAAGCAACAAAGAAAAACTACTTGGGAAATCTCTTGTATATGATAGAAATAAAAGATCAAATCAAAATCCCAAAACCTAGTTCTCTTTGATTTTCCAAAAACCCAAAAACAAATAAGATGAAATCTTTTGGCTTAAAACCCTTTTAAAAACTCTTTTAAACACTAGAGAAAGTCTGAAATTTTTAGCTCTAAAAATCTTAGCCAAAACAATGGAGAAATGGGGTATATATAGCCCCTAGGAAAAACTAGCCGTTAGGCTGATGTGGCAGCCTGACAGACTGCCGGTCGACCGGCCCGGTCGACCGCCAACGGTCAGAAAAGTGACCGTTGGGCACTAGCGGTCGACCGGCCCGGTCGACCGAAACATCCTGAGAGTTGAACTCTCAACTCGGTCGACCGGTCCGGTCGACCGACTACAATGTGTAGCCAGCGTGCACGTCTGTGCACATCGGTCGACCGACCCGGTCGACCGGCCACTTGGTGCGATCGACCGGTCCGGTCGACCGAACTGGCCTGGCAGGCACAGTGCAGATCTGCACAGATACGGGATTTGAAAATAGGTCTTTTCACTCAATAAAAATCCCATAAATTCACAGTAAATCTAAAAAATAGTTTTAATCACAATAAAAACTGTTTTTCTAAAAACATGTCTTTCTAAAACTTGTTTTATCATTTTACTTTGATAACCAAACTTGTGATAAAAATTTCAAGACATATATCAATCATATCAATTCATTTTTGTGTCTTGCCAATTTTATCATAAACAAAACTAGTATTTTTATCAAACTTTGATTTTTCCAAAACATGAATAGAAACGTCAAAATAAGTTTGTCTATAAGTTAAGCATGTATGTATAAATAGAAAACATCTACTATACATATAAATCATGAAAACTTGTTTTGATCAAACTATTCATGAAAACCAAATATCAAAACATAAAACGTGTGTGTTTGTGCACTTGAGCATATCAACTATACTAAGCTTTACAAATGAATCTAAAACTCATAATCTAAACTAGGATACCTAAGTCTTCTTGACGATCTTCATCTCCAAGTAGACTCGGTCCAAACTCCGTGATTCTCCAAGTGCAAAGGTATGATCTTTAAGCTTTGGCACCGGAATCATCATGAATAGCTTCTAATCATCTTGTTGAAGCTAATCACCAACTAATATCCTGTTAATGATCTGAAACTTAGAAACACAAGAATATTAGTAAACATAACTACATGAGTTGATCATCATCAAAACTAGAGTGGAAGGCCATTGGGCCAACAATCTCCCCCTTTTTGATGATGACAAAACTCATGGAGTTATATATGCATGGATTAAAGATAAGCTTCAAGGAAGCTCCCCCTAACTCATGCATAGGGATAAACAATAAATATATGCAATGAATATTAAACATGAAACATGCATATGCATAAACAATAAATGGTTCTAGATATCAAATGGAATATTCAAAACAAAATAAGCTCTAGATACCAATTACAAAGCAAACTCTATATATCAATTAAACTTAATATTCTTGAGATTAAAACATAATATATGCATATAAAACATAAGCATGCATATAATACTCAAATACTTCTCCCCCTTTTTGTCAATCATCAACAAAGGGGTAAACAATCAAAACCATAGATAAAATGAGGGGTAAAAATCTTTCTACCCCTTTTTGTCAATCAAAACAATGCAAACAATGTTCTCCCCCTTTTTGTCTAAAACAAAAAACAAAATCAATAAGGGGTGACTACAAACATGATATCAATTAAAAATATGTCAATGAAGCATCTTGATACCAATAAACAAGAATCAATATATGTTATATGCTATATACATTCATGAAGAGGAAGACGTTAAGTTAGCTTCCCTACACATATGCATTACATGAAGAAAGGATGACAAGCCCCAATTCACATAACACATATTATGTAATGCATAAGAGGAGATGTGAAGCTCCCCCTACACACGTATATCATATAAAGAAGAGTTGTCAAGCTCCTCAATTTATAATATACTCAACATGAATCTATATGTAAGAGAGATGTTAAGCTCTCCTTGCATATAGGAACTACAAATCAAAACTTTGAATATTTTCTTTAAACAAAAATTTGAAAATACCAATTGTAATTAAACATAAGTCTTGAATTCTTAAACATGAATCTTGAAACCAAAACAATTTTGAATTTCTTAAATATGATACCAATTGTAAATATTTTACCAATTGAAAAGATTTTACATAGAAACATTGATACCAATTGTAAGAATTGTTCATTTTAAAACATATAAACAACTTTTAATCATAAAGTGTGGGAGTACAAATACCAATTGAAATACAAAACCATATTTTCTCCCCCTTTATGAGATACAAACTAAAGACATGCATAGTCTTGATAACAATTTAAAAGTAATCAATTTAAACAAAATTGAAACTCAAGCACTAGCATAAACACAAACATATATATGTATGAAAGATAGATACCAATAGAAATTGATATACTTGAAATTTAAAGCATACATACATACAAAACATATATGAGTATACAAGAAGATCAAAATGATACCAATTGAAAGAGTTCAATGATACCAATTGACATAACAATAAGTTCAAGTGTATACATCATATTATCTACCACCCAATCATAATTCAAGTTTTAAAGATTTTCAATTCAGGGCATACATGAACATGATCTCCCATCCTACCGCCCTTAGGATGGTAGGGGTTTTAAAAATAGATTTGAAAATATAGTTTAGTTTGAAAATCACTACCAAATTGAAGAACATCGCAACTAGTTAAATGGAAAACTTGTTAACTAGTACGAAATCCTTCAAGCAAGGAATAAAACAAAAATGAAATTCACATGATAATCATCACTCTAACCAATAAAGCATAACTCATGAGAAACAAAACATGAGCAATAGATATGAGTGTACAAATAATATGTGAAGATCATAATCATGAAAAATATTTCATTGAGCTCAATTATTCCTTAAAACATACTTCCATCAAAAACATGAAAAATCATATAAAACTCCTTATTTAATCTTCAAGGCATATGTATGTCTAATACAAGCTAAAATATACATACATATCCAAAACTCAACGAGTCCACTAAATGAATATTCATGAAGGCACGTGGCTCAAAAAGATGTATATGTATAAGATTAGTTTGAACTAGATGGACATATACATGAAGTTAAACATAAATACATGAAACATGAAAAACTAAATTTTCATCACAATAAATTTCATTTCAAGGTATATGTATGAATTGTCAAATATGAAGTATACATACATATCCCTAAACACAATTGAGTCCAAATATAGATTTGCATGAAGGGCAAATGACTCAAGGGGTATACATGTATATCTTAAAGTTTGGCAATACAAACATATACATGAAGTGAA
This sequence comes from Agave tequilana, assembly GCA_038442645.1. Lineage (NCBI taxonomy): Eukaryota > Viridiplantae > Streptophyta > Magnoliopsida > Asparagales > Asparagaceae > Agave > Agave tequilana. The sequence goes on from JAVJIF010033094.1 coordinate 20,415, forward strand.
ACACACAATCATAAAACAAATTCAAAAATGGAATACAAGTTTGAAATGTATGAATCATCAAAACTAGACTATACTAGCACATCTAATGGGTTCAAATAAGCAATCAAGCTCAACATATATAGATTTATTTGTAGCCCACTCTATGTACAAGTATATAACTAGTCTTAATGAAAACAAACATCTAAACATATATTCAAAACATGAAGCATCAAAACAAATATAAAAGTCATCATGATAAAACTAAAACATGATTACTATGTAAATTCACATGTATTAGATTCATGATGTACATTATACCTTAAACAAAAGTGAGAACACTAAATATGGGTTCATATAAGCATATGTGTCTCAAATACTATACATGTATGTCAAGGATCTAATAAACATGGAATGAACATACTAATCCATAGACAATGAAACATGCTATAAAACATCAAAACATGCTATAAGCAATGAAATGGAAAGCATGTAAACAATAAATGGGAGTAAAGGATTGTTACCAAAAACCGAAGAAGCAACTTTCCTTGTCTCCAAAACATGGTGGTCATCTCCACCAAATCTTCCCTTGAAAGTGATGCATCCAATTTGATTTCCATGAAGTCCGGAACGCATCCACTCCAAGGTGTCATCACTCTCACGTCATGTGAGAGCCCACACCTACATCAAAAATAGGAGGGGTGGTCTTTGGTACCCATATCTTCTTGGGTCCATGGGGGTTAGTACCTTCTCTAACCCAAACAAAATTCTTTGCTAAATTAGGAGTATGTAATCTATCATAACAAAATTTAGCAAGGTGGCCCTTACGTCCACAATGTGTACATGAGTACACATGAGCATACATGTGTTGATGGTGTCCGTGTGGAGCATGTGTATGCCGTGATGGGTGTGCATGCATAAAGGATGGAACTTGTTTCTTTCGAACCAAGGTTTCCAACCGTGAGTGGTTCATGGCACATTGGCTCATAGTGGAGCCCAAACAATTCATTTTCTTCTTTAACAAATTTATATCATTTTCGAGCATAGAAGAAGTGGAACATGCAATGGGTGATTTAGGTGAAACTACCCTAGCATGGCAAACATGAGAATCAATCTTATTTTGCAAAACAATATTTTTCTCTAAGCAAACATTTAAATCATTGGAAATAAAAATGATTTTGTTTTTCAAAACAACATTCTCTTTTAAAACAAAATCAACTTTAGAAGATAAATTTTCATTTTTCTTCAAAAGAATTTCACAATCATTTTTAGACTTTAAAAATTTATTTTCTTTAAAGCAAGTTCCAATTGAGATCTCAATGAATCCCTTTCATTATAGACCTCAACCTTTTCTTGCAAAACACAATCAAGTCTAGCATGCAAACTTTTATTTTCTTTTTCAATATCTAGACTTTTCTTTTTCAAAATCTTATATTTTTCAATTAACTTTTCACAAACAATTGAAAGTTCTTCATTTATAGCATGGACATCAATATGATCATTTGAAGAACTAGAACAATCATCACTATCATAGTGGGGTTCTGAATGTACCTCAAGGGAGTCATTCCCTTGGACCATGAAGCATTGAGAATCGGATTCTCCACTAAATTCCTCCGGTTGATTTGGCACTTGAAGCTTGGAGGTGGTGGTTGTTGTCAATTTGTTCCACACTGCAAAAGCGGAATCAAAGTTAGAAACACATAAGAGATAATCTTTAGGAAGAGTGCTTCTAATGGCCTCTAGGGCTTGTGCATTGGCCCTTATATGATTACCATCACCAAGATAACATCTCTTGGTGGCGGCAAGGAAGACAGCAAACCTAGGGTCTTTAGGTACATGGACATCCTATACTTCCAAACATCAATGTTGGAAGGGTCAAAGCTAGGAGGGGTCATGAAGTCCATGGTAAACTATGAATGTGCAAACAAACAAATGCAAATGAGATTAGCAAGCAAATGGATCACTCCTACGATGTTAAGCCTAAGTATCAGGAGCACTAGCTCTGATACCAATTGAAAAACACCTAGAGGGGGGTGAATAGGTGTAAGTGCTAATCTAATAAACTAAATGCAAACTAAGTGCGCTAAATGCGGAAGCTAATGCAAATCTTGCAACACACTTAATACAATCCAACAAGTGTAGCCGAATTCCCCTTGCGAGGCTCTGGACTAACTCCTCTTGATTCCCCTAGATATGGGTTGAGGCGCTATGTGAACCTCTTGTTGGATGAGTATAGGTGATGCACAAACACACAAGCAATTCAAGCAATGTGTACACACAATCAAGCCAAGCAATCAAGGATATAGCAATATGAACTAATGCAAGGCAATAAGAAATATGCTCAACACAAGCAAGTATGATATGAGATGAAGTATGATGCTTTGCACAAAGTAAATGAGAGAGAGTTAGAGAGACAATGGGAGCAATCGCAAACACCAAGATTTGTTTCGAGGTTCGAGCACCTTGCTCTACATCCCCGCCTACACCACCGTGTAGGATTTCCCAATCCACTATAGGAGTACCAAACTCCTCTCTCAACCTTACAAAGCCACCGAGGCTATACAACCACAATCCACCTCTACCGAAGAGGGATACGGCCCGTAGCCAACTACAACAAACACCTCTACCTAAGAGGCTCACAAACCAATCACCCGATCACCTCTACCGAAGAGGGATACAACAAGAATAAGGGTGTACAACTTAGAGGTTACAAACAACAACCTCAAAACTCTCTCTTTCTTTCTTTTTCCACAAAACAAAGATCCTAATAGTTTAGGATAGAAGATATGGCTCAAGTGTGGAAACTAAGTGTTTTTGGAACAAGCAACAAAGAAAAACTACTTGGGAAATTTCTTGTATATGATAGAAATAAAAGATCAAATCAAAATCCCAAAACCTAGTTCTCTTTGATTTTCCAAAAACCCAAAAAAAAATAAGATGAAATCTTTTTGGCTTAAAACCCTTTTAAAAACTCTTTTAAACACTAGAGAAAGTCTGGAATTTTTAGCTCTAAAAATCTTAGCCAAAACAATGGAGAAATGGGGTATATATAGCCCCTAAGAAAAACTAGCCGTTAGGCTGATGTGGCAGCCTGACAGACTGCCGGTCGACCGGCCCGGTCGACCGCCAACGGTCAGAAAAGTGACCGTTGGGCACTAGCGGTCGACCGGCCCGGTCGACCGAAACATCCTGAGAGTTGAACTCTCAACTCGGTCGACCGGTCCGGTCGACCGACTACAATGTGTAGCCAGCGTGCACGTCTGTGCACATCGGTCGACCGACCCGGTCGACCGACCACTTGGTGCGGTCGACCGGTCCGGTCGACCGAACTGGCCTGGCAGGCACAGTGCAGATCTGCACAGATACGGGATTTGAAAATAGGTCTTTTCACTCAATAAAAATCCCATAAATTCACAGTAAATCTAAAAAATAGTTTTAATCACAATAAAAACTGTTTTTCTAAAAACATGTCTTTCTAAAACTTGTTTTATCATTTTACTTTGATAACCAAACTTGTGATAAAAATTTCAAGACATATATCAATCATATCAATTCATTTTTGTGTCTTGCCAATTTTATCATAAACAAAACTAGTATTTTTATCAAACTTTGATTTTTCCAAAACATGAATAGAAACGTCAAAATAAGTTTGTCTATAAGTTAAGCATGTATGTATAAATAGAAAACATCTACTATACATATAAATCATGAAAACTTGTTTTGATCAAACTATTCATGAAAACCAAATATCAAAACATAAAACGTGTGTGTTTGTGCACTTGAGCATATCAACTATACTAAGCTTTACAAATGGATCTAAAACTCATAATCTAAACTAGGATACCTAAGTCTTCTTGACGATCTTCATCTCCAAGTAGACTCGGTCCAAACTCCGTGATTCTCCAAGTGCAAAGGTATGATCTTTAAGCTTTGGCACCGGAATCATCATGAATAGCTTCTAATCATCTTGTTGAAGCTAATCACCAACTAATATCCTGTTAATGATCTGAAACTTAGAAACACAAGAATATTAGTAAACATAACTACATGAGTTGATCATCATCAAAACTAGAGTGGAAGGCCATTGGGCCAACATAGATCACGTCCCTCTGAGACAGTATCTTGGCGCAGTAGGTTGATGGCGGCCTACCCCATAGAATTCAACGATTGCGCCCTGCAAGCATGCACTCGCAATGCACAGGCCCTCGGATGCAAGGAAGCACAGAACAGTTTGAGAAAATTTCAGAGGAGGAAGAAGCTGGTTGAGTTATGCATTTGAGAGCAGGGATCAAGTCCTTTAGAAAGAGAGTTTTCAGAATCAAAATCCTTGAGCAGATAACATAATCTTTTTTTGTGCAGAGAAAACAATATTTGTTGGCCCAGAGTCCCTTCACCTTAGTTTTGATAATGACTAACTTATGAAAGTTAGTTTGCTAATGATCTTGTGTTTATATAGTTTCAGTTATTGATCAAGATCTTAATAGGTGATTAGCTTCAATAAAGGATTCAAAGCCAATTTTGAAGCTAACACAAGTTGATTCAAGAGCTCGCGCGTCAAGAACCTATCTAGCACTCGGCTAGAGTCAAGCTTTATGGATCAAGTTTGGATCGAGATCGATAAGAAGACTTCAGTTTGTTTAGTTTAGTTTATTGTTTTAGATCTTGCGTAAGGATAAACCAGTTTTGATATACTCAAGTTCACTCACATACACAAGTTAAAATAATTTTTAGTTTCGATTTAACCGGTTTTTTATTTCCAAGAATACATATTTTGTTTTCATGAATAGATAGAATCAAAACAAGTTTTATATGTTTAAATGTGTATTGGATTTCCTCCATATACATTATTATTTTACATTGTAGAAAAACTTATTTTGATGATTCTAATTCATGGTTTTAAGTTTTGTTTTTAACAAAACTAAATTTTGGATTTAATGTCAAAAACATAGATATACATTTTATATGTGTATTGAATTCTATCCATACACACTATGCTTAAATTGAGTTTAAATATCTTGTTTTTGTATATATATTAGTTTTGAAGAAAATGTATTTTCATTTCAAAATCGAGTTTTCGGAAAATATAATTTTCGGTTTAAGACTAAATTTCTAAGCCTCAAAAATGGTTCAAATAGTTTGTAATATGTATTGAAATTTGATCACACATATTTGTACTTCAAATATTTATAAGAACTTATTTTTGTCGATTTTATGAGATTTAATTGGATTTTTTAGGGAATAATCAAGTTAGATTTAAAAACCCTAAAACCCAGTTCTGTGCCCACTAGCGGTCGACCTACCGGTCGACCGAACAAGGGCTCGGTCGACCAGTCGGTCGACTGAAGTGCACAAGATGTGCTCAAGGGCCAGCCCATATGGCCGGTCGATCGTGAGGTCGACCTACTGGCACTATCCAACTCTAGGGTAGGCCCGGTCGACCTGGTGATCGACCGACAAGGCAATTTGCCTAGGGGCCGGTCGACCGGGCGGTCAACCGACAACCCCAACGGTCAAAAATCTGACCATTGGCGGTCGAATGACAGCTCATTTCTGACCTGTTCTGGACCCCAACGGCTATATTTTCAGACCCTATAAATATGGGTCTTTTGAGCCCAGTTTTGATCAAGATTTTGAAGAGCAAATTTCTTCATCTTCTTAAGTGTTTTCAGCAAGTTATTAAAAGAAGTTTTTGTGCCAAAGCAGTTATCTTTTATTGTTTCAAAGTTTTTAGAAAATTAAAGAAAATCAAGCTTTGAGAATTTTAGTTTATGTACTTCAATTTCATATCTATCTAGAAGTTTTTTCCAAATATTTTCTTTGTTATTTTTTTAGAATACTTTGTTTTCTCCCATACTTGAGCTATCATCTCAAATCTATCTTTAAGATCTTTGTTTGTGAGAAAAATTATATGTGGTTTTGAGATCACCAAAAGAGAGTTTTTGATCATTGGATCATCAAGTTTTATTTCTTTTTTTACTTTATGCTAGGTTTTGTGCCTTCCCTCTTGTGTAGAGGTGATTGTGTAGAGAGAAGGAGTTGTGTACTATAGTATTGAGTTTTAATTTCTCAGTGGAGGTCCCTGTGTGAAAAATCCTATATTGGACAGTTGAAATCCTTCTGTGTGAAGGCGAGGACATAGAGCAGTGGCTCGAGCCTCGAAATATATCTTTGTATTTGCGTTTGGATCTTTTCTCTCAACTCTCTCTTATATCTTACATTATTTTACATTTTTCATATCATATACATGCTTGGTATTATTTGTGTGCCTGCACTTGTGTTGAATCAAGAGAGTTTCTAATAGCACCTCAACTCTTAATTTAGAGGAATCTCGAGGAGTAGTTTCAGAGCCCTTCACAGGGAATTCGGGCTCACTCTTAATTACACAGTGTGTTACAAATTAGTTTTTAAATTTCGCATTATTTGTCATAAATTAGCTTGTACACCTATTCACCCCCTCTAAGTGTACTTATAATTAGTATCAGAGCTAGCGCTCCTGATATTCGGTTTAACCACCTAGGAGTGTGATCCTTCATTTGCTAATCTAAATTTGCTTTTGCACATATATAGTTTATACACTCATGGATTTTCTTTCCCCTCCCATGTATGATATTTCCAACATCGATATGTGAAAGTTTAAGATGAGTGCTTATCTTAAAGCCCTAGGATTGCATCTTTACCTTGCCACTATAAAGAAATCGTATGTTGATAATGGTAAGCACCTAGGGCCAATACACAAGCCATGGGACACTTAGGCACACACCTAGCAAAAAACATCTTTCTTTGATTTTTTTATTATAATTCCGCTTTTGTAGTGTGGAACACATTGATCTCTCCCAAGGAACAAGTGCAACACATTTTGGAGAGAGAACCAAAAAGGGATGAATCCGAGCAAATGTGCTATATGGTCCAAGAGAATGACTCCCTTGAGGTAAATTCAGATACCCATCTTGATGATTGTGCTAGTTCTTCATGTAATGATAATGCTATGGATGCCCATGCTATAAATGAAGAACTATCCATGTTTTATGAAAACTTACTTTCAAAGTACAAAGCTTTGAAAAGTAAGAGTTTTGATTTAAAAAGAGAAAATGAGAATTTGTTTTCTGAACTTTAGTTGGCTTTGCAAGAAAGGGTTGAGATTTCAAATGAGAGGGACTCATTGAAAGTTCAACTTAACCTTACTTTAAATAAAAATAAAATTTTGAAAAATAAAAATGAGTTTATTCTTGTTTTGAAATAAAATGAGGTTTTGTCTTCAAAACTTGATTTTATTTTAAAAGAAAACAATTCTTTGAAAAATAAAATTGTTTTAATTTCAAAAGAATTGAATTTAGTTTCAAAGGAAAATATTTTCTTGAAAAATGATTTCTCTTCTCATTCTTGTCATGATTCTATTATTATCCCTCTTAGTGATAAGAATGCATGCTCACATCTTCTTCAATTATTGAAAATGACATTTGTGTTTTGAAGAAGAGTGTAGATTATTTGGGCTCTACTTTGAGCCAATGTGCCATGAACCATACACGGTTAGAATCCATATTTCGAAAGAAACATGCTCCACATATGCATGCACACAAATCACGACATACACATGATTATCATGCTCACACACATGATTATATATGAAAATACACCTAGAGGGGGGGTGAATAGGTGTATGGCTAATCTAATGATCAATAATGCGGAATTAAAAACTTAATGCAACACACTTAGTGTAACCAACGAGTGTAGCCGAATTCCCGGTGAAGGGTTCTGGACTGACTCCTCTGAATTCCTCTAAATAAGAGTTGAGGTGCTATGTAAAGCTCTCTTGGTTAAACACAAGTATGGGCACATACAAACAACACAAACATGTATATGATATGCAATATGAATCAATGCACAATGTAAGAGAGAGTTAGAGAAAGTGGATCAAAAGCAAACACCGAGATATGTTTCGAGGTTCGAGCACACAGCTCTACGTCCCCGCCTTCACACAGAAAGATTTCTACTAACTCATCCACACAGGACTTCCCACACAGGGAATCTCTACTGAGGATTTGGGGCAAATACAATCGGGAGTACACAACTCCTCTCTCAACCAATACAACCTCTACACTTAGAGGCAAGGCACAAAACAAATTACCTCTACACTTAGAGGGATAGGCACTTAGCCAAACAAACAACAATCACCTCACACTTGAGAGATTCCAACACAATCTCTACCTCTCACTAGAGGGAGCCAAATACCACTTCCACTATCACCTCACACTTGAGGGATAACAACTCAATCACCTCTCACTAGAGGGATATCACAATCAATGGAAGGTTTACAACTTGGTGATCACAAAGACCACAAACAACTTCTTTTCTCACTAAAACAAAGATCCTATAGATAGGATAGAATGATAAGCTCAAGTGTGAGAAATAAAGAGTTTGGAAATCAAAAACTCAAAGAAAAACTTCTAGAATTGATATAAAAATGAAGATAAAAAACAATCCCAAAGACTTCTCTTTTTCTTAATTTTTCTAACCCTTTAAAACAAATAAAGATCAAATCTTTAAGCTTAAAAACTCTTTTGAAAACTTGTATTAAAACACTTGAGAAGATGAAAATTTTGCTCTTTAAAAATTCTTGTTAAAAACCAACTCAAATGGGGGTATTTATAGCCCATTTGGAAATCTGCCCGTTGGCAGCTGAAAAGGGCCAGTTTGCCCTTCTGGTTGACCGGCTGGTCGACCGGCCAACGGTCAAAAATTTGAACGTTGAGCCCAGCGGTCGACTGCCCGATCGACAGTGCCCAAAACCAGAGAGCAACGGCTCTCTGGCCGGTCGACCGCCCAGTCGACCGAGCTGGATACAGAGAGCAGAGCTCTCTGTCCGGTCGACCACCCGGTCGACCGGAGGCATTTCCAGAGAGCAGAGCTCTCTGGCGGTCGACCGACCCGGTCGACTGGCCTCCCCAGCAAGGCTGCGTGCACGTTCTGTGCACGTCGGTCGACCGGCCCGGTCGACCGCTCACTGCTACGGTCGACGGCAGCCAGCCAGCCAGACAAATATGGGACTTAAAAACTTGGGTTTTTATCTTTTATAAAATCCCATAAAACCACATAAATTCCACAAAAATCAGTTCATGTTATATCTTTGAAATACAAACATGTTTGAGCAAAAATCAAATCATGTTACAAACATTTTGAACCATTTTTGTGACTTGGAAAATTTGTCTTAAACCAAAAACTGTATTTTTCAAAACTTGGATTTTTGAAATGGAAATCCGATTTTTTCAAAACACATGTAAATACAAAAACATGATATTTAAACAACTTTGAAGTATATAGTATATAGATAGACTCCAATATACATGAAAGGTATTATATCTATGTTTTGGACATTAAATCTAAAAATAGGTTTTGTCTAAATACAAAACTCCAAACACATGAATAGTGTATCAAAATAAGTTTTTCTAAGTATATGAAGCATAGATGTATATAGATCAAATCTAATATACATTAAACTATGTAAACTTGTTTTGATTCTATCTATTCATGAAAATCAAGATCAGTTAAACCGAAAATCAAAACCAAAAAACATGAAACTTAAAACAAGTGTGTGTGTTGTGAACTTGAGCATATCACACTATCTAATCTTTACAATGGATCTAAACTAAATCTTAGACTAAACAAACCGAAGTCTTCTTGTAGAACGCCGTCTCCAAGTTGACTCGATCCAAATGCGATTCCCCGAGCTTAACTCTAACCGAGTGCTAGATTTGAACTTGACGCTCGAGCTCTTGAATCACCATGTGAAAGCTCCAAAACACCTTTGTTGAAGCTAATCACCTACTAATATCTTGGTTAAATATCTGAAACTAAATATCACAAGATTATTAGTAAACTATAACTACATGAGTTAATCATCATCAAAACTAGAATGGAAGGCCTCTGGGCCAACAATCTCCCCTTTTTTGATGATGACAAAACTCATGGAGTTATATATGTATGGATTAAAGTTAAGCTTCAAAAGAAGCTCCCCCTTAACTCATGCATAGCAATAAACAATAAGATATGCAATGAATGCTATAAAAGTAAACATGCTTTTGATACCAAATTTTAAATTAAACATGTTCTTAAATACCAATTGAAAATATAAACTTAAAATAAACATGTTCTTAAATAATTGCTCTTGATACCAATAAAAATTTCAATAAAAACTCTTGATACCAACAATAAAAATTTCAATAAAAGCTCTTGATACCAACAAAACAAAACAACAAAATATGTTCTTGATACTAATATCCATGCTCTTGATACCAATATCAACAAAACATAAAAGAAATAAAAAAACATGCATATATACTAATATACTTCTCCCCCTTTTGTCAATCATCAACAAAGTGGTTAAAGTAAACAATAAAATAATGTTCTCCCCTTTTTTGTCCAAAACAAAAATCATCAAGGGGTGAAATCAAATCAAAACATTATGATACCAATTGAAAAAATATATCAATTTAGTGCAAAGGTATACATAGAAATATCATGATACCTAAGGATGTTACCAATTGAAAATAAACAAAACATTTTGAAGAAACCAAAAAAAAAATTGATATCAATTGAAAGATATAAACATAAAGGTAATCTTGATACCAATTGTAAAAATTAGTACCAATTGAAAATATTTTACACTTTTGATACCAAATGAAAAACATAAACCAATCTTTTTGGTTAAACACTAAATTCATTTTACAATAAAGATACCAAATAGAGAATAATATCAATTTAATATTTTTGATACCAATATTGAAAATGAAACATATACCAATTGAAAAAAAAAATTCATTAGGAGCGTACGAAACCAAAATGAAAAATCAATATCATTTTTCAACCATTTTTCAACATAAAGTGTGGGAGTAAAATACCAAAGGTAAACAAAACCAATTAAAACATGAAATATGAATTTTATCCCCCTTTATGAAATACCAAACAAAATGATGCATAAGCTTGTATAAGATACCAATTGAAAAATAATCAATTGAAATATAATTGTCATTTAAGGAATCAAGCTTAGCATAACAAAAATTTGTGCTCAAAGATATTGAGATATAGTAAGCACAAATAAAACATATATATATGTATGAAAAATTAAATACTAATCGAAATTGATACTATTTGAAGTGTAAGCATACATATATAAAAAATATGAGTATACAAGATAAATGAATGTCAATTGTGATACCAATTGAGAAGATACAATGATACCAATTGAAAACAAAATAAGATCAAGTGTATAACTCATACTTTCTACCACCCATTTCATGCACATGTTTTAAATAGATTTTCAATAATGAACATACAAGGCATGGTCGCCCAACCAACCGCCCTTAGGATGATGGGGTTTTCAAAAATAAGTTTGAAAATAATATAACACGTTTGAAAACTCTACCAAATGAAGAACACCGCAACTAGTTATATGATAAAATTGTAAACTAGTACGAAATCCTTCAAGTAAGGATTAAAACAAAAATATATTTCATGAAAAACATGTAAGTCACATGATCATCAACACTCAAAATCTATAAGGCACAAATCATACTCATGAAAATAAAATCATGAGAAAACTTTAAGTAAAGTGAGTATATAAGAGTTATGTGAAACACATCATCATGAAAATAGGCAATCAAGCTCAATATGAAATTTCTTAAAAATAAGAAACACAAGAAAATCTAATTTTTATCAAAATAATTTAATCTTCAAGGCATATGTATGTTTTGTACAAACTAGAGCATACATACATATCCAAACATGAACGAGTCCACAAAAAGTATATGCATGAAGGCAAGTGGCTCAAGGATGTATATGTATAACTAATAGTTTGGTCAAAATAGACATATACATGAATTTTAACATAAACATGAAAAACATGTCAAAAATATGGAATACAAGTCAAAATGTATGAATCATCAAAACTAGACTATACTAGTACATCTAATGGGTACAAATGAGCATTCAAGCACAAATATATAATAATCTATTTGTGGCTCACTAGTTGTACAAGTATATATCCAAGTTTTAATGAAAATTAATATCTAGACATGTAATCAAAACATGAAGCACAGAAATCAAAACAAAACTTATATGATCATTATGGTAAATGCATGATAGGTAGTCAAAAGTGCATATTTATCATCATATTTATCATCATATTTCCCTACTTATTCTTTTATAAAGCACTGCTACGTAATGTTTTATTGTTTAGTGTTGTGCAGGTCTTGTGTAATTAAAGAATAAATAAATGAAGCCCAAGAGCCCAAAAAGCCCACAAGCCTACATGCATAATTTATTTTAGTAATTTAGAAGTTTCTATCTTATCTAACCTAATCTAAACTTGGATTTTAAATTATTAATTTGAAATCTAGGGGAGGAGAAGGAAGGATAAAGTAGGACTCCTAATTGCTATTTAAATCTAAGGGGAGAAAGACTTGAAGACAAAGATAAAGGGACCAAATCCTTTTCAAATTCAGACTCGGATTCAGACTGTACACGTTTTAATATTCAGATCATAACTTTTGCTACAGATATTCAAATCCGATGATTTAAGATGCTATAGAAAGAAAACATGAAGGAATACAATTCTTATGTTTATCATACTGTCAAATTCAGCCGTCTGATAAGTCATATTCAGCAAACAACATGCCGACTTGCTGCAGGACTGAATTCCCTATTGAATTAGAAAAGCTTCTAATTTGTATCCTAGTGTGATTAGTTTTGAGGTCTACTTTATCTTGAAGACTTCGGCCCAAATCTTCTATAAATAGGACCCCTACAGTACGTACATATAACCTTAGGCAGAGAGAAGAAGAATAAGGCTAGGGTTAAGGATTTAGAGTTTTTTTAGATTAGTTTAGCCTCTTTTGAGTTCTCTTCTTTGTAATTGCTTTTGGCTTTGGCTTGGCTATTGTAAGGAGGAAGGAGAAGGAGCTTGTACGTAAGGATTGCATCAATAAAGGTTATCTTTTCTTTTTTTATGTTTTTATTCTTATTCTACCTTTTTCTTTGCTCTTGGTTTGATTTTGGTGTTGTCTTTAATCTTTCTTCCTTCTTTTTCTTTCTTTAAAGATCTTAAAAAATAAAAAGATGGTTAAAATAAAAAGAATGCTAGGCTAGAATAATTCTAGGGTAGCTAATTGAAATCACCTAGAGGGGGGGTGAATAGGTGATAAGGCTAATCTAATGAACTAAATACGGAAATTAAAACTAATTACAACTACACTTAGTGCAACCAACGAGTGTAGCCGAATTCCCGGTGAAGGGCTCTAGACTAACTCCTCTTGATTCCTCTGAATAAGAGTTGAGGCGCTATATGAATCTCTCGTGGTTAAGCACAAGTGAGGCACACAAACACACAAGCATGTATATGATATGGCAATATGAATCAATGCAAGGCACAAAGTAAAGAGAGAGAGAGAGAGAGAGTTAAGAGTCAATGGATCAAACGCAAACAACAAGATGTGTTTCGAGGTTCGAGCACCCAGCTCTACGTCCCCGCCTTCACCCAGAAGGATTTCGAATCCACTAGCTTGTCCACACAGGACTCCCACACAGGGAACCTCTACCGAGGATTTTAGGGCAATACAATAACTAGGAGTACCCAACTCCTCTCTTTACAACAACAACCTCTCACAAGAGGCTAAGCACCAAGCCAACAAAACAATCACCTCACAACTTGAGAGATAAGCACAAAGCTAAACAAGGATCACCTCACAACTTGAGGGATACAACCCAATTGCACAACCTCTTCTACACTTAGAGGGAAAGGCACAAAGCCAAGCAATGATAGGGTTTACAACTTGGTGATCAAAAGACCACAAACTGATTTCTTTTCCCACAAACACAATGATCCTATAGATAGGATAGAATGATGAGCTCAAGTGTGGAAAACAAAGTGTTTTTTTAACAAAGAAAATCACTTGGGAAACTCTCCAAAAAGATATAGAATTATTAGATCAAAAACAATTCCCAAAAGCCTATTTTCTTTGAAATATTAAAACACTTTTTAAAACAATGAAGATTGATCTTTTAGCACAAAGAAACTCTTTTCAAAAACTTGTATAAACACTAGAGAAAGCTCAGAAATTTTGGCTCAAAAATTCTTAGAGAAAACCTCTCTCAAATGGGGTTTTTATAACCTCTTTTAAAAATGTAGCCGTTGGCAGCAAATATGGCCAGATTTGACCTTCCGGTCGACCGGCCGGTCGACCGGCCAACGGTCGAATTTTGACCATTGCCAACTACCGGTCGACCGCTCGGTCGACCGGGCCCTGAACCAGAGAGCAACAGCTCTCTGGCCGGTCGACCGCCCGGTCGACCGGAGCAACCCGAGAGTGGGTTGCTTTCAGTCGGTCGACCGGCTCAATTGGGCTGGCTGCGTGCACATTTTTGTGCACGTCGGTCGACCGATCGACCGACTCTGGGTCCAGTCGACCGGTCCGGTCGACCGCCAGAGCCTGGCAGGCTGCTATTTGGGACAGAAAACTTAGGTTTTTAATATTCTATAAAATCCCATAAATTCCTTAAAAATCCATAAAAATAGTTTTAGCATAATACATTGAAATAAAAACTTGTGTGAAAAATTTCAACACAAATTTTAAACTTTTTGAACCATTTTTGTGTTATGGAAATATTGCCGAAAACCAAAATCCGTATTTTTCCAAACTTAGATTTTTGAATTGAAAATGCTTTTTGTCCAAAACTCATTCAAATATGAAAACATGATATAGAAACAACTTTTAGGCATGATGTATATGGATATAATCCAATATACATGAAACATATATATATCATGTTTTTGACTAAAAATCCAAAATACGTTTTGTTAAAAACACAAAACCTAAACACATGAATAGGCATATCAAAATAAGTTTGTCTAAGATATGAAGCATGCATGTATATAGAACATATCTAATATACATTTAAACAATGTAAACTTGTATTGATACTATCTATTCATGAAAACCAAGATCGGTTAAACCAAAACCGAAAAATCAAAACTTGAAAACTAGAAACACGTGTGTGTGTTGTGAACTTGAGCATACCACACTATCTAGTCTTTACAAATGGATCTAAACAAAAACTAAACTAGGTACCGAAGTCTTCTTGACGAACTCCGTCTTCAAGCCGACTCGATCCAAACTGTGATCCACCGAGCTTGACTCCAACGAGTGCAATATATGATCTTTGACACTCGGGCTCTTGAATCACCATGTGAAAGCTTCCAAACCATCTTTGTTGAAGCTCATCACGTACTAATATCTTGATTAGAGATCTGAAACTAAACATCACAAGATTATTAGTAAACATAACTACATGAGTTAATCATCATCAAAACTAGAGTGGAAAGCCTCTGGGCCAACAATCTCCCCCTTTTGATGATGACAAAACTCATGGAGTTATATATGTATGGATTAAAGTTAAGCTTCAAAGAAGTTCCCCCTTAACTCATGCATAGCAATAAACAATAAATATATGCAATGAATATTAAATATGACAATGCATAAATATGCATAAAAACAAGCTTTTGATACCAAATACAAAACATGCTCTTGATACCAAACATGAAATGCATCAACATGCATAAAACAAGCTTTTAATACCAAAATAAATTATTTCTTCTTTTACATAAACGTGTTCTTAAAATATTCCTCTTGATACCAATTAGAAGATAATCAAGATAATCAATATATAAAAATTCTTGATATCAATAAAACAAAACAATAAGCCTTTTTGTAAACAAATAAAAATCATGCATAGAAAAATCATGCATATAAACTCAAATACTAAATACTTCTCCCCCTTTTTGTCAATCATCAACAAAGGGGTCCAAGTAAACAATAAAACATATTCTTCCAACATGATACCAATTAAAAAAATGTCAATATAAGTGAATCATGATACCAATTGAAAGTGAACATAAATTTTTTTTTAAGAAATGTCAATTTAAGGTAAATGAGGCATTGAAAACAAGTCTCAAAGAAACCAATCAAATTTTGATACCAAACTTAAAGATATATAGATAGACTTGATTACCAATTCTTTCTTGATACCAATTGAAAGAAAATATTTTGATACCAATTTAAATTTACCAATTGAAATGAATAGATCATTAGATACCAATTGAAATCTATGGATACCAATTGAAGATAATTTTTCATTAAGAGCATATGATACCAAATCAATATTCATTTTTCAATCATTTTGCATCATAAAGTATGGGAGTGGAAATCAAAGGTAAACCAAATACCAATTGAAAGATGAAATACGAATTTTCTCCCCCTTTATGAAATACCAAATAAAACGATGCATAAGCTTGCATAAATACCAATTGAAAACTAATCAATTGAAATATGATATGCATTAAAAATCAAGTTTTGGGTTTTGCTAAGCTTGATTTTGCAAAACTAAAATTTGTGATATCCTTGAGCACAATTAAAGCATATATATGTATGAAAATTAGATACCAATCAAAATTGATACTATATGAAGAGTAAGCATACATATATAAAACATATATATGAGTATACAAAAAGAATGTCAATATTGATACCAATTGAAACGATCTAATGATACCAATTGAAAGCATAATATGATTAAGTGTATAACTCATATTTCCTACCACCCATTTCATGCACATGTTTAAAATGATTTTCAATATTAAGCATACAAGGCATGGTCGCCCAACCAACCGCCCTTAAAATGGGTAGGGGTTTTCAAAAATAGGTTTGAAAATAGAGTATGTTTGAAAAATACTACCAAAGCGAAGAATACGAACTAGTTATATGAAAAAGTTGAAAACTAGCACGAAATCCTTCAAGTAAGGAATAAAACAAAACTATATTCCATAAAACATGAAAATCTTCAAAATAATTTAATCTTCAAGGCATATGTATGTTTTGACAAAACAAGAAGTATACATACATATTCCTAAATACAATTGAGTCCATAATAAAGATTTGCATGAAAAGCAAATAACTCAAGGGGTATACATGTATATCTTAAGGTTTGGCAAAATAAACATATACATGAAGTGAAAACACATGATCATAAAACATGTCCAAAATGGGGAATACAAGTCAAATGTAAGAATCATCAAAACTAGGCTATACTAGTACATTTAACAAGCACAAATGAGCATTTAAGCACAAACATATAGAAGTCTATTTGAAGCTCACTAGATGTACAAGTATATATTCAAGTTTTAATGAAAATAACATCCAAACATGTAAACAAATCATGAAGCATGAAATGAGATATAAATCAACATGATAAACATAAATACGATCATTATGTAAATGCACATGCATTAGATCCATGATATACATATTAGCTAAACAAACATGAGAACACAAAATATGGGTCCATATTAAATATGGGTGTCTCAAATACTAATCATGCATATCATAAGTCTAATAATCATGGCATTTATCATACTAATCATGAAACAACAAAACATGCTAAATATGAATAATATGAAAGCATGTAAATATAAATGGGAGTTAGAGATAGTTACCAAACCCATGAGGGCAACTCTCCATATCTCCAAAATAATGGTGGTCCTCTCCACCAAACTCCCCTTGAAAGTGATGCATCCTAATAGTCCTCTTTAAGCTCGGAACGCATCCACCTCAAGGCACCATCGCTCTCACGTCATGCGAGAGCCCACACCTACATCAAATACAATAGGGGTGGTCTTTGGTACCCATATTCTTTTGGGTCCATGGGGGTTAGTACCTTTCCTAACCCAAACAAATTTAGTTGCTAAATTAGAATCATGTATACGGTCATAGCAAAATTTAGTAAGGTGGCCCTTACGTCCACAATGTGTACATGTGTACACATGAGCATACATCGTGTTATGGGTATGTCCGTGAGGAGCATGTGTATGCCGTGAAGGGTGTGCATGCATAGATGGAACTTGTTTCTTTCGAAACAAAGATTCCAAACGTGTATGACTCAAAACACAATGGCTCAAAGTGGAGCCCAAACAATCCATATTCTTCTTTATCAATTTTATATCATTTTCAATTAAAGAAGAAGTGGAACATGCAATAGGTAAGCTAGGTGAAGCTACACTAGCATGACAAACATGTGAATCAATATCAATTTTCAAGGATTCATTTTTCTTTAAACAATCTTTCAATTCTTGTGAAATCAAGTCAATTTTGTTTTTCAAAGAATTATTCTCTTTTAATACAAAATCAAAATTTGAAGTTAAATCCTTATTTTTCTTCAAGATATATTCACAATCATTTTTACTTTTCAAAATTTTGTTTTCATTAAGAGCAAGATCGAGTTGGGATTTAAATGAGTCAAGTTCACTCGAAATCTCATCCCTCTCTTGCAAAGCAATCTCAAGTTTAGAAGATAAATCTTTATTTTCTTCTTTTAAACTAATATTAACCTTTTTCAATAGTTTGTATTTAGAAATCAAGTTTTCACAATTTTTAGCAAGTTCATCATTCATGGCTTGTGCCTCTAAACAATCATTGCAATATGAACTAGAATTAGCATCTAGTTGAGATTCCGATTGTACCTCAAGGGAGTCATTCCCTTGGACCATGAAGTAATGTTCGTCGGACTTGTCTCTTCTAGATCTCCTCATCTTATCGAGAATCTTTGATAGCTCGGGAGAAGTTAAAATGCTCCATACTGCAAAAACCGAATCATAGTGAGAAAACACATGTAAATAATCTTTATGAAGAGATGCTCTAAGTGCCTTTAGGGATATTGCATTGGCCTCTATATGCTTGCTATCACTAAGGTATGATTCCTTGGTAATGGCAAGGTGAACCTTATATCCTAGGGCTTTCAAATGACAACTTATCATAACCTTCCAAATATCAAGTTTAGAGATATCAAACATGGGAGGGCTATCCATGAGAGCAAACTATATGTGTGCAAGTGCAAATGCAAATGTAGATTAGCAAAACCAAGATCACACTCCTAAGTGGTTAAACCTAATATCAGGAGCGTAGGCTCTGATACCAATTGAAATTACCTAGAGGGGGGTGAATAGGTGATAAGGCTAATCTAATGAACTAAATGCGGAAATTAAAACTAATTGCAACTACACTTAGTGCAACCAACGAGTGTAGCCGAATTCCCGGTGAAGGGCTCTGGACTAACTCCTCTTGATTCCTCTGAATAAGAGTTGAGGCGCTATATGAAGCTCTAGTGGTTAAGCACAAGTGAGGCACACAAACACACAAGCATGTATATGATATGGCAATATGAATCAATGCAAGGCACAAAGTAAAGAGAGAGAGAGAGAGAGAGTTAAGAGTCAATGGATCAAACGCAAACAACAAGATGTGTTTCGAGGTTCGAGCACCCAGCTCTACGTCCCCGCCTTCACCCAGAAGGATTTCGAATCCACTAGCTTGTCCACACAGGACTCCCACACAGGGAACCTCCACCGAGGATTTTTGGGGCAATACAATAACTAGGAGTACCCAACTCCTCTCTTTACAACCACAACCTCTCACAAGAGTCTAAGCACCAAGCCAACAAAACAATCACCTCACAACTTGAGGGATAAGCACCAAGATTTGACCTTTCGGTCGACCGGCCGGTCGACCGGCCAACGGTCGAATTTTGACCGTTGCCAACTACCGATCGATCGCTCGGTCGACCGGGCCCTGAACCAGAGATCAACGGCTCTCTGGCCGGTCGACCGCCCGGTCGACCGGAGTAACCCGAGAGTGGGTTGCTTTCAGTCGGTCGACCGCTCGGTCGACCAGCTCAATTGGGCTGGCTGCGTGCACATTTTTGTGCACGTCGGTCGACCGGTACGGTCGACCGATCGACCGACTCTGGGTCCGGTCGACCGCCAGAGCCTGGCAGGCTGCTATTTGGGACAGAAAACTTAGGTTTTTAATATTCTATAAAATCCCATAAATTCCTTAAAAATCCACAAAAATAGTTTTAGCATAATACATTGAAATAAAAACTTGTGTGAAAAATTTCAACACAAATTTCAAACTTTTTGAACCATTTTTGTGTTATGAAAATATTGTCGAAAATCAAAATCCGTATTTTTCCAAACTTGGATTTTGAATTGAAAATGCTTTTTGTCCAAAACTCATTCAAATACAAAAACATGATATAGAAACAACTTTTAGGCATGATGTATATAGATATAATCCAATATACATGAAACATATATATATATCCATGTTTTTGACTAAAAATCCAAAATACGTTTTGTTAAAAACACAAAACCTAAACACATGATAGGCATATCAAAATAAGTTTATCTAATATATGAAGCATGCATGTATATAGAACATATCTAATATACATTTAAATAATGTAAACTTTTATTGATACTATCTATTCATGAAAATCAAGATCGGTTAAACCAAAGCCGAAAAACCAAAACTTGAAAACTAGAAACACGTGTGTGCGTGTTGTGAACTTGAGCATACCACACTATCTAGTCTTTACAAATGGATCTAAACAAAAACTAAACTAGGTACCGAAGTCTTCTTGACGAACTCCGTCTTCAAGCCGACTCGATCCAATCCGTGATCCACCGAGCTTGACTCCAACGAGTGCAATATATAATCTTTGACGCTCGGGCTCTTGAATCACCATGTGAAAGCTTCCAAACCATCTTTGTTGAAGCTCATCACCTACTAATATCTTGATTAGAGATCTGAAACTAAACATCACAAGATTATTAGTAAACATAACTACATGAGTTAATCATCATCAAAACTAGAGTGGAAGGCCTCTGGGCCAACACTAATTACTAGATCGACTAGGGTTAGATTTAGGGTTAGTTGATTAGTCTAATGGATTTGCAATTTAGGGTTAGATTAATCCTTTGAAGTTTAGTGATGATAGTCTAACTTAATGATTTAGATAATTAGTGCTTGGCTTTGGATTAGAGTAGGGTTTAGCTTTAGAATAGGGATTGGCATTGGCTTAGGGTAAAATTATGGTTTGGCTTGGCGTAGTGTAGACAAGTTAAGTTGGACATCTTACTCTTCTAACATAGGGTTAACAACTTAGATGAATGTTTCATTAGTTTAAAAGGATACAACCCCTAGATCGAGACTAGTCGTGAAGGTAGATTAGCGACCTAGACTTTCTCTCTTAATTAGATCTACTTTCTTATTTCAAACTACAATCAACCTTTCTTCTAAGTCTTGACTACAGATATACCGTGCTGCCAACGCTTCCATCGCCTCCCTCTCAGTGGAACACGACCCGCTTTGGCCCTTGCTGCAGCGGATAGAATTGAACAACGAGAAGAATCTAACCTTCTAATTCTTTATTTGTTTTTATTTTTGTACATATTTATTCTCTCGTTCAAGTTTCAATCAATGCACGTGTGTTAGAATTAGGACATACACATTAGTTAAACTAAAGTGAGAATACTAAATATAAATCCATATAAACATGGGTGTCTCAAATACTACTCATGTATATCACAAGTCTAATAATCATGACATTTAACATATTAATCATGAAACAAGACATGCTAAAAATCAACAATATGAAAAGCATGTAAACATAAATGGGAGTTAGAGATCGTTACCAAAAATCATGAGGGTACATCTCTATGTCTCCAAACCGAGGTGGTCCTCCCACCAAACTCTCCTTGAAAGTGATGCATCCAAATAGTCCTCTTTAAGCTGGGAACACATCCACATCAAGGCACCATCACTCTCACGTCATGTGAGAGCCCACACCTACATCAAATAAAATAGGAGTGGTCTTTGGTACCCATACTCTTTTGGGTCCATGGGGGTTAGCTCTTTTCCTAACCCAAATAAATTTATTTGCTAAATTTTCATCGTGTACTTTATCATAACAAAACTTAGCAAGGTGGCCCTTACGTCCACAATGTGTACAAGTGTACACATGAGTATACAAAGTGTTATGAGTATGAACGTGAGGAGCATGTGTATGCCGTGGTTTATATGCATGCATAGATGGAATTTGTTTCTTGCGAAACATGGATTCTAAACGTGTATGGTTCAAAGCACAATGGCTCAAAGTGGAGCCCAAACATTCAACACTTTTCTTCAAAACATTTATATCATTTTTAATACTAGAAGATAAAGTGAAGCATGCAATAAGTGAGCTAGATGATGAAGCTACACTAGCATGGCAAACATGAGAATCAATATCATTTTTCAAAGAAATGTTCTTCTTAGAAACCAAATCCAAATCCTTTAAATAGAAGCAATTTTGTTTTTCAAGGATTCATTCTCTTTTAAAACAAAATTAAATTTTGAAGTTAAAGTCTCATTTTTCTTTAAAACATTTTCACAATCATTTTTACTTTTCAAAATTTTGTTTTCATTTAAAACAAGTTCAAGTTGGGTTTTCAATGAGTCACACTCATTTAAAATCTCAACCTTCTCTTGTAAAGCCAAATCAAGTTTTGAACACAAATCCTTATTTTCTTCTTTTAGTCCAAAACTCTTCTTTTTCAAAAGATTATATTTTTCAAGCAAATTTTCACAAACAATTGAAAGTTCTTCATTCAAAGCATTGGCATCAATATAATCATTACTAGAAGAACTAGCATCATCATCATCTAATTGAGTTTCCGAGTATACCTCAAAGGAGTCATTCCCTTGGACCATGTAGCAATATTGTTCGGATTCTCCACTAGATTCATTCTCCATAATGTTTGGCGTTTGAAGCTCGGAGGAGGTCAAAGTGTTCCACACTGCAAAAGTGGAATCACAATGAGAAACCAACATAAGATATTCTTTATTAAGCGTGCCTCTAAGTGCCTCAAGGGCTTATGCATTGGCCTCTATATGTTTGCTATTACCAAGATAGGATTTCTTGGTAGCGGTAAGGAAAACATGCAAACCTAGGGTTTTTAGGTACATGGACATCCTAGCCTTCCAAACAACAATGTTGGAAGTATCAAACATAGGTGGGGTCATGAAGTTCATGAGTGTAAACAATATGTGTGCAAATGCAAATGATAGATTAGCTAATAAAGATCACACTCTTAGGTGGTTAAACCTAATATCGGAGCGTAGGCTCTGATACCAATTGAAAATACACCTAGAGGGGGGGTGAATAGGTGTATGGCTAATCTAATGATTAATAATACAGAATTAAAAACTTAATGCAACACACTTAGTGTAACCAACGAGTGTAGCCGAATTCTCGGTGAAGGGCTCTGGACTAACTCCTCTGAATTCCTCTAAATAAGAGTTGAGGTGCTATGTAAAGCTCTCTTGATTAAACACAAGTATGGGCACACACAAACAACACAAGCATGTATATGATATGACAATATGAATCAATGCACAATGTAAGAGAGAGGGTTAGAGAAAGTGGATCAAACGCAAACACCGAGATATGTTTCGAGGTTCGAGCACACAGCTCTACGTCCCCGCCTTCACACAGAAGGATTTCCACTAACTCGTCCACACAGGACTTCCCACACAGGAAATCTCTAATGAGGATTTGGGGCAAATACAATCGGGAGTACACAACTCCTACTCCTCTCTCAACCAATACAACCTCTACACTTAGAGGCAAGGCACAAAATAAATCACCTCTACACTTGAAGGGATATGCACTTAGCCAAACAAACAACAATCACCTCACACTTGAGGGATTCCAACACAATCTCCACCTCTCACTAGAGGGAGCCAAATACCACTTCCACTATCACCTCACACTTAAGGGATAACAACTCAATCACCTCTCACTAGAGGGATATCACAATCAATGGAAGGTTTACAACTTGGTGATCACAAAGACCACAAACAACTTCTTTCTCACTAAAACAAAGATCATATAGATAGGATAGAATGATAAGCTCAAGTGTGAGAAATAAAGAGTTTGGAAATCAAAAACTCAAAGAAAAACTCTTGGAAAAACTTCTAGAATTGATATAAAAATGAAGATAAAAAACAATCCCAAAGACTTCTCCTTTTCTTGATTTTCCCAACCCTTTAAAACAAATAAAATCAAATCTTTAAGCTTAAAAACTCTTTTGAAAACTTGTATTAAAACACTTGAGAAGATGAAAATTTTGCTCTTTAAAAATTCTTGTTAAAAACCAACTCAAATGGGGGTATTTATAGCCCATTTGGAAATCTGCCTGTTGGCAGCAGAAAAGGGCCAGTTTGCCCTTCCGGTCGACCGGCCAACGGTCAAAATTTTGACCGTTGAGCCCAACAGTCGACCGCCCGGTCGACCGTGCCCAGAACCAGAGAGCAACGACTCTCTGGCCGGTCGACTGAGCTGGATACAGAGAGCAGAGCTCTCTGTCCGGTCGATCGCCCGGTCGACCGGAGGCATTTCCAGAGAGTAGAGCTTTCTAGCGGTCGACCGACTCGGTCGATCGGCCTCCCCAGCAAGACTGCGTGCACGTTCTGTGCACATCGATCGACCGGCCCGGTCGACCGCTCACTGCTACGGTCGATCGGCTCGGTCGACCGGCAGCCAGCCAGCCAGATAAATATGGGACTTAAAAACTTGGGTTTTTATCTTTTATAAAATCCCATAAAACCACATAAATTCCACAAAAATCAGTTCATCTTATATCTTTGAAATACAAACATGTTTGAGTAAAAATCAAATCATGTTACAAACATTTTGAACCATTTTTGTGACTTGGAAAATTTGTCTTAAACAAAAAACTGTATTTTCCAAAACTTGAATTTTTGAAATGGAAATCCGATTTTCCAAAACACATGTAAATACAAAAACATGATATTTAAACAACTTTGAAGTATATAGTATATGGATAGAATCCAATATACATGAAAGGTATTATATCTATGTTTTTTGACATTAAATCCAAAAATAGGTTTTGTCCAAATACAAAACTCCAAACACATGAATAGTGTATCAAAATAAGTTTTTCTAAGTATATGAAGCATAGATGTATATAGATCAAATCTAATATACATTAAACCATGTAAACTTGTTTTGATTCTATCTATTCATGAAAACCAAGATCGGTTAAACCGAAAACCAAAACCAATAAACATGAAACTTAAAACAAGTGTGTGTGTTGTGAACTTGAGCATATCACACTATCTAATCTTTACAATGGATCTAAACTAAATCTTATACTAAACAAACCGAAGTCTTCTTGTAGAACGCCGTCTCCAAGTTGACTCGATCCAAATGCGATTCCTCGAACTTGACTCCAACCGAGTGCTAGATATGAACTTGACGCTCGAGCTCTTGAATCACCATGTGAAAGCTCTAAAACATCTTTGTTGAAGCTAATCACCTACTAATATCTTGGTTAAATATCTGAAACAAAATATCACAAGATTATTAGTAAACTATAACTACATGAGTTAATCATCATCAAAACTAGAGTGGAAGGCCTCTGGGCCAACAATATATATGCTAATATGTACACATTGTGGTCGTACAGGCCACCTTACAAAATTTTATTATGATAGATTAAATACTTCTAATTTTGCAAGTAAATATGTTTGGGCTAGAAAAGACGCTGACCCCCATGGACCCAAGAAAGTGTGGGTACCAAAAACTACTCTTATTGTATTTGATGTAGGTATAGGCTCTCACTTGATGTGAGAGTATCGGTGCCTTGATGGTAGATGCATTTTGAAGTCAAAAAATATATCTATAGATGCATCACTTTCAAGGGTTGTTTAGGTGGAAAGAGCCACCATGATTTTGGAGACGTAGAGACTAGTTCATATGATTTGGTAACTATCTCTAACTCCCATTCTGTTTACATGCTTTTTATTGTTGATTATTAGCATATTTTTGATTTTAATGTTCATCATGTTAAATACAATGTTATTAGACATGTGATATACATAGATAGTATTTGAGATACACCCATATTCATATGGACTCATATTTTTGTGTTCTCACTATTATTTAACTAATATGTATATCCTAGTTCTAATAGCACATGCATTTAGCCTAATGATCATATTTGTTTATGTTTTTATACTTCATATTTTGATTACTTATTTAGATGTAAATTCCATTAAAACTCATGCTTATACTTGTATAATTAGTGAGTTACACTTGATTATTATGTGTTTTTACTTTATTGTTCAATTGTTCTCATTAAATGTGCTTGTATGATCTAGTTTTGATGATTCTTACATTTATACTTGTATTCCCTATTTTTATATATGTTTTTATGTTTAGCTTCATGCATATGTTAATTTTGTTAAAAACTATTAGATATACATGTCTATCCTAAAGTCACTTATTTTTCATGCAATATTCTATTATAGACTCGCTTATATTTTGAATATGTATGTATGCTTTTAGTTTTGACAAAATATATATATACCTTGAAGTTTGTTTTGTTTTCATGAAAATTAAATTTTTCATAATTTCATGTTTATAAAGAAATTCATGAGAGCTTCAATGTTTCATTTTCATGTATATGTTTCTTGCATGACTCTTGTACACTCAATATATTTTGTTTACTTATGATTTTGATTCATGCGCCTATATGAGCTTTATAGATTTTTGAGTGTCGACTCTCGTGTAATTTTCATTTTTCATGGATACATTTATGTTTTATTCCTTACTTGAAAATTTTCATACTAATTTCAAAATTCTTTTTAAACTAATTTCGTTATTCTTCAAATTGGCAGTATTTTTCAAACTATGCTAAAATAATCTTCAAATCATATTTTTAAAAATTTCTACCATTAAGGGCGGTTGGATGGGCGACCATGTCCTGTATGCTCTTAATTGAATATCTTTCAAACGTGTGCATGTATGGTGGTAGTTATGAGATATACATGATTTTAATGAAAATTTATTTTTATATACTCATGTTTTCTTTATATATATGGATCACATCTAAATTGATATTATATTGCTCTAATCATATATACATATAGATGTTTTTCGTGTGCTTATTATACAATGTCCATACATTTTAAAGTACAAATTAATTTTATGCTAATTTTTATGTTCTTAATGATAATTAGTATTTTTACAAGCTTATGCATTATTTTTATTGGTATTTCATAATGGGGAGAAAAATTCTTATTTTATCTTTCAATTGGTTTTATTTTTAATTAGTATCTTACTCTCACCCTTTATGATAAAAATGTTTTGTTTTGGTATATGCTAACATTTTCAATATTAGTATCAATAATCTTAAATTGGTATTATTCTCAAATTAGTATCTTTATTGCAAAATAATTTTAGTATTTACCTAAAAAATTTGATTTTTACTTTCAATTGGTATCATGTCATTCTATTGGTATCAATTGGTAAAAAGACTATTTTATTTTCAATTGGTAAAAAAACTATTTCACTTTCAATTGGTTTTCTTTCAATTGATTATTTTTATTGGTATTAAAATTTTGTTCAAAATCTGTTTATTGGTATTGTTTGTTTCTTCTTCACCTCTTTATTGATGAGTGACAAAAAGGGAGAGAAGAATTAGTGATTATATATGCATGTTTGATTAAGTGTTTATGCATATATACATATGTTTTATGATTCTTATTGCATATCTTTTATTATTATTTATTGGTATTTTGAGCTTACATTGAATATCTTATGTGTTTTATTGGTATGTATAAGTTAAGAGGGAGCTTTCATAAGCTATTTATATATAACCTTATAAGCTTTGTAATCATCAAAAAGGGAGAGATTGTGGGCCCAAAGGCCCTTCACCTTAGTTTTGATGATGACTAACTTATGAAAGTTAGTTTACTAATGATCTTCTGTTTATATAGTTTTAGTCATTGATTAAGATCTTAGTAGATGATTAGCTTTAATAAAGAATTTAAAGTTAGTTTTGAAGCAACACAAGTTGATTAAAGAGCTCGCGCGTCAAGATCGCTTCTAGTACTCGGTTGGAGTCAAGTTTTATGGATCAAGTTTGGATCGAGTCGGCTTGGAGTATAGATCGATAAGAAAACTTCAGTTTGTTTAGTTTAGTTTATTATTTTAAATCTTGTGTGAGGATAGACCAATTTTGATATGCTCAAGTTCACACACATACACAAGTTAAAATAGTTTTTAATTTCAGTTTAACCGGTTTTTTATTTTCAAGAATACATATTTCGTTTTCATGAATAGATAGAATCAAAACAAGTCTTATATGTTTAAATGTGTAATAGATTTTTATCCATATACATTATTGTTTCACATTATAGAAAAACTTATTTTGATGATTCTAGTTCATGGTTTCAAGTTTTGTTTTTAACAAAACTTAGTTTTGGATTTAATATCAAAAACATAGATATACATTTTATATGTGAATTGGATTCTATCCATACACACTATGATTAGATTGAGTTTAAATATCTTGTTTTTGTATATATACAAGTTTTGGATAAAACATATTTTCATTTCAAAATCGAGTTTTTGGAAAACACGATTTTCGGTTTAAGACTAAATTTTTAAGCCTAAAAAATAGTTCAAATAGTTTGTAATATGTGTTGAATTTTGATCACACATATTTGTACTTCAAATATTTATAAGAACTTATTTTTATAGATTTTATGAGATTTAATTGGAATTTTTAGGGAATAACCAAGTTGATTTTAAAACCCTAAAACCCAGTTCTGTGCCCACTAATGGTCGACCGACCGGTCGACCGAACAAGAGTTCGGTCGATCGATGTGCACAAGGTCTAGCCCATGTGGCCAGTCGACCGTGAGGTCGACCGACTGGCACTATCAAACTCTTGGGTAGGCCAGGTGGACCGGATGGTCGACCAAAAAGGCAATTTGCCTTGGGGCTGGTTGACCGACAGCCCCAACGGTCAGAAATTTGATCATTGGCGGTCGACTGACAGGTCATTCTGATCTGTTCTGGACCCCAACGGCTATATTTTCAGACCCTATAAATATGGGTCCTTTGAGGCTAGTTTTGATCAAGATTTTGAAGAGCAATTTTTTTCATCTTCTTAAGTATTTTCAGCAAGTTTTTAAAAAAAATTTTATGCCAAAACTCTTACTTTTATTATTTCAAAACTTTTGAAAAATAAAAAAAGCAATCATTTGGAATTTTAGTTTTTGTTCTTCAATTTCATATCTATCCAGAAGTTTTTCTCAAGTATTTTCTTTATTGTTTCTTTTTCAAATTACTTTGTTTTCTCACACACTTGAGTTATCATCTCATATCTATCTTTAGGATCTTTATTTGTGAGAAAAATTATTTGTGGTCTTTTAAGATCACCAAGAGAGAGTTTGTGATCATTGGATCACCAAGTTTTATTTCTTTTTTGCTTTGTGCTAGGTTTTGTGCCTTTCCTCTTGTGTAGAGGTGATTGTGTAGAGAGGAGTTGTGTACTTCAGTGTTTGAGTTATAATTCCTCAGCAGAGGTCCTGTGAAGATCTTATAGTGGATAGTAGAAATCTTTCTGAGTGAAGGCGGGGACATAGAGCAATGACTCAAACCTCGAAACATACTCTTGTATTTGTGTTTGGATCTTTTCTCATAACTCTCTCTCTCTCTCTCTCTCTCTCTCTCTTATATCTTACATTGCTTTACATTGTTCATATCATATACATGTTTGGTATTGTTTGTGTACCCACACTTGTGTTGAATCAAAGAGCATCTAATAGCACCTCAACTCTTAATTTAGAGGAATCTCAAGGAGTAGTTCTGGAGCCCTTCACAGGGAATTCAGGCTCACTCTTGGTTACACATAGTGTGTTGCAAATTAGTTTTTAAATTTCGTATCATTTATCGTAGATTAGCTTGTACCCCTATTCACCCCCCCTCTACATGTACTTATAATATTGTCTTGAAAAAGAGCTCAACAACTATTTTTGACCCAAATCTTGTGACAAGATTTGGAAAGATGTGAATCTCAACAGCTATCTCTGATTCAAATACTGTGATAGAATTTAGAAAGATATGAAAAGTTTTATCTTAATTTTAATTTCAAAAAATAAAACAGTTGGCAAAACTTAGCCTATTCGGGCCACACACCCGCGAGGATCTGAAACCCGGATTTGCACCTCCTGCAGATGTGATGCGAACACACATGCGCATTAAAATTTTTCAGATCCGGTAACCCAATTATCTTCACTGAGCCTCACTGGACTTGTGTGCGCGCGAGCACCCTCTGGTTTCTAACCCCACACAACCCATTATGAGAGAGACTTTATATTTAAACACTATAGAATTCTATTCCTATCCAATGTGGGACTAAAAGAAGCTTTGCATAATTTTGAAATACCCTCAAATACTAACAATCTCCCACTATTTCAAAATTAAAAAGGAAGGACAATAGGAACAAGTGAAAAGAAGAGGAATCAAATATGGAGGAAACATGAGAACTCAATACCTCAATAGTGGTGACTTTTGGTCAATGAACCACTACCTAGGATATGTAGGTGTGTCCCACAGGAAGTTGATGAAACATAAAATTTCTATGAACCAATCTCCCTAATTATAGATCATTGACTACCACCTGCACATCATTCTCAGAACCGAGCCTCAAAACGAGTTGGCGTGAATCGGGCATGCGCCCTACATAGATATTTATGAGCGCTCTAGAGAATATGTCTACATTCTTACAGGAAGCTGTCTCATTTTCACACTCATATGGTGGATCCATCAAATGTGCATTGCAATTAAATACATCACCCAATCAGGGTTATGGTAATCCATTAAAAGCTAATGCTCATCCTTTGCACATTGCAATTTGCACTATCTACATCATAGGAAGGGACCTCTCAATAATAAAGTACTGATAGTGCATCACTAAGTCAACAAATTATTTATTATTACCCATATGAATCTACTTCATGAGTTCATCAATCACATAGGCTGGGTTACTATCATTTTTGACTCTTTGTTATAGACATGAGTCTCATTTCTCTCGATGTATTCTTCACTAGTTTTCTCCCTAGTGGTTGGTAAACAGATCACTTATATTAAGCTCTGACCTCACATAGTCAAGAGATATGATCCCATCATCCAACAGCTGCTTTACAATTTTATGTCTTAGGCGTATATGCCTACTCTTTTCATTATATATTTTATTCATAACTCTAGCAATAGTAGCTTGTTTATCACAATGAATAGAAGCTGGTCTCTTCCAAATTAGTATATTAATCAAAAATTTTCTGAGCCACTCAGCTTCAATACATGCCTTCTCTAAGGTAACAAACTCAGACTCCATAATGGAGCGAGCTGTGACGGCTTGCTTGGATAACTTTTAAGACACCGCAACCCCACTAAGTGTGATCACATATCCACTTGTGGACTTTAACTCTTCTGAATAAGAAATCCAGTTAGCATCTAAGTATCCTTCTAAAATAGAAAAAATTCACAATATGTCAAACTATAATTAATAGTTTCTTTTAGATACTTTAGCACTAGATATAATATTATCCAATTATCCTTACTAGGACAATGAGTATAACGACTAAGTCGTCCCACAACATAAGCACTGCCATGTCGTGTATAATTCATCACTGTATTAAATTACTAATGATTTGTGCATACTCAGATTGTGACACACTTTATTCTTTATTTGTTTTTAAGTGAATGCTGCCATCATAAGGTGCGAAAATAGGAGTGCAGTTAAAAAGATCAAATCTCTTTAATATTCTTTCTATATAGTGTCCTTGTGAAAGTATGATACAATTAGAATATCTAGTTATTTTAATTTCTAATATCACATCAACTTCACCCATGTCTTTCATGTCAAAATTAGAGGACAAAAATGATTCGATGTCATTTATAATTTTAAGTTTGTATCAAAGGATGGGGAGATCGATAGTGATGTCAACCATAAAATCCAAGCCGGTTGGTTGAAATAGAGTAGCACAACAGGAGTTTTATGTGATCGTAACATTTCATTATTGCTGAAGAAAAATTTTTATTGGACTACTATTAGGCCAGCTTTGGTATATGGCACAGAATGTTAGGCTATAAAGAGGTATCACGCTCAGAAGATGAGTGTAGCAGAGATGCGTATGCTTCGTTGGATGTGTGATAACATGCGAAGAGATAAGGTGAGAAATGAGGATATTCGTACTAAGATAGGTGTAGCCTCTATAGAAGAGAAGATGAAAGAAAACCGCCTGCGATGGTTTGGTCATGTGCGACATAGACCTACAGATACGATAGTCTAAATAGTAGAGCATATCAATTTAAGGTAAGTTAAAAGAGCGCAGGGGAGACCGAAGAAAACATGGATGGAGGTAATACGACAAGATGTAGAGACTAAAGGTTTTAGTGAATGCATATTACTTGATAGGAATGAGTGGAGAAAGCTGATCCATGTGCCTAATCTGGCGTAATCTCTTTTGGTTCATTACTTGGGACAAATGGCTTAGTTGTTGTTATACCAAATGTAACAATATCATCAATATATAAACATATGATAACACTAACATTATCCTCAAATTTAGTATAAATACAATTATCAGCCTCATTAATCTGATAACCATAGAAAACAAGAACACTATCAAATTTATCATGCCATTGTTTGGCTGCTTATTTTAAACCATATAAAGATTTTACAAGTTTGCAGACTTTGTGTTCATTTTTAGTTGTCACACAACCTTCAGGTTGGTTCATATATATTTCTTCTTTTAGTTCTCCATTTAAGAATGAGTTTTAGCATCCATTTGATGTATCACTAGCTTATGACTAGATGCTAAGACAAACAACACTCTAATAGATGCAATTCTCGTCACAAGAGTAAATGTTTCAAAATAATCAAGGTCTTTCTTTTGAGTGTATCCTCTAGCAACTAATCTAACTTTAAATTTATCCAAAGACCCATCAGGTTTCAATTTTCTTTTAAATATTCCTTCACAACTAAGCACTTTTGTACCTGGTGGCAAATCAATAAGATCCCAATGTTGGTCCCCGAGATGATGTCAAATGCGGAACTATCTCTGTTGGCAATTATGGATCTAAAAATACCCAAGTCAACACAAAACTAAAACAAGAAGGATTAACGTTAAGAAAATAAATAAATTTGCAAAAAGGAAAATAAATCTTAGAGAATAGACAAACGCAAACAAGAGAGATTTATCCTGGTTCGGTCCTCGTGACCTACATCCAGTCCCCAAGCCACCCGCTTGAGATTTTCCTTTATCCTTGATTTTGTACACCCAAAATCACAATCATGCACACCACTTGACAAATCCCCTTTGCCAAATGTGTACACCTTCTCTACATCTAAGAAAACACCTTCTCTTCCACCAAGAGAACAAACTTCACCTTGTATAACTGCCTCTACACCAAGAAGCCACCCGTGTACAATGATTGCTTTGAGTATTACAACACTTTTCCTATAAGCCTTGGTACTGAATGTGTATGTGAACAAGGTCTAGTATAGGAGATAAACTTCAGAGGACTTCACAATGGAAATTGACTTTTAGTGAAGAACTGAAGTGGAAAATTCAGTTTTCTGGTTTGACAGAATTTTGACTTGGAAAACTGAAGATTTTGATTGATGTTTGGCCTTTGGATTAACTACCCTTTATATAGCTGAAGACTAGGGTAAGTTAGGGTAGTTATAAGTGCAATTCAAACAATTGGAACGTTGAAATTCGTTGCACAAAAGACCAGATAACGAAAACTGTCCAACAGTCAGAAACTGCCTATAGTCGACTTGCCTATGGAGTTAGTCGACTAGACTAGGCAATTTTCCTACTATAAGTCAACTATGTTTGACTATAAGTCAACTAGGGTCAGATACGTTGGACTGACAGTTTTCTGGATAACTGAATCAAGTCGACTGCAACTAACTATAAGTCGACTGGACCAGCTATTAGTCGACTAGGGGCAAGGGATTTAGTCGACTACAAATGCTATTAGTCGACTACATTTTACTGTCAAGTCGACTAATGCACAAACAGAGAGTTGGGTCTGTTTTGACACACAGGATTAGTCGACTAGGGTTTGGGTCAAGTCGACTACACATGTTATTAGTCGACTATAAGGAACTGTAAGTCGACTAACAGGACTGTGATATGAATGTATGTGTCAAGGCTTTTTACATGCTATTTCATCTTTACAAAATACATCATATCAACTCTCCTTGGGACATCTTGATCATGTAGAACTCTTGATTCGTCATGTGTTAGAGCTCCAAATGACATGCGTCACATAAGTCTTCATCAAAACAAGTTCCAACATTCTCCCCCTTTTTGATGATGACGCTTTATGTGCACAAGTGCTCCCCCTGCTGAAAATATGTTATATTTTCCTCCCCCTGCAGAATTTGGGTTATAACAAATATGAAAAGACTTTGTTCTCCCCCTACAACTAATATATTAGTAAATATATATATATGTTCTTATTAACTTTTATATGGTACCTGCAAGATGAAACGTTAGATGGTACCAAACATAAAAGAACATATTAACCTTTAGGAGTCCAAATCCATTTAGAATTTGGTTTCCACCTGTTAGTATACACATAGTTGCAAGAATCACATATATCATGAATGTATGAAGCAATATATGTATTTTTATCATGAAAACTTAAATTCTTAGGAATCCATATAAACTTTATCTTAATTCTTTTGAAACATGATTAGACTTTCTTTTCACATATGGATTACTAACATATGAAGACTTTTCATTATATCCAATACCATAATGATTATCATGTGACAACTTTTGAAAAGATAATAAATCATTCAATTTTTCTTTTCCTTTATTGAACTTAGTCACATTTTGCAAAAGATCTTCATATTTCTTTTTGAAAACTGAAATATCTTTATCTAAAATAGAAATCCTTTTATTCAAAGATTCAGTTTCCTTTTTCAGAAAAATGTTCTCTTTTATAAACTTTCTATTTTCATTTTTCAAAGATGATATGACTTTTTCAAACTCATCTTGTTGAGAATTTATAGAAGATACTTGTAAAGCATAACATGAATTTTCCTTTAAAAGTTTTTCATTTTCTTTTGATAAAACTTTATTTTTCAATTTTTCATTTTCAGATCAATAAACAATTCATGAAATGCATCAGAAAGTTCAGTAAACGATACCTCATCATCTACCAGTGCCATGTAACATAGGTTGACACGTTCAGTGGTTTCTTCTTCATCAGAGGAAGATGAATCACTGTATTCTGATGATGCTTCGTAATTTTTCTTCTTTCTGAACTTTTTGCTCTTGTATTTGCCTTTATTCTTGAGCAATGGACAATCCATCTTCATATGACCTGGTTTATCACAATTAAAGCATTTGAATTTACCTTACTTTAGAAATCTCCTGAATTTCTTTGAAAGCATTGCCATCTCCTCTTATCGTCATTGGAATCGTCCGTGTCAGAGGATGCATGGAAGGCAAGTTCTTTCTTCTTTGAGTGGTGTTGTCGTTCCTCCTTCTTTCTTTCTTCCAATTGCACTTCATATGTCATTAGATTACCGATTAGGTTTTCTAACGACAAAATTGAGAGATCATTGGCTTCTTCAATTGCGGTTGTCTTCTTCTCCCATTCTGGTGTGAGTGCACGAAGGATCTTACGAACTCTTTTGACTTGGGTGTAGTCCTTTCCAAGGGATGCTAAGGAATTGGTAATGTCGGTGAATCTTGTTACCATTTCGGATATGGTTTCATTCTCCTCCATTTTGAATAATTCAAACCTGTGGACAAGAACAGATATTTTAGACTCTTTAACTTTACTTGTGCCTTCGTGTGTTACCTGAAGAGTATGCCATATTTGATGTGCAGAAGTGGCTGTTGACACTCTGTTGAACTCTTCTTTGGTTAATGCACAGAATAAAGCATTCATCGCTTTGGCGTCAAGGTTCACATTCTTCTTTTGATCCTCACTCCAAGCGTTGTAGTTGGTTGTTGGCTTGGTGTACGATGCTTCTACGATGTTCCAAAGTTCGTAGTTGAGCGATTGCAAATAGATCTTCATTCTACACTTCCAATAATTGTAGTTGGATCCGTCAAATAGTGGTGGACGTTGTGTAGAATGTCCTTCCTTGAATTGGGATGATGAAAACTCCGTTGCCATCCTTGTTGTTGACTATTATGAGACCCGCTCTGATACCAATTGTTGGTCCCCGAGATGATGTCAAATGCGAAACTATCTCTGTTGGCAATTATGGATCTAAAAATACCCAAGTCAACACAAAACTAAAACAAGAAGGATTAACGTTAAGCAAATAAATAAACTTGCAAAAAGAAAAATAAATCTCAGAGAATAGACAAACGCAAACAAGAGAGATTTATCCTGGTTCGGTCCTCGTGACCTACATCCAGTCCCCAAGCCACCTGCTTGAGATTTTCCTTTATCCTTGATTTTGTACACCCAAAATCACAACCATGCACACCACTTGACAAATCTCCTTTGCCAAATGTGTACACCTTCTCTACATCCAAGAGAACACCTTCTCTTCCACCAAGAGAACAAACTTCACCTTGTACAACTGCCTCTACACCAAGAAGCCACCCGTGTACAATGATTGCTTTGAGTATTACAACACTTTTCCTATAAGCCTTGGTACTGAATGTGTATGTGAACAAGGTCTAGTATAGGAGACAAACTTCAGAGGACTTCACAATGAAAATTGACTTTTGGTGAAGACTGAAGTGAAAAATTCAGTTTTCTGGTTTGACAGAATTTTGACTTGGAAAACTGAAGATTTTGATTGATGTTTGGCCTTTGGATTAACTACCCTTTATATAGCTGAAGACTAGGGTAAGTTAGGGTAGTTATAAGTGCAATTCAAACAATTAGAACGTTGGAATTCGTTGCACAAAAGACCAGATAACGAAAACTGTCCAACAGTCAGAAACTGCCTATAGTCGACTTGCCTATGGAGTTAGTCGACTAGACTAGGCAATTTTCCTACTATAAGTCGACTATATTTGACTATAAGTCGACTAGGGTCAGATACGTTGGACTGACAGTTTTCTGGATAACTTAATCAAGTCGACTACAACTAACTATAAGTCGACTGGACCAGCTATTAGTCGACTAGGGGTAAGGGATTTAGTCGACTACAAATGCTATTAGTCGACTACATTTTACTGTCAAGTCGACTAATGCACAAACAGAGAGTTGGGTCTGTTTTGACACATAGGATTAGTCGACTAGGGTTTGGGTCAAGTCGACTACACATATTATTAGTCGACTATAAGGAACTGTAAGTCGACTAACAGGACTGTGATATAAGTGTATGTGTCAAGACTTTTTACATGCTATTTCATCTTTACAAAATACATCATATCAACTCTCCTTGGGACATCTTGATCATGTAGAACTCTTGATTCGTCATGTGTTAGAGCTCCAAATGACATGCGTCACATAAGTCTTCATCAAAACAAGTTCCAACACCCAAGTGTGATTTAATAATATAGATTCTAATTCATTGTTAATACTCTCTTTTCATAATAGAGCATCCGGAGAGGAGATAACATCTTTATAAGTGAAAGGTAGGCACCCCCACATTTTTAAATAGTTTAAGTTTGGTGCATGTTTATTCTAAAGTTCATATGGAGTTATGACAATTTTCTTATATGGTATTCTATTTTGAATATGACAAGCAGAGATTATAGCCTCCCCCACAGGTTCGGAGGTGCACCAGAACTTATAAGCATAACATTCATCATATTTTTGAGTGTTCTATTTTTCTTTCGGTAACATCATTAGATTCATGTGAATATGGAGAAGTAGTCTCATGAATTATACCATGCTGTTCACAAAATTTATTAAATTATTTAAGTTTATATTCACCACCTCTATCTATCTAAATCTTTTAATTTACTTATTTAGTTGATTTTTAACTTCTGATTTATATTTCAGAAATATTTCAAAAGCTTCATCTTTAGATCTCAATAGATAAACTACTGTATATCTAGAATAGTCATCAAGGTGATATAGAATCTTTTACCACCTCTAGTTAAATTATTTTTCTAGTCACCAAGATCACTATGAATAAGATCAAACAATTCAAATTCTCTTTATACACTTTGCATGATTTTTTAGTGGATTTAGATTCAACACATATTTCACATTTATCATGATTAGATATAATTACATTATACAAAAGACCTATATCTTTCATTTTCTTAATTTTAAAAAAATCAACATGTCCTAACCTACCATGCCAAATAGCACAAGAGTCAATCATGTAAGCAGAAGAAGTAGATGCATTTTCATTCATGATTTCAAATACATTAAGTATAAATAAACCCTGACTACAGTACTATTTACTAACAAATTATACATTCCTAGTCATTATAATTTTATCAGATTCAAAGCAGACCTTAACTTTTTGCTTTTTTTCAAGAAGAAAAATAGAAATGAGGTTCCAACGAATTTCTTGAACATGAGCCACATATGTAAGAAAAAAGATTTTCCTAGAAGTAAGCTTGAGAAGCACCTTTTCCTTACCCACAACGGATGAGGGCCCCATGAACACTTCTTCACCATTATCAACAGAGGAGTAAGAAGAAAAAGCTCCTCTGTTAGCACATATACGTCGGG
This sequence comes from Agave tequilana, assembly GCA_038442645.1. Lineage (NCBI taxonomy): Eukaryota > Viridiplantae > Streptophyta > Magnoliopsida > Asparagales > Asparagaceae > Agave > Agave tequilana. The sequence goes on from JAVJIF010033094.1 coordinate 58,818, forward strand.
TTGCCGCAGAATCAATCACCTAATTTTTATTATGTGCAATCATGTTAACTTCAGAGATTACAACAGCAATAATGTCACTCTCAACCAGGCTAGCTTGTGATTTGGATGGAGCCTCTCTAGTCTTCCAGAGCCTACACTGTGCTGAGTAATGTCCATATTTGGCACACACAAAACAGTTTCCTTTCTTCTTGAAAGTAGAGTTAAGGATTCTTTTCATGTTATGGTTCTGATTTGATTTGAAGTTTGGCTTGTGAAAATATTTCTTTGGTTAGAAGGCTTGCTTTTAATTAGATTTGCCTTGAAAGCGAGCTCCTTGGCTCTTTCTATTTTCTCTCTTTTTTGTTTTTCTTTTTCAATTCTAATATGAATTATTACATCTTTAAGGTTCATTTATTTTCTTTTATGTTTCAGTTCTTTTTTGTAATCTTTTCATGAGTTGGGTAGTTTTTCAATTAGGGCTCCAGAAATAAAGGCTTCGGGTAAAGTGATGTTTTTATTTTTAAGATCATCAATTAGAACATGGTATTCATGAATTTGAGAGGAAATATCTTTTTCATTAGACATGACAAAATTCAAAAAATTTCTAATAGCAAATTTTTAAGTCCAGGATCTTCAAGAATGTATTTCTTATTAAGACTTTTTCAAATTTTAGTTGCAGTCTTATAAGAACAGTAAACATCAAACAGTACATTGCTAAGTGTGATAAGAATGATGTGTCTACAAATCTTGTTGGGCTTTTCCCAATTTTGTAATTCTTTTTCTTTATCTGGTTTAGAATAAGTTATAGCAAAGACATAACCAGTTACATCAAGTGTAGACATAATTTTTTTGCCATCTTTTATAGTGAACTTCATTAAATAGTTAAATCCTAGAGATGTCAGGTAGAAACTTAACATTAGTAGCAGCAACTATAGCAATATTCATATCTACTCTTAAGATTTGTTGAAAAATAATATACGAATTACTGCTAAGCTATTTTAAATTAAACTTTAAAGAAGGAAGGAACTTCTCTTATATTGATCGAGGCGTGCGGACCACTGTCCTTAAGAATAGATCGCGCCCCTCTGAGAGAGTATCTCAGTGCAGCTCGGCTTTGTTTCCTCTAGAGATGCAGGAAAGCACAGAAGAGTTTGAGCAAATCTCAGAGAAGAAACAAGATAGTTGAGTTCTGTATTTGAGAGCAGGGATCAAGTCCTTTATAAAGAGAGTTTTTAGAATCAAAATCCTTGAAGCAAATAAGAACTTGAACAGAGAGCTCAACAGCTATCTCCGACCCAAATCTTGTGACAGGAAATGGAAAGATACGAATCTCAATAGCTATCTTTAACCCACGCGAGGCTCTGAAACCCGGATCCTGCGGGCGCACATGCGCAATTAAGATTTTCCGGACCCAGTAACCGAATTTTCTTCACTGGGTCTCACTGGGCTTGTGTGCGCGCGAGAACCCTTTGGTTTCTAGCCCCACACGACCCATTATGAGAAAGACTTCATATTTAAATACTATAAAGTTCTATTCTTATCCAATGTGGGACTAAAAGAACTTTGCATAATTTTGAAATACCCTCAAATACTAACAATAGAATCAACACTGTAAGAAATCAAGGGCCAGTAATTCAAGCACCTGAAGCGATGTTAGTACGCACAACAACAATGCGGAAGTGAGCAGGCTGCCAGTAATAAATCAAGGGCTAGGACAAAATAGAAAACTTGATGCCTGAAAGTAACTAAGCTACTGGAGGGGTGCAAAATTATTAGTGAGATAGTGAGGATTAAGGAGGTGATGTCAAAAAAGAAGTTTCTATATATTTAATCTCTTTCTTTTGACTTGTTTCTTCCTGGATTGTTCTTTTAAAGAAAAAGTGTTACTTGTTGCTAGTCTCTTGTACTGGTGCTAATTGTAATTTTAAGGCATAATTTCTAGTTTTTCTGGGGTCCATGTACAAACAGTTTAGAATTCAGATTGAATTTTTTATTTTTTTCATTAACATTGCTTCATTTGACTGATGGTTTTGATGGCGCGTATGTTTTTTATTCAAATTGAAAATGCCAAACCAATCACTATTTTGGGGGTCTCTTCCTGTGTCTTCCAGCTGGGGTTAGAGCTATTACAGAATAGCTTTGATTGTAAGATTTGTTTGTGTTTAACTTGAAAAAAAATTTAAGTACTGTATAGCATAATTGCTAATTTTAATAAAACAGAGTTAATTAGAGAAGTTCTGAATGGATGATTGTGCACGCCTGCGTGTGTGTGAGGTAAGCTAGTTTTAGTTTAATGACTTCTTCCTCTCTAACTCATTTGAAAAGGATGAAAGTATTATGAGTTAGTATAATGCTGATCCACTGAAACTGCTCATGGAAATAAACTAGAAGCTGCATTTGTGTGATCCAATATTAGATTGGAAACAAGTGATTGTTTCTGGCTGCATTTCCAGAAAACTGGATTCTGTTTCTAGGAAACGAATCCTTAATGCCTGTATTTCCGGGAACGTGAATTTTGTTGCTAAAATTCTGGGGAAGTTAGACGACCTTGTGCACATCCATCTTCTGTTTTCTTGAAGATAATATTTCAGGAAAGTGATTTTTTTTTAAACTGTTGTTGCTAAAATGGAGGAGACTGACACAGACTGATACGGACAGAAACAGACCGATACAGTCCCCAAAATCCAATCCTGATCTAACTCCAATCCCAAGCCACTCATTCACAGAATCTTTCTGAGCCTAACAATCTTCTTCCAACTCAGAAATCGGCAGGGATATATATCTAGCAGGTTGCGACCATGGGGAAAGCGACCGATCTCTGATTCCTTTTAGGCTTTGAAGAATCCCAGATAACTGACAGATCAAAATTATTCTTCCAGTTGTTTTAACTGATATAAAATTTTGAAACACACTAAGCAAAACATGACTAGTCCATCAAAATTGATTGTAATGTGTTCGAGATGCATTAAGCTTTCACGTTAGTAGCCGATGAACCATATTTCATTTCATGATGAATCCATTAGAATATTAGAAGTTCCCCCAAAATTTTGATTTGAATTTTTTTTCCCTATATTCTGACATTTCTTAATGTTACAACCTAATTATATTTTCATGTACATCCCTCTCGAGCTAACAGTTGCTTCCTCAAGAAACACTAATCTGTCCAGGCTCAGCTTGTTCGCAACTTACTTTGATTTTCCATGTTTTCTACTGCTTTTCCACCTCTGATTCTATGGATTTCTCTCTGATTATCTCGTTGGAATTTGCTATGAACATACACGTCATCTTTAGAAATTCTCATATTGCTCTCTCATATATGTGCCAATTGCTCTCAGTAGTTCCGGTTTGCAGTTAATGCAAAAATGTGTGCTAATTTAGTTAAAAGATACTGCATGATGTGTCAATCAGGATCATGAATCACAAAATCAGGCATCCAGGGAGAGTATGCGGCCTTGATTAGTTGAGGAATTGATTGTCGAAGAAGAGGCTCAGCTCTCTGCTTAGAATTCACTATTTACAATTAGTAAAAATTAAGTCCAACTTCTCAATCTTTTTCTAGCATCAGTTCAAAATCCGCACAGCTTTAGTGTCACTGATCCTGAACAACCTTCTCTTCAGCCCCACAAATGTTGTCAAAGTTTGGGGCAGACTCAAAAGAGCACAAATCCTCTAAAAAAAACGAACTCTATTTACTCAGAAAATAAACTTAAACACAACCAGATACTTCCTTCCATATGTATCAAAGTTTATAAAATTGTCATCAGAATTAGACACATTTCTATATTTCAGAAAAAGATTAAATCAGTGTGCCCTATGAACACCTAGTAAATTCACCTAGTTCATCATGGTTAATAACCATTCATCCCCCGGAGAGAAGCAACATGGTAAACCTGAACTTCAGAGATTAAATACGATAGTTACCAGTAAATGATGGGATATGGCTTGTTGGTCAGGAATTGTTAATATGGCAATCATGTTGTTATTATTCACTTTGAACTTTATATGTACATCATGATATTTAATCAACTCTTTAAGCAAATGTTCACGTATTCTTCCATCTCTTTAAGTTGATGGGAATCCATGCAACATAGAAGATGGCGACCAAAGAATAGTCACCAACCGTACGAACAAGTAACCAAAGAAAGAAAGAGAGAACACAAGATTTAACGAGTTTCAACAATTTGCCTTCGTCCTCCGGACAAGGAGAGAGAGTTCTTATTGAATTAATAAATTACAGGTTACAGGGTTTTTGAGATACAAATATTGGAGACACTACCCTTCCTTATATAGCCAAAGAAACTACAAGAAAAGAAAACCAAAAACACCTAATTTCGATCAGAAATGAATTCAGAATCAGATTTGAAAACAGACTGCACAACAGTATAAGTCGACTAATAACTTCTATTAGTCGACTAATACATGTATTAGTCGACTAGTTTGTAGTGAAACAGATTTGCCAACTCTCTTTATCCAATCATCGACTAGGCTATGCCCTAGTCGACTAGCATTGGTTCCTCCTGTGCAATCCAACTTTGATACAATCGACACGCTCTCGTATTCGACACATTGATTGCATCGATCTTTGGCTAACCTTCAACAGAGTTTAAAAAACTCTTTCAACAAGATTTTTACCCTCTCTTCCCACAATTCTCTACTTCGGTGAAGATTTCTTAAATCTGAGCCGAATGCAACATAGCACCATGTCGACTCCAATTGGCTGCACTATTATGGTTGCCTATAGCACCATGCTGCACGTATTTCATCCAAACGAGCTCCATTAAGCTCAAGCAACTGTGACTAAATCTTCAGCAGTGAACCGAACTAACTGAGTCATATGAACCTCCTTATCAATACTGCCATGGAGAACAATGACCTTCAATTTGATCTTGTCACGCTCACCAACTTGAGATTCATGCTTTTTCACCCACTTTCATGAATTTATCTTTGTTTCAATAGCTGCAAATAATTTGACATTCTCATTAATGTCTTCAACCTGTTCAGCATCAAAACTGACTATATGATCTCCACCTGATGTCACATCCGGTAAAATCCTTACTGATACCGAACCAACTGGAGGTGGTGGAGTAGTATCAACATCTATCCACTGCGATACATTCTTGGTCTTCAATCTCTCCTCTTGTTGAGAGATGGTAGACTTCAACAATGAAGTCTCATCAAACGTGACATACTTGCTCAATATAATCTTTTTATTTTCAGGGTCCCATAACTTGTAACCTTTCATATTCCTTTTGACACCCAAAACACAAACTTTTTTACTCGCGGATTTATCTTGTCATCTTTGACAGTAAAGTAGGCCGGACTTTCAAATACCCGCAACAAATCATAATCCTAAGCAACTTCAATTGACCAAATATCCAACGGAGTTTTCCTCCTATCGCAGTCGATGACAGTTTATTTATGAGATGGCTAGCATATACAATCACCTCAGCTCAAAATAATTTGTCTAATTATGCATTAGATAACAAATACCGAGCCTTTCCAGCAAGTAGTGGTTGATTTCCTAAGCCAACCCATTTATTATATTTGTGAAGTGAGTACCAAACCAGTGTTCTGGCGAAATTGTAGAAATTAATTCTTGTATTTTTTAACGTTATCAATTTGGAGCTCCTTAATCTTTCTACTAGTCTGTTTCTCTATCATGTCCTTCCACTTCACCAGCATACTTAGGGCTTTAAATCTTTATCTCATGGGATATATCCAGCAATGTCAAAATAAATTATCAATAAAAGAGACAAAGTACCGATGACCTCCAAGCGATGCAGTCTTGGCATGTCCCCAAATACTAACGTGAACACAATCAAGAAGATCTTCCGAGCGGTGAGTAGAGGTGTCAAATTTTACCTTCGTCTTCTTATCTAGAATGTCATGTCCACCCAATTTCATATTGCAGGTAAATACACCTTTTAATGATCCCTTCTTTGCTAGAGCTTGTAACGACTTTTCTCTTGTATGTTCAAGCCTCATATGCCAAACATGTATGCAAACATCACCTGAAGAAATAGAAATTGTCACTTGCCCTGTAACCATACTACCCATCAAGTAGTATAGGTTATTGTGTCAGACGCCCTTCAGCACCACCATCGAGCCTCTAGTTATCTGAGAACACCATCTCTAACAGATACTTCATAACCCAATGCTTCCAAGGTACTAACACAGAGAGGTTCTTTTTCAATTGAGGTACATATATCACTTCCTTCAGTGTCTGTACCATCCCATCAAACATCTTTACACAGACTATATCTATCCCTTCCATTTTACACGGATGATCATCAATCATGACAGTGAAACATCCATCTAGCTTCTCAAAGCTAGAAAACTATCCTTGTTCGGTCACACATGGTAGATAGTTCCTGTATCTAATACCTACTAAGAATTACCTGAGTAACAAACTATAGGAGTAGTGACGAAAAATAAGAATACCGATGAGTCTGAGTCTGATTCACCTACCTGTAAAGTATCAGCTTGTGTACTGATCACCTGTGCGAGATTTGCCTCAGTCTTTGACTCCTTCTTCTTGTCTTTGATTCTTGGATAATCAATCTTTCAGTGCTCTATCTCTTTACAGTAGGCACACTGGTTCTTCTTCAGATCTCTAAAACTTGGTCTGGACTTAGATCTCTTATACTTGCCTTTACCCTTCCTATTGAAACCTTTATCTCTTACCATCAACGCCTCTGCTTATGCACTATTGGAAGAAGACTACTTGTCCTTCCTCACTTCATAATTTAAAAGAACAACCGACACATCATTATAATTAAGTGATTGTTTCCCATTATTTAGGTAAGGATGAAGGTCTCATACTCTTCATCAAGAAGAGAATCCAAAAAATTAACACTTTATCCTCTTCTTCGATATCCATATCCACATTAATCAAATCTGTAAGAAGTTTTGTATAGTCGTTCATGTGCTCAGAAATAAAGAGTCTCTTCTTCAACTGGAAGCGATAAAGCCTCCTCTTTTGAAGCAGTCAAGACTTGATACTCTTTGTCAGATATTTCATCTCGAGAATCTTTCACATCTTCATTGTAGACGTCTCATATAGCATATGATACTTGTGTCTTGTGTCAAACAAGACCTTATAAGACCACATGTCGTTCTATTCATCTTGTCCCAATTCTTTCCAGAAGTCTCCTTCATCTTTTCTTTCAATCATAGAGTGTCTTCAAGGTTTTATGTCGTCAATGCATCCATCATCTCACACCTCCACATGCTAAAATTATTTGTACCATCAAACTTTACCACATCGATCTTCATCGGATGTGGGTTCACAGATACCATTGTGGATTGACTTTCTCCAGCCATCTTCTCAATATATTCCTTAACACAATGCAAAAAATAATTAGTGAAAATAAATTCAAATAAGAAAGATCAGTTCTTTACCACCGAACAAAACTGTAGGCAGTCTCCAAATTGATTTGCTTTACCCAAACAAAAACTCCCTGTCGAACTCGAAAAGCTCTGATACCACTTATTGGGAATCCACGCAACAGAGAAGATGGCCACCAGAGAATAGTCACCAATCGCATGAACAAGTAACTAAAGAAAAGAAAGAGAGAAAACAAGATTTAACGAGGTTCGGCAATTTGCCTATATCCTCGAGGCAAGGTGAGAGAATTCTTATTGAATCAATCAATTACAGGGTTTTTGAGACACAAATATTAGGACACTACCCCTCCTTATATAGCCAAAGAAACTACAAAGAAAAGCAAAACAAAAACACCTAATTCAGATCAGAAACGAATTCAAAATCAAATTTGAAAACAGGTCACGCAGCAGTATTAGTCGACTATAAGTTGACTAATAACTTCTATTAGTCGACTAATACATATATTAGTCGACTAGTTTATAGTGAAACAGATTTGCCAACTTTCTGTATCCAAGCATTAGTCAACTAGGCCATGCCCTAGTCGACTAGCCTTGGTCCTCCTGTGCAATCCAACTTTGATATAATCGACACGTTCTCGTATTTGACACCACTAATTATATCAATCTTTGACTAACCTTCAACAGAGTTTAAAAATCTCTTTCAATAAGTTTTTTATCATCTCTCCCTACATAAGTAACATGTGAGATTAAATACATTAGGTAAGACATTACAAGTGTTTCTACATCAACTCTTTCTATCTCTCTCCCTGTACAAAATATTCTTTCATCTCTATGCTTTCATTCAAGAGATAGGCAGAGCTATGTATTTAGCCTGGAAATTCGTCCACGTCTTAGGGCAGTACCTATCATTAATTTTATGGCAATGATCTTTCTTCGATAAGTCTTTAAACTCTAACCTTGATGCAACACTGCTTTTTGGCTAGTTTCTCCTTCAATATGCATCTTGAAGCTTCCTTTTAGTGGTGCCAGCCTAGCTTCGGATAGTTGGTCATTACATTTCTTGTTCTACTCAAAACCTTGTGGTAAGGGTGTCATGGTCACTAGTTTGATTGGGAATTCCTGAGGATTTGTTTCCCTCTTGGAAGTTTTATCAGGTGTCATTGGACTAGGTAGTACTTGCCTCACCCCATCCTCCTCTTTGCCTATATGTTCTGTCCGAGAATATGTTATAGTGGTGGTTGTTATGTTAAAGCACTTAGTTTTTTTTTGCTTGGAGGCATGCATTGTGATTCGGAACAGTGAACACTAGAAGAAATGAGACTCAACCCTCTTCTTTTGCAGGAGACAAATTGACCGATAGTGAGTCATAAGTTTTAGTATTCACCTGCTCATCCTTAAGAAGCTTATGTTAGGATTGTGACTGGCATATGTCATGAAGGTAGACGAAACTTCAGAGTTCAAAGAACGGACGTGCGCAAGTAGCTGTGCACATTACCAGTCGACTAACATTGGGTATAGCTGACTAATTACATGGATCAGTCGACTAATACATTGCATAATCGACTAGGTTGGCTAACAGAGAGTTGGGCTTCTCGAATTTTGTCAGAGACTAGTATTTGGGCCTAATCGATTAATACCATGTATTAATCGACTAATAACCTGGCCTAATTGACTAATATCGAGTCTAGCAATTTTTTCTGGATCTGTTTCTAGATTCGAGTTAGATTCAGGTTTTTTCTATTTTGAGGTGGTGATTATTCATATTGATGAAGGTTGTTTAGGAGTAAGAGAGTTTTATGACCTATGACCTTGGGGGTGGTTGATTGAGCTTGAACCTGCACAAAAAATACGGAATTTCAGAACTTAAAAATAGAGATGTGCAAGTGCTCAATTCTACCGCGATAGCAAGTGGCTATGCGGGTCGTGATCCACAAGGAGGGTTAGCGATAAAAGCGTTCAAGGTTTGTATTGAAATCTTTGTGAAGAAAAACGAAGGTTCTTCTTTGTTTTAAGAAATAAAAATGAAAAAGAGTTAGGTTAAAGTTAAAAAGAAAGCGATAGATGAAGAAGGTGGAGAAAATCAGAAAACGACTATGTACAAATGAATTGGAAAAGAAAGATTTGGAAGATGTGGTGTTGGTGATTTAATCTACAGAAATAAAAGAAAAGAAATAAAAATAATTACTTACCTTTTTTTCACCAAAAGCTTACCTTGAATCTTCAGCGATGATGTTACCTTGAAGTGGAGGCAATCAGCGCATAGCCCATAAGAGTTGATTATTGGTATCTTCCACATTACATCATCAAGACAACTTCAAGCATGAAATGATACAGAGAGACTCACATCCATCGTCATGAGCTATCGGTGGCACTTGCAAAGGCAAGGCTCTTTCGATGCTTTTAGACTCACTTGGAAGACAATTGTACCAAAAGAAGAGTGAAGTAGAAAAGAAGAAGAAGAAGAACACTAAAACGAAATACATACAAAGAGAGAATACAGATTTGATTTCATAACAATAAAAGAAAAGAAAGAAACCTTACACCGGTGTCACTCTCAACACAAGCTTCATTCTTGTTCTTCTATGAAAGTCTGATCTCCTCTGAATTACATAATGAAAATTAAAAATTACATAAAATGAAAAACAAAAACCTACACTAAAAAATGGAAAACTAGACTAAATCCTATCTCTACATCGTCGTTCCATTTTGCTCAGCTCAAACCAGTATTTATAAGGAAAAACCACAAGGGAGGAATCCCGGAAGATTGGGGAAGCAAACGCTCCCCCTAACTCCCTAACCAAGCCGCTGAAACGCGGCTTTGGCCGCGTTTCCGCGGCTAGGGTGTGGCCAGGTGGCCACACCTTGTTGGTGGGTCTCCCCGGTTTCACGTTCTGGCTTTATCTTTAGTTGGTTTTCTCGTTTAGGTCCGGGATTGTGACGAAATGACCTTTTTCCTTGGCTTCAACCGATCGATTCTGGGAGGATTCTTCTCAACCGGTTTTCAACCTCTCTGATTTTGTCCTGATTCACTGAGTTCGAATTAATTCTGATTTAATTCAAAATTTGGTGGGCTTTTGGGCTCATTTCTCTTCACTCTCCTTTAGGAATGGGCCTGCAAATAAATTAAACATTTAATTAGGACAATGCAAAGTTTATTCTATAATAAGTATGGAAATATGATAATAAATGTGCAACATTAGTGACCAATCACACCCCCATACCTATCTTTTGCTCGTCCTCGAGCAAAACAACTAAACTATACTAAGGATTATTAGACCACTTTCGCAGGTCACGCGATTGCACTGAGCATGTGCAACAAGCCGTTAAACCTCTAGGTTTCCCCTAGAGGACGAGTTTTGTCTCGTGAGGGTTTTCAGTGGATTACACCCACAAAATCCATAAAGAAAGAGAAACAAAGAGTTAGTATTTTCGAAAAGCATTTTGAAAGAGAAAAATATTTGAAATATAATTGTAAGATTTAAGTAATCTATAAGTTATAGGAAAACTGAATTTTTCATTCCTAAACTTAGTCTCTATTTAAAAATTTGTTATCAATCAAAGTAAGGAGTCAAATTGTACTTCTCATCTAGTCTATTACTTTACCCTAAGTCATATGCACCTTGTGACTGTGAAAATTTTGACGAAGGATTCATTAACTCTAACTCTTATGCCTTATTTATTTATATATATATATTTTTTGGTGGTATTATTCCTTAGTTCTATTAGGCTTTCTAATCTACCCATGTAACGAGCCTTTAATCGATGACTCCCAAACCAAACGGTCTTAGGGCACCGGGTGAGAAAACACCCCAAGGACTTAAGGACTCGAGCAAATAAGGTCACAAAACTAAGAATTTTATTATATTAACCCCTTTTAGGCGTGAATACTTATGCTTTATTAGGCACAAATACCCAGCTTAATCAGAGGATTTTTCTTTTCAAACTTATCTAATCATCTTTCGCATAAATACTAAGGCTTGCTTAGGCCAAAGCACCTAGCTAGTCAATAATTAGATTTGTTTGTATATATATATTTTTATAACTTATCTAATCATCTTTCAAACTTATCTAATCATCTTTCAGCAATCAACAGGCCAACAAACTGTAGATCAGAACTGAATATCCACCTCAAATCAAGTTTGAAGATAAGAGGAGTTCAAAAATTGCCAGATTTACTTATCTTCATACTCCTCTACCCTCTCCATTTTCTCCTATAAATACCTGCACTCAAAGGCAAAAGGGATGACCATGCAGATTAAGATTTTAGACTAGTTTTTCCATTTCTTAGTTTAGGTTTTTGTTTTTCTTTTTCATGTAATTGTAATTTTCATTTATGTAAATAAGAGGAGATCAGACTTTCATCAAAGAACAAGAATGAAGCTAGAGCTGGAGTGACACCGGTGTAAGATGAATTTCTTTTCTTTGATTGTTATGAGATCGAATCGATGTTTTCTCTTTGTATGTAGTTTCTTTTAGTCTTCTTCTTCTTTTCTACTTTACTTTTCTTTTTGGTACAACTGTCTTCCAAGTGAGTCTAAAGCATCGAAAGAGCCTTGCCTTTGCGAGTGCCACCAATAGCTCATGACGATGGAATTGTGAGTCTCTCTGTATCATTTCATGCTTGCGTATCTTGATGATGTAATGTGGAAGAGACCAACATTCGACTCTTATGGGTTATGCGCTGCTTGCCTCCAATTCAAGGTAACATCGAAGCTAAAAACTCAAGGTAAGCTTTTGGTGAAAAGAAGGTAAGTAACTCTTTTATTTCTTTCTTTCATTTTTGTAAATTAAATCACCATCTCTTCAAAATCACTCTTTTTCCTCCACTTCATTTGTACATAGTCGCTTTTATTGTTTTCTGAATTTTCCACCTTCTTCATCTTCCATTTTCTTCTAACATAACATAATTCTTTTTCCTTTTTCATAACTAAAAACAGAGAAGAACCTTCATTTTATTTTCTTAAAAGATTTCAATAAAGAACTGTAACGCTTCGCAAACCCTCCTTGTGGATCACGACCCGCATAGCCACTTGCTATAGCGGAAGAATTGAGCACTTGCACATTTTTATTATAAGTTCTGAAATTTCGTATTTTTTGTGCAGGTTTTGCCTCAATCAATCTCCAATTAGCATTGGGACTATCTTCTGAATTTCTTTGGCTTGTTGGGTTTTTGGCTTCTTTTTAATATTTTGGGTTTCTTTTCTTGTTTCTTTTAATTATAGAGCCCTACACATTACTAAGCAAAATATAATTACATAGCATTATTTTATAAAAATAAATGTGAAAATATGACTAATAATATGCACATTTGATGAACAATCAGGTAACTCAAGACATAGAAATTTGACGTGCAACTATTGTCACAAGAAAGGGCACATTAGAGCTGACTGAAAGAAGAAACAGTCAGATGCTAATGTCGCTGAGCTGGTTGAAGAAAATGAAGAAAAGTGTGACATTTTATCTGTTACAGACAAATTCGTTCGTAAAAAAAATAGATGGATTATTGACTCTGGATGTTTACAGCACATCAGTTCCAAGAGGAGATGTTCTCTTCATACACTTCGGCTCAAGGAGGGAGAAGTCTTCCTGGAGAATTCTGCTACAAGTAAGATGTTGGCAATGGAACAGTCCAGTTTCATTCATATGATAAATGCATCGCTACTCTTCAAAGCATTCATTATGTTCTTAATTCAAGGTATAATCTCATCTTTCTTGAAACCCTACAAGGAGAAGGGTTCAATTTCAGTGCTGAAGGTGATCTTATGGAAGTCTCCAAAGATGCCCATATGAAGTTTCAGGCCAAACGTGTCAGCAATGTGTATATATGTTTCCCATTGATTTTGAAAAGGAGAAAACTTCAAAAAAGTTGAAGAGAATTACAAGTAATTGACAAAAAGAATAAAAATTATAAGAACTCTCTTCTATATTAGAGTTTCTGGGGAAGTACGCCAGTGAAAGTCTGGTCAGCGCGCGACCACTTTATTCCGTTGATGATGCGAGTGGTAGAGTCTTCAAGTCTTCTGCTTAGATTTTCTTTCTCGCCTGGTTCAGAAAATCTATTGAGAGATGAAGATCTTTAGGGTATTAACACTCTAAAAAAGAGAAGCAAAGTTCTCTAAAAAGGCTCAAAAGCTAGGGATAGGGGAATTCCAACCTCCTCTTGAGTATCTTCAGTCGGCAGCCAGCAGCCTGATCAGAAAAATTCCTCCCTTAGCCTTGATAAGAAAATTTTCAGCCCCTAACCTGCCTAGCAATGAGCTATTTATAGGCGTTATGGGATATAATAATCCCTCATAAAAATCAGCAGATTGATTTAGTCAATCTAATCTAGCTTTACTTCTAGGTCAGTATAGCTTCATGACGGAGCTAATTGCAGCTGAAGCGAAGTTAGAGATTCCTGCGTTGAGTCTCTTAGCCAGTTGGCTTAGGATTTGTTGCAACAATCCCTTGATTCTCTCCACTAATCAAGGGATTTGCCTTGATCCTCTCCAACTGATTGAGGAGTGACTGGATCAAGGCAAATAACTACCAAATATGTGATAAAGATCACATCAATCTCATGCTGAGATTTAAATGGTCAAAAATAACCATATAAGCTCGCAACGGAGCTAGCTCACAACGGATCTAAGGAAAGAGCTTCATCCGAAGCTAAGCTCAAGCGGAGCTATTGATCTATCTGTAAAGCTTGCAGCGAAGCTTAACAAGGAGCTCTTCAGTAGAGCTAGAGGATAACTCTCAACTGAGCTTTAAAAAGCCTCAGATGAAGGTAGAACACATAGCCTGTAGCGAAGCTGGATATTTAGCTTCTCGAGTTTTCTTCAGAGAACAACAATTGGTTCACTGCCTGCTTCACTGGATCAATGGAGTCCAAATTACCGTCTTGTCCATCAGGGATGGACAAGTCTTCAGCCTGTCTGTGACTTATCTTTTGAAAATGTCGATAAGTTAGACATCGTTTAGACCGGTTGAAGTGCTGCCTGGGAATGTCTTTTCAGAGTATCAACAAAACCCACTTCAAAGTTTTTGTGAGTCTGCAATGGATTGGTACAGACTCCAAAATACTTTGAATCTGAAGCCTGAGACCCAAATTGCATAGGTCAAGTCAGCCTATTGGGTGCAATCATGCACTGAACTAGATAACCAGGGTGATTTTAAGCTAGGATTTCTCTAAAGGATGAGCCCGCAGCAGAGCTGGAAGATAAGCTCTTAGTGGAGCTGGAATAAAGCTTCAAGCGAAGTTAAAAATGAGCTCTCAGCGGGCTATGAGTTAGCTTCATGTGATAATAGAAGCAAGCCTATAGCGAGGCTAACAGAGATAAGCTCTAAGCGGAGTTATTGAGTAAGCTCTCGACAGAGCTAGAAGTGAACTTTTGGCGAAGTTCTATGATGAGCCCACAGCGGAGCTAAAACAAGTCTTGATGCGAAGTTGAGTTTCGCGTCTGAACGAAATTGATTAACTTCGCTGCTTTAAGATCTTGAACCTCCAACCGTCATTTCAAATTTAATTTTGAAACGACAGCTTGCACTCCTTTTGAGGAGGCGAAGCTAGGTTCCTTCGTTGCCTAAAAAAACCAAGGGCAATAGAAGAAGTCATCTTCTTCTTCACGCTTCGCTGTGCTACAAGGATTTAAACTAACCCTCTTCACTTTGAGATTTCTGAGATCTTTTCACTCACTTTAATGGCACCAAAGCATCATCCAGGAAAGGCGCCGCCACCTCCGCCGCGGTGGCGCCGCCACCTCCGCCCGTCGAACGCTCGATCACCGATAGGGGTTTGCCCCTTTCAGAGATTTTTTTGTCTCTTTTTACAGCCATTTTTGCCTTAATCCGTGAAGGTTTTTTGAGATTTCACCGTACTTTGATGATCTTAGAGAGTTGATCTCCCTTAACTTTGATTTGTTCAATTTTTAGGAAATTTGTATCCTTTTAATTTTGAAGATCAAAACCAGGAGCCTTGCGGTTTCTCTTTTAAGCTTCTGAGTGAAGCTAGCCCTTAGGGATTTTCTGCATCTTCTTAGCCGGCGCTTGGGCTTCAGAGCAGGGCTAGCTCCTTTGCATTCTTTCAAAGCAAACTGCCTTTTGTGCTTCTAAGCGAAGCCAGCCCTTAGGCTTTTTTGCATTCTATCAAGTGGCAGAAACGTGAAGGTGATCTTCGCAGTGGGGCTGTGTGGTCCCTTCAACTTCCACGCGAAGTTAGCCCTTGTGTCTTTATACAAAGTCGTACCAACTTCTTTAGAATTAAAGTCGGCCCTCCTTTTGAGATAGTAAAAATGAGGCACGAGGCTGCCTATAAAAGTCCATTAGTTGAGTCCTTGAAGAGTTGTTCTCTTAATATTCTTGGAGAGTTCCTTACGAAGGGCTCTTAGAGAGAAAACTCTCTTCCCCCCTCCTTTCACCTTCTTCATGTGGATGGTGACTCCCTGGTGCACAAGCAGGGCCGGTGGTGTCTTAAATAATGAGGTTATCACCTCCATCGTGACGGAGGCTATGCCCTCGTCATTTAATCTATCCATGATCGACAGGGTTTTCACCCTTAGAGATTTTTTAATCTCTTTCTTCAAGCCAACTTTTGGCTAATCTCAACATTAACTTGGTTGAGACCTAATGAAAAATGGTAATCTTAGGGAATTCAACTCCCTTAACTTCGGCCTTCTCCGTTCTTAGGGACTTGTTTTCCTTTTAATGCTGGTTGATAATGTTGAAATTTGAGAAGTTTCCATGCAGGATTCTATGCGAAGCTAGCCCTTAGGCTTTTTTGTGTTCTGTCAAGTGACAGAATACGAAGGTAATCCTTGGGGCTTTCTGCGAAGTTGAGCTTCAAAGCGAAGCTTTAATTGAGAACTTTCGGTGATAATAATAATGACAATTTTTTTTTGAATTCTCAAGGTACCAGTGCCTTTTAAGCTTCTAAGTAAAGTCGGCCCTTAGAACTTTTAGCACTATGCCTCTGTGTAGTGCGAGGCTTAACCTCAGAGTGAAGCTATCTTTGTTTGAGGAGCGAAGTTAGCTTCACTTGAGGAGTGAAGCTGAATCTGGCTTAATTTCGCTCAAGGAGCGAAGTTATGACTTAGCACCTTTCCTTTTACCTCATACTAATACATTTATTCTTCTTTATTTTGCAGCGCATTATGCTTCTAATCCACTGAGCAATCTCTTCGACTTGGCGACAAAAGTGGACAGGAGTATGCATCTTCATTTTCAAGTCTAGGATTTACTTTTCAATACGAAGAGCACACTGGAGCTGAGGGCACTAATTCTGGGAGGGGGCCAACACACATTTTGCAATATCATTTCCATGACCATATTTAGGGATGACGATAGAACCATATTCAAAATGCCAAACCTTGTATTTATAACTGCCACATCAGGCGTCAGCCGATAATTACTTAAACAAGATGGCCCACTTAGTTGCAGACTTGTGTTCTTGAGTTCAACATATACGGGACACTGTTGCATCACTTCCACCAATATCTCACCTTTGCTGGGTCTCTGCACAGGACACTTGAAGGTCATAAGGAAGAGAACGTCACCAGTAAGGTCTCGATCCTCCCTTCACCAATCTTATTCAAGGAAGTGACAGCGACGAAGGACCCATGCTCATTGGATGACTTTCTGGTGGCAAAATCTTCCATTAAACGAAGGATTACGGCCTTATGCAGGGGAAGAACTTTCGTATCCGGTTAGTCTGGTGGAATCAGGATGTCCACTGTATTTCAACCTCGAAAAACACCATCGTTCGAAAAAGGAGAGATTGGAAGAAGATCTACTGTTCTGGACGTAGAGCAACGAGTCGCCTATTTTCGATGTAAAGACTGAATTGTATGAGAGATGACCTCGATGTAACACCCTTGTATCTTCTTTGTAGTTATCATCAATCAATCAAATTTGGCTTTTTAATCAATGACTTGTCTGGTGTCCTTTTTTGCTCTTTCTCTTTGTCTTTTCTCTTTGCTCTTTTAAGTTTTCCATATAAGAAAAACTTTAATATGTTTGCTTCCAAGTTCTTCATATGAGAAAAACTTTAGCATGTAAGTTCTTTGGAAAGAACTTAAAAAAGGTAAATTTTCACTAAATAAAATTCTTGAAGGAATTATAACAAAACCAAGACTAATCTTGAATATGACTAGCCTAGAGAGAGAATTCACTAGGGATAAAAGAAAGATAGGTCTAATAGTCCGTTTGTTCAGAGGTGGCAAACTGGACGTGATAGGTTAGGAGTTATTAGACCCAAAATCTTGTCGTTTAGAGGTGATAAATTAGAGTAACGACAAAGAAAAATGAGATTGGATACTCATTAGTTCAAAGGTAATGAATTAGACATAATCAATTGAGCATTACTAATCTCAGAATATTTGTTGTTCAGAGGTGATGGACTGGACATGCAACAAAGGAAAGGTTGAAATTGGGTAATCATCGGTTCAGAGGTGATGTACTGGACCATAACCAATTAGAGATTACCAAACTCGGGATGCTTACTATTCAGAGGTGATGAACTTGACATGATAGTAAATGAAAAAGCGAAACTTGGCTATCTGTTGGTGCAAAGGTGATTAACTGACATGACTGATTGAGAAGCCACCAAGCTTGAAATTTTGTCGTTTGCTCGAGATGGAAAGAGTGCACTAAAATGATTGAGATTGAAAGTGAATTATGTTCTTAAAAAGGTGCTACTATTTCCTCGAGACTACCATTATAACTAAGAAGCTAAACGAGTCATGTCCACAAGGAGGAGGAGCGATGGAAGCTTTGTGTTAAATTTTCTTGTTTTACTTAAAGTTCCTTCTTTGTTTCAAAAAGAATAAAAAAGTAGAAGAGAAGAATTATGTTGATGGTAGGTGAAAACAAAGCAAAAAATTGGTTTGTGGAAATGTAAAGTGAAAACGAAATGCTAAAGAAGTTGATACGAAGAAGTAGAAAACAAGTTGTGAAAGAAAAGAAAAGAAAACGGTTTTGGAAAAACTTCAAAAAAGAAAGGAGTGTTGCTTAAAGAAAAATTAAAAAAGAAAACACGTTTTAAAAAGAGGATTCAAGGGAAAAAACTTCGAAAGCAAATTTTAAAAGAGAGAAAGTGAAATTTTCTTTTGAGATGGTAAAAATGCATGGATAACCTCCTATTAATGGATCCTGTTGGCCCAGAGGCCTTCCACTCTAGTTTTGATGATGATTAACTCATGTAGTTATGTTTACTAATAATCTTGTGATGTTTAGTTTCAAATTCTTAATCAAGATATTAGTTGGTGATTAGCTTCATCAAAGGTGTTTTGAAGCTTCTCACATGGTGATTCAAGAGCCCGAGCGACAAAGTTCATACCTAGCACTCGTTGGAGTCAAGCTCGGTGGATCACGGTTTGAATCGAGTCGACTTGAAGACGGAGTTCGTCAAGAAGACTTCGGTACTTAGTTTAGTTTGTATTTTAGATCCATTTGTAAAGACTAGATAGTGTGATATGCTCAAGTTCACAATATACACACTTGTTTTAGTTTTCATGTTTATTTTTTTTCGATTTTTGGTTTAACCAATCTTGGTTTTCATGAATAGATAGATTCAAAACAAGTTTACATGGTTTAATGTATATTAGATTTGTTCTATATACATGTATGTTTCATATCTTAGACAAACTTATTTTGATATGCCTATTCATGTATTTAGGTTTTATATTTTAACAAAACTTGTTTTTGGAATTCTTGTTAAAAACTATGATATATATATCTTTAATGTATATTGGACTTATATCCATATGCAACATGCTTCAATGTTGTTTCATATCATGTTTTTGTATTTTGATGAGTTTTGGAAAAATCGGATTTCCATTTGGAAAATCTAAGTTTTGGAAAATACAGATTTTGGTTTTCGGCAAAACTTAAATAATACAAAAATAGTTCAAAAAGTTTGAAATATGTGTTGAAATTTTTCACACATGTTTGATTTTCAAAGTATTATATTGAACTTATTTTTGTGAATTTTTAGAGATTTTATGGGAATTTTTAGGAATTAAAAAACCCAAGTTTTAATTTCTGAAAAATTGCCTGTCAGGCTCTGGCGGTCGACCGGACCGGTCGACCGTACCCAGAGTCGGTCGACCGGACCGGTCGACCGACGTGCACAAAACGTGCACGCTGGCCAGCCACTTGGGCCGGTCGACCGAGCGGTCGACCGACTGCAAGTACCCCACTCTCGGGTGGGGGCGGTCGACCGATCGGTCGACCGTAAGGCTTGGACGGTCGACCGAGCGGTCGACCGGCCAGAGAGCATTTGCTCTTTAGATTGGCACGGTCGACCAGGCGGTCGACCGGTAGGTTCCAACGGTCAAATTTTTGACCGTTGGCGGTCGACCGGGCCGGTCGATCGCCAGCCGCCAGGGCTGAAAAATAGCCCCAACGGCTAGTTTTTCCATGGGGCTATTTATACCCCATTGAGAGGTATTTTTCACCAAGGTTTTTGAGAAGAAAAATTTCCTACTTTCTAGTGTTTTATTTCAAGTTTCAAAAAAAGTTTTTAGTGCTTAAAGATTTGATCTTTAACAAGTTTTTTAAAGGGTTGGAAAATCATTTTGAAAAGAAAATTCTTTGGGAATTGGTTTGATCTTCATTGTCTATTCTATCTAGAGTTTTCCCTAGAGTTTTTCTTTGAGTTTTTGATTTCCAAACTCTTTGTTTTCCATACTTGAGCTATATCATTCTATCCTATCTATTAGGATCTTTTATTTGTGGAAGAAGTTGTTTGTGGTTGAGATAGACCACCAAGATTGTAACCCTCCTACTTTGTATTATCCCTCTTGGGTAGAGGTTGATTTGGAGTGGTGATTGGCTCCCTCTAGTGAGAGGTGGAGATTGGTTGTGTATCCCTCAAGTGTGAGGTGGATTGTGGTTGTTTGGCTAAGGGCCTACCCCTCTTGTGTGAGGTGGTGTTTGTGTTGCCTCTAGTGAGAGGTTGTATCGGTTGAGAGAGGAGTTGTGTACTCCCGGTTGTAGTTGCCCCAAATCCTCGGTGGAGGTTCCCTGTGTGGGAGTCCTGTGTGAACAAGTTAGTGGATTGGAAATCCTTCTGGGTGAAGGCGGGGACGTAGAGCTGGGTGCTCGAACCTCGAAACACATCTTGTTGTTTGCGTTTGATCCATTGACTCTTAACTCTCTCTCTTTATATTGTGCCCTTGCATCATTCATATTGTCATATCATAATTATATGCTTGGCTTGTTTGTGTGTGCCTCACTTGTGCTTAACCACGAGAGCTTCATATAACGCCTCAACTCTTATTCAGAGGAATCAAGAGGAGTTAGTCAGAGCCCTTCACCGAAATTCGGCTACACTCGTTGGTTGCATTAAGTGTTGTTGCAATTAGTTTTTAATTTCCGCATTTAGTTCATTAGATTAGCTGTACACCTATTCACCCCCCTCTAGGTGTAATTTCAATTGGTATCAGAGCCTACGCTCCTGATATTAGGTTTAACCACCTAGGAGTGTGATCTTGGTTTTGCTAATCTATCATTTTCATTTGTGCACATATACTATTTACACACACCCATGGATTGCTTGACACCTCCCATGTTTGATGTTTCCAACATTGACATGTGAAAATTTAGGATGTCCATGTATTTGAAAACCCTAGGCTTGCATGTTTACCTTGCTATTACCAAGAAATCCTTCCCTAGTGGTAGCAAGCATATAGAGGCCAATGCACAAGCCCTTGAGGCACTTAGAAGTACGCTTAATAAAGAATATCTGTGCTTAGTTTCTAACTGTGATTCCGCCTTTGCAGTGTGGAACACGTTGACCACCTCCAAGCTTCAAATGCCAATCCAAACGGCGGATGAATCTAGTGGAGAATCCGAGCAACAATGCTATATGGTCCAAGGGAATGACTCCCTTGAGATATAATCAGAATCTCAATTAGATAATATTGATACTAGTTCTTCTTGTGATGATTATGTTGATCCCAATGCTTTAAATGAAGAACTATCTATTGTATGTGAAAAATTGCTAGATAAATATAATCTTTTGAAAAAGAAGACTTTTGCTTTAAATAAAGAAAATGAAATTTATCTTCTAAACTTGATTTGGTTTTGCAAGAGAAGGAAGAGATTTCTAGTGAACGTGACTCACTTAAATCTCAACTAGACCTTGCCCTAAAGGAAAATGAATTTTTGAAATCTAAAAATGATTGTAATGAAGTTTTAAAGAAAAATAATGCTATAACTTCAAAACTTGATTTTGTTGTAAAAGAGAATGATTCTTTGAAAATAAAAATTGCTTTAATTTCAAAGGATTTAGAAGTTTATTTAAAGAAAAATGAATCTTTGAAAATTAATATTGATTCTCATGTTTGCCATGCTAGTGTAGCTTCACCACCTAGCTTATCTATTGCATGCACCTCTTCTTCTATAATTGAAAATGATATATCTTTGCTTAAGAAGAGTGTTGATTGTTTGGGCT
Organism: Agave tequilana; assembly: GCA_038442645.1. Lineage (NCBI taxonomy): Eukaryota > Viridiplantae > Streptophyta > Magnoliopsida > Asparagales > Asparagaceae > Agave > Agave tequilana. The sequence goes on from JAVJIF010033094.1 coordinate 80,575, forward strand.
CCACCTTGAGCCAATGTGCCAAGAACCATACACGCTTGGAATCTTTGGTTCGAAAGAAACAAGTTCCATTTTTGCATGCACACAAACCACGGCATACACATGCTCCCCACGGTCACAACCATAACACGATGTATGCTCATGTGTACACTTGTACACATTGTGGACGTAAGGGCCACCTTACTAATTTTGTTTTGATAAGATACATGATGTAAATTTAGCAAATAAATTTATTTGGGTTAGGAAAGGAACTAACCCCCATGGACCCAAAAGAGTGTGGGTACCAAAGACCACCTCTATTGTATTTGATGTAGGTGTGGGCTCTCGCATGACGTGAGAGCGATGGTGCCTTGAGGTGGATGCGTTCCGAGCTTCATGAGGACTATTTGGATGCATCACTTTCAAGGGAGTTTTGGTGGGAGGACCACCGTGTTTTGGAGACTTGGAGAGTTGCCTTCTAGGTTTTGGTAACGATCTCTAACTCCCGTTTATTGTTTACATGCTCTTCATATTGTTGATTTCTAACATGTCATGTTTTAATAGTCATTATGCCATATGTCATGAGATTTAGATTAGTGATATACATGTTTAGTTATTTGAGACACCCATGTTTAATATGGACCCATATTTTGTGTTCTCTCCATGTTTTAGCTATCACGTATATCATGAATCTAGTGCATGTGCTTTTGTCATAATGATCATATGAAATTTTGTTTTGATTTCTATGCTTCATGATTTGAATATATGTTTAGATGTTTGTTTTCATTAAGACTTGGATATATACTTGTACAACTAATGAGCCACAAATAGATTATTACATGTTTGTGCTTAAACGCTCATTTGTACTTATTAGATGTACTAGTATAGCCTAGTTTTGATAATTCATGCATTTGACTTGTATTCCCATTTTATACATGTTTTTCATGTTCATATGTTTAACTTCATGTATATGTCTATCTTGTCTAAACTATTAGATATACATATACATCCTTGAGCCACTTGCCTTCAGCATATACTTTTGTGGACTCATTTATATTTGGATATGTATGTATACGGTAGTTTGAACAAGACATACATATACCTTGAAGGACTCTAGTTTTGATTTTCATGTTTTCATGTTTTTAAGGAGTTTCTTATTGAGATTGATTGTTTATTTTCATGACTATGTTTTTCACATCATACTTATACACTCACATCATTCGTGTTTTCTCATGATTTTGTTTTCATGAGTATAATTTATGCTTTATAGATTTCGAGTGTTTAGTGATCATGTGATTTACATAGTTTTCATGAAAAATATTTTTGTTTTATTCCTTGCTTGAAGGATTTCGTACTAGTTTATAAATTTTTCTTTTAACTAGTTCGTATTCTTCACATGGTAGAGTTTTCAAACATATTTTATTCTCAAACCTATTTTTGAAAACCCTATCCATTTACAGGCGGTTGGTTGGGCGACCATGCTTTGTATGCTTAATATTGAAAATCTTTTTAAACATGTGCATGAAATGGGTGGTAGGAAGTATGAGTTATACACTTGATATATTATGTTTTCAATGGTATCATTGGATCGTTTCAATTGGTATCAATATTGACATTCTATTTGTATACTCATATATATGTTTTATATATGTATGCTTACTCTTCATATAGTATCAATTTCGATTGGTATCTACTTTTTCATACATATATAGATGCTTTATTTGTGCTTACTATATATCTATATCTTTAAGCACAAATTTGGATTATGCTAAGCTTGATTTTTAATGCATATCATATTTCAATTGATTAGTTTTCAATTGGTATTTATACAAGCTTATGCATCGTTTTATTTGGTATTTCATAAAGGGGGAGAAAATTCGTATTTTATCTTTCAATTGGTATTTAGTTTACCTTTGATTTCCACTCCCATACTTTATGATGAAAAATGATTGAAAAATGAATATTGATTTTAATTTGATATCATATGTTCAAAATGAAAAATACTTACAATTGGTATCAAGATGTTTTAGTTTGTTTTTATTAGTATCAAAATTTGTTTTTAAGTAAGTATTAAAAATTTGACTCAAAATGTTTTGATATGTATTGCCTATATGCAAGGGGAGCTTAACATCTCTTCTACATATAGATTCATGTTGAGTGTATCTTATATTGAGGAGCTTGACAACTCTTCTTTATGCGGTACACGTGTGTAGGGGGAGCTTCACATCTCTTCTTATGCATTGCATATTATGCGTTATGTGAATTAGGGCTTGTCATCCCTTCTTCATGTAATGCATATATGTAGGGAAGTTAACTTAGCTTCTTCCTCTTCATGAATTTATATCGCATATATCATTTATTGTTTTGTATTATATTTTACCCCTTTGTTGATGATTGACAAAAAGGGGGAGAAGTGTTTGGAGAAGTATTTGGTATATATGCATGTTTTCCTTACTTTATTCAAAGGGGGAGAAGTATTTGAGTTTATATGCATATTTATGTTTTGATGTTTTGTTGTTATTGATATCAAGAGAATATGTTTTTGTTTTATTGGTATCAAGAGCATTTATTTAAGAACTTGTTTATGTTAAAAAGAAAAAGGAATTTATTTTAAAAATTTGGTATCAAGAGCATGTTCATTGTTTTATGCATGCTCATGTTTGGTATTCATTGCATATATTTGTTGTTTATTGCTATGCATGAGTTAAGGGGGAGCTTCTTTGAAGCTTTACTTTAATCCATGCATATATAACTCCATGAGTTTCGTCATCATCAAAAAGGGGAGAATGTTGGCCCAGAGGCCTTCCACTCTAGTTTTGATGATGATTAACTCATGTAGTTATGTTTACTAATAATCTTGTGATGTTTAGTTTCAGATTCTTAATCAAGATATTAGTTGGTGATTAGCTTCATCAAAGGTGTTTTGAAGCTTCTCACATGGTGATTCAAGAGCTCAAGCGACAAAGTTCATACCTAGCACTCGTTGGAGTCAAGCTCGGTGGATCACGGTTTAGATCGAGTCGACTTGAAGACGGAGTTCGTCAAGAAGACTTCGGTACTTAGTTTAGTTTGTATTTTAGATCCATTTGTAAAGACTAGATAGTGTGTGTAACACCCCGCTCCCAGAATACGTACTTAGTTGCGTATTCAGATTTTTCGATCGTATTTTTTCGATTTACTTCCTGTATTTGTTTTATATTATGAATTCTTTATATGATCGTTTTGTCTTGGATCCGGATTCACGGACTCGGAGTCAGCCCTAGTCTGAACCGAGGACCCGATCCGAGGGTATTACTCGATTTGGTCTTTCTGGTATTTAGATTTGACCGATTTCAGTTTTAAACATCATTTTCCAATATTTTAGATTTTCTTTGATTTTCTAGAATTTTCCTGAATTAAATTGAGAATCTTCAAAACCGCTGTCGACCAGTGCCGCTGACCGATTCCCGGATTTTTAATTTACAAACCGATAAGAATTACTAGAAGTGTCTGTTTACATTATTTCTTAAAATCACATTTCCTATTTAAATACTTTTTCTGAGGATTTTATGGATTTATGAAATTCCACCGGATTGGGTGTCGGCCAGTATCGCTGGTTGATTCTAGGATTTTTAGTTTACAATCGGAATTGAATTTCTGAATTCTGATTTCGCATTATATCTTAAAATCATATTTTATTCTTTAATACATTTTCTGAGATTTTTCAGAATTTATCAAAATCCGGCCGACCCGGTGTAGACCGGTATCGGCGATTGACTTCCAGATTTTTTATTTGAAAATGAGATTTTATTTCTGAAAACCGATTTCATATTATTCCTCAGGATGACGTTTTCTACCTCTGGGTATTTTTGGAGATTTTTCCGAAACAGTCGATATTTCTCGACTATATTAAAATATTATTATTTTGAATCTTTTCCTTTCTTTCTTTCTTTCCTTTTCTTTTCTCCCACCAACCGCAGCCCACTCCCCTCCACGTGGGCGACACCACACCCCCATCTCTCTCCCATCCATCAATCCCTATCACTCTCTCTCCTTTTCTTTTTCTTCTTCTTTTCTTTTTCTTTTCTTTTCCTTCCCTTCTTCTCTTTTCACTTCTTCTTCTTCTCTTCCATTTGGTGACCAGCACCCAACCGAGCCACCCAGCGCTCCGGCCACCACCGCCGGCGCCTCTGGCCACCACGACGCCGGCGAGGAGACCCCCGAACTCCGGCCATCTCCTTCTCCTCTCTCTTTTTCTTTTCCTTTCTTTCCTTTTCTTTTCTTTTCCTTTTCTTTCTCTTCTTTTTCCTTCTTCCTTTTCCTCTTCCTCCCCCATGATCCGACCACCACCATCACCGGCCTCTCCTCTTCTCCTCCGGCGCCCCGGCGAGGGCTGACCGCCGCCGGCGCGATGCCGGCGGCCTTGGGCGCGGCCAGGGGGCCTCCTGGCCCCCTGTGCGCGGGTGTGGAGGGGGCAGCAGCCCCCTCCCTTCTTTTCCTTGGGGTGGCCGGAGGCCACCCCTGCCTGCGCCGGCCATCCCTGGCCGGCACAGCCTCCGCGCCTCCCTGGCCGCAGCCAGGGAGGGGCACCAGGCCACGCCAGGCCGGCTTGGCCTGGGCGTGGGCTGAGGGGGGCAACAGCCCCCCTCTTTCTCTCCCTCTCTCTTGGGAGTGGCCGGCGCCACTCCCCCCTGCCGGTGGCCGGCGCCGCACCTGGCCGGCGGCCAGGCCGAGCGCCCCCAGAGGGGGCGCTGTGGGTGTGCTGGGGGGGGCAACAGCCCCCCCTTTTCTTTCTCTCCCTTGAACTATCTCTCTCTCTCTCCTGTTCACTCTCTCTCTCTCTCCTGTCCTCTCTCTCCTGCCCTCTTCTCTCTCTTCTCTCTCTCCTCTCATTACCTCTCTCTCTCTCCAGATTTTCTCTCTCCTCTCTCTTTCTTTCTCATCTCTTTATCTCTCTAAATGTCCCCTCTCTATCACTCTCTAGACTTTCTCTCTCTAGATTTTCTCTCCCTAGAGATCTCCCTGTCTCTCTCTGTTAAATTACTGACGCGGATCTCACCCCCGCGTCCAGGCAACCCCTTAACGCGGCCTTCGCGTTCTTGTATCGACGCAGCGCGGAGTTCAGGCCCGCGTCTGTGTCCCTCTCGTGTCGACACGACGCGGAGATAATACCCGCGTCTGTGTTCTCCTCGTGCCCTGACTTGAACGCGGGTCTCGAACCCCGCGTTTGTGGCACCTTCGCGACGTGATTCCCGCGTCTGCTATTCCCGCGACGCGACTCCCGCGTCTGCGACCCACGCGTCTCACTCGCATAACTCGCGTCTCCCTGTACACTCTCTCTTTCCATATATTTCTCCCTCTAGGTTTCTCTCTCTTTCTCTCTCTAACTCTTTCTTTCTCCTCTTCACTTTCTCCCTCTAAAAATATTTATATTATTATATTTTATGGCGCGTGCGCGAGTTCCATGGATTTCAGAGTTTTCGGCTCTTCCGGTGGTTTAGGCGAGTGTCCTCGCTCTCGCCTCCATTTGGGTTTCCCCGCTTTGTCGGGTCGACATGTATTTTATTCCATGTTTTCATGTATTATGTATTTGGGCTGAGTCCCTGTATCTGTGTATGGCCGAGTGCCAATGACTGGACATGTATTGCTCTGTGACGAATGCTTGTATTAGGGTAGTTTAATTCTTGTACATATACCATGCCTGTGATGTATTTTACTGCTTTATACCATGCGTGGCCGACCCTTCGTGGTCGTTGAACTCTGGGTTTCTGCCCACTCTTGGGATGGCTGGTGGCCACTGAGAGTGCGCTTAAACCCCGAGCGTTCTTGGTCCCTCAGCCTTCAGCCTCCGATCTCTCACTATCTCGAAAGGGAAGTGATTGGGACCGTCAGGTCTCTCCGTCCTTCAGCCTCCGGTCTCTCACTATCTCGAAAGGGAAGTGATTGGGACCGTCAGGTCTCTCCGTCCTTCAGCCTCCGGTCCCTCACTATCTCGAAAGGGAAGTGATTGGGGCCGTCAGGTCTCTCAGCTCCGCCTGGTTATCATGATCAGCGTTCAGCGCTTTACCACTAGATTCGTCTAGGCGAGATGCTGTCGGATTTTCTACTCGCACTTTAAGCCGAGTTGTCCCGGTAACCTTGCCAGACGCTCCAGTGTTAAATACTGTTTGCTGTCTGTACACTCCAGCTTGCTCAGCTCCGCTTGGTTGTGCTCAGCTACTACTCTATCATATGCTGTGTATTTACCTGATATTTTAACACTTGCTATGCCATTACTTCATACCTGTCTTTTACATGCTACTATTTAACACCTGTTTGTATCACCTGACAATTGATGTGTTATCATCTAACACCAGACATGCTACTACCTGGCAAGACCCCTTGTTATGACATGACTTGCCACCAGACTAATATCAATCTCTTGACATGACTGGTTACCTGTCTAATATCACCATCTTGTCATGCTATCCCTTGACACCCGGCATGATATACTTGACCTGTGATTATCTCATTTACGGGAATACTATACTCGTTATCCTGCATTACATGCAGTGACTTGAATCTTGTACTTGTTATCCTGTATTATATATACAGTGACCTGAATCTATAGTACTCATGTACTCCTGAACTCCTGATCTTGTCTTGTACCTGCTAATCCCGTAAATTTGATAACTACATAATAAATCATAAAAGGAACAACTTGCATCGGGTCGGGGGAAACTTGCGGCTATCAATATGTGTTCGTGTTTACAGTGGTACTAGGCATGTTGTGCAACTAAAACTTCCGGTCTGACCTGTGGGCCTCCAGGCGACCGAGGGGAGTGCTGGCTCCCTCCTTCTTGGTACCATCTTGATAAGGGCATTCTATAAGACCCTCCTGATCGCCTTGCGGCAGGTTCCGTCCACCAAGCAACGGAACAATCCTGGGCCGTGGTCCCGGGTATGTACGGGACCCACTGTAAACATTGTTCGTTGATACCCCCGCTGGTTTCCAATAACAACCTTGCTTACTCAGATGTGGATATATGTGTGCTGGGACGCTAGTTCACATATCTAGACATCAGGGTAAGACAAGTAATAATAATAATAAAAGATGCCAACCATGGATCTGTTGTATGCTTTGCCGAGTTTGCTTCCATCGGGTTTTACATCGGATTTCCGGTTTTATGATTATTATCATATTAGCTACTCATACCCTGTTTTATTACTCATGTTCCATTCCATCAGTCTACTGCTCCTATCTTATCATTCCATGAGTGGTTCCTGCTTGATATCACTTATTATTTATCTACCTGCTTATACATGCTTATGCTCACGACACGGTTTTCAATGCATGATTATGATTCGGTTTTATCGATGCACGTGTGTTTATCTTTGCACGCCATCTGGCTTTCGTATCACTACTCGCCTGGGGAGTTCTATCTAACTCCCCTGGATTCTCATGTCCAGGTCCTGGAGCTTGGAGCATGTCGGAGCTTGGAGCTTATAGAATCCCAGTTGCTGACCTGAAATGCGCAGCGGTAGCGTGGATCTCCAGCAGATCATCCAGAGCTCTATCCTTCTAGGCCCCCTGTGTGCCTCTCGAGTTTTCCTTTTGTAAACTCGTGAGTGCCTGCGTACTGTTCATACTTGTACATCTCTTTGTAATCTCGCAATTGCGCATATCAGTGATGTAATATTCCTGTAATATTGGATCACCTTTGGTGATAACTTTATAATTGTACTCATACGTTGGAATGTATAATGCACAACTTGCTTCCGTACTCTGATTCTTACCTGTACTGATGCTTAGCGTATATACGCGAGGGTATTTCTGACCTGCATATATACGTCGCAGTAACGTCTCCGTACCCGCAGGATCGGGGCGTTACAGGGTGGTATCAGAGCCTAGGCTCTCACCTCCTCAGTACGTCCAGATGGCAAATTAATGGTAAAGAAATTTGCAACTGGAATGCATGAGTCCTGGTTATACACTCCAACTACAAGTACAGAGTTATCTATTCTTTCTTGATCATTCTTCCTTTGATTCCTAATCCCTTCCATCTTTCCCCTGTTTTGGTTTTTCGAAGCCTTTATACCAACTTAAGATATGGATATACTGAGAGGTAGTGGCTAGTTCTGAATGAAGCTATGACATGATCTCTTCGGCCAACTCTATGAAGCTCGGTATTCTCTGGATTGATCCTAATCGGGTTATCTTTCAGAAGTCAGTAGTCAGGATTCTCTACGGGTATTCTATATTCTCGGCTATATCTTTCAGAGTGATCGATGCCTGGTATTCGGAATTCTCAATTATCGGTCTTCTTTATTATGCTCAGTATTATCGAGGTTTCCTTTATCTTCAGTATTCTGGCTTATTCTCAGAGCGACATTAAGTATACAGTACAGCGGGAATTCTATTGCAAAGCTGTGTTATCAGTCAGTATTATTTGGCATCGTTCGGAGATTTATACAGCCGGAAGTGCAGAGGATGTCTATATTCTGATTGTTGTTCAGTCAACTTGAGAGCCCTACCTATAGTGCGTCATATCTTAATTGGTATAAATTCCGCCCTTGTCCTCTTTGTGTTCAATTTACCCCTTATCGAAATTGCGAGGACGCAATTTTTTGTAAGGTGGGTGGATTGTAACACCCCGCTCCCAGAATACGTACTTAGTTGCGTATTCAGATTTTTCGATCGTATTTTTTTGATTTACTTCCTGTATTTGTTTTATATTATGAATTCTTTATATGATCGTTTTGTCTTGGATCCAGATTCACGGACTCGGAGTCAACCCTAGTCTGAACCGAGGACCCGATCCGAGGGTATTACTCGATTTGGTCTTTCTGGTATTTAGATTTGACCGATTTCAGTTTTAAACATCATTTTTCAATATTTTAGATTTTCTTTGATTTTCTGAAATTTTCCTGAATTAAATTGAGAATCTTCAAAACCGGTGTCGACCAGTGCCGCTGACCGATTCCCGGATTTTTAATTTACAAACCGATAGGAATTACTAGAAGTGTCTGTTTACATTATTTCTTAAAATCACATTTCCTATCTAAATACTTTTTCTGAGGATTTTATGGATTTATGAAAATTCCACCGGATTGGGTGTCGGCCAGTATCGCTGGTTGATTCCAGGATTTTTAGTTTATAATCGGAATTGAATTTCTGAATTCCGCTTTCGCATTATATCTTAAAATCATATTTTATTCTTTAATACATTTTCTGGGATTTTTCAGAATTTATCAAAATCCGGCCGACCCGGTGTAGACCGGTATCGGCGGTTAACTTCTGAATTTTTTATTTGAAAACGGGATTTTATTTCTGAAAACCGATTTCATATTATTCCTCAGGATGACGTTTTCTACCTCTGGGTATTTTTGGAGATTTTTCCGGAACAGTCGATATTTCTCGACTATATTAAAATATTATTATTTTGAATCTTTTCCTTTCTTCTTTCTTTCCTTTTCTTTTCTCCCACCAACCGCAGCCCACTCCCCTCCACGTGGGCGACACCACACCCCCATCTCTCTCCCATCCATCAATCCCTATCACTCTCTCTCCTTTTCTTTTTCTTCTTCTTTTCTTTTTCTTTTCTTTTCCTTCCCTTCTTCTCTTTTCACTTCTTCTTCTCTCCTCCATTTGGTGACGAGCCACCCAGCGCTCCGGCCACCACCGCCGGCGCCTCTGGCCACCACGACGCCGGCGAGGAGACCCCCGAACTCCGGCCATCTCCTTCTCCTCTCTCTTTTTCTTTTCCTTTCTTTCCTTTTCTTTTCTTTTCCTTTTCTTTCTCTTCTTTTTCCTTCTTCCTTTTCCTCTTCCTCCCCCATGATCCGACCACCACCATCACCGGCCTCTCCTCTTCTCCTCCGGCGCCCCGGCGAGGGCTGACCGCCGCCGGCGCGATGCCGGCGGCCTTGGGCGCGGCCAGGGGGCCTCCTGGCCCCCTGTGCGCGGGTGTGGAGGGGGCAGCAGCCCCCTCCCTTCTTTTCCTTGGGGTGGCCGGAGGCCACCCCTGCCTGCGCCGGCCATCCCTGGCCGGCACAGCCTCCGCGCCTCCCTGGCCGCAGCCAGGGAGGGCCACCAGGCCAGGCCAGGCCTGCCTGGCCTGGGCGTGGGCTGAGGGGGGCAACAGCCCCCTCTTCTCTCCCTCTCTCTTGGGAGTGGCCGGCGCCACTCCCCCCTGCCGGTGGCCGGCGCCGCCACCTGGCCGGCGGCCAGGCCGAGCGCCCCCAGAGGGGCGCTGTGGGTGTGCTGGGGGGGGGGCAACAGCCCCCCTTTCTTTCTATCCCCTGAACTATCTCTCTCTCTCTCTCTCTCTCCTGTTCACTCTCTCTCTCCTGTCCTCTCTCTCTCTCTCCTGCCCTCTTCTCTCTCTTCTCTCTCCTCTCATTACCTCTCTCTCTAGATTTTCTCTCTCCTCTCTCTTTCTTTCTCATCTCTTTCTCTCTCTAAATGTCCCCTCTCTATCACTCTCTAGACTTTCTCTCTCTAGATTTTCTCTCCCTAGAGATCTCCCTGTCTCTCTCTGTTAAATTACTGACGCGGATCTCACCCCCGCGTCCAGGCAACCCCTTAACGCGGCCTTCGCGTTCTTGTATCGACGCAGCGCGGAGTTCAGGCCCGCGTCTGTGTCCCTCTCGTGTCGACACGACGCGGAGATAATACCCGCGTCTGTGTTCTCCTCGTGCCCTGACTTGAACGCGGGTCTCGAACCCCGCGTTTGTGGCACCTTCGCGACGTGATTCCCGCGTCTGTGATTCCCGCGTCTGCTATTCCCGCGACGCGACTCCCGCGTCTGCGACCCACGCGTCTCACTCGCATAACTCGCGTCTCCCTGTACACTCTCTCTTTCCATATATTTCTCCCTCTCGGTTTCTCTCTCTTTCTCTCTCTAACTCTTTCTTTCTCCTCTTCACTTTCTCCCTCTAAAAATATTTATATTATTATATTTTATGGCGCGAGCGCGAGTTCCATGGATTTCAGAGTTTTCGGCTCTTCCGGTGGTTTAGGCGAGTGTCCTCGCTCTCGCCTCCATTTGGTTTTCCCCGCTTTGTCGGGTCGACATGTATTTTATTCCATATTTTCATGTATTATGTATTTGGGCTGAGTCCCTGTATCTGTGTATGGCCGAGTGCCAATGACTGGACATGTATTGCTCTGTGACGAATGCTTGTATTAGGGTAGTTTAATTCTTGTACATATACCATGCCTGTGATGTATTTTACTGCTTTATACCATGCGTGGCCGACCCTTCGTGGTCGTTGAACTCTGGGTTTCTGCCCACTCTTGGGATGGCTGGTGGCCACTGAGAGTGCGCTTAAACCCCGAGCGTTCTTGGTCCCTCAGCCTTCAGCCTCCGGTCTCTCACTATCTCGAAAGGGAAGTGATTGGGACCGTCAGGTCTCTCCGTCCTTCAGCCTCCGGTCTCTCACTATCTCGAAAGGGAAGTGATTGGGACCGTCAGGTCTCTCCGTCCTTCAGCCTCCGGTCCCTCACTATCTCGAAAGGGAAGTGATTGGGGCCGTCAGGTCTCTCAGCTCCGCCTGGTTATCATGATCAGCGTTCAGCACTTTACCACTAGATTCGTCTAGGCGAGATGCTGCCGGATTTCCTACTCGCACTTTAAGCCGAGTTGTCCCGGTAACCTTGCCAGACGCTCCAGTGTTAAATACTGTTTGCTGTCTGTACACTCCAGCTTGCTCAGCTCCGCTTGGTTGTGCTCAGCTACTACTCTATCATATGCTGTGTATTTACCTGATATTTTAACACTTGCTATGCCATTACTTCATACCTGTCTTTTACATGCTACTATTTAACACCTGTTTGTATCACCTGACAATTGATGTGTTATCACCTAACACCAGACATGCTACTACCTGGCAAGACCCCTTGTTATGACATGACTTGCCACCGGACTAATATCAATCTCTTGACATGACTGGTTACCTGTCTAATATCACCATCTTGTCATGCTATCCCTTGACACCCGGCATGATATACTTGACCTGTGATTATCTCATTTACGGGAATACTATACTCGTTATCCTGCATTACATGCAGTGACTTGAATCTTGTACTTGTTATCCTGTATTATATATACAGTGACCTGAATCTATAGTACTCATGTACTCCTGAACTCCTGATCCTGTCTTGTACCTGCTATTCCCATAAATTTGATAACTACATAATAAATCATAAAAAGGAACAACTTGCATCGGGTCGGGGGAAACTTGCGGCTATCAATATGTGTTCGTGTTTACAGTGGTACTAGGCATGTTGTGCAACTAAAACTTCCGGTCTGACCTGTGGGCCTCCAGGCGTCCGAGGGGAGTGCTGGCTCCCTCCTTCTTGGTACCATCTTGATAAGGGCATTCTATAAGACCCTCCTGATCGCCTTGCGGCAGGTTCCGTCCACCAAGCAACGGAATAATCCTGGGCCGTGGTCCCGGGTATGTACGGGACCCACTGTAAACATTGTTCGTTGATACCCCCGCTGGTTTCCAATAACAACCTTGCTTACTCAGATGTGGATATATGTGTGCTGGGACGCTAGTTCACATATCTAGACATCAGGGTAAGACAAGTAATAATAATAATAAAAGATGCCAACCATGGATCTGTTGTATGCTTTGCCGAGTTGTCTTCCATCGGGTTTTACATCGGATTTCCAGTTTTATGATTAATATCATATTAGCTACTCATACCCTGTTTTATTACTCATGTTCCATTCCATCAGTCTACTGCTCCTATCTTATTATTCCATGAGTGGTTCCTGCTTGATATCACTTGTTATATATCTACCTGCTTATACATGCTTATGCTCACGACACGGTTTTCAATGCATGATTATGATTCGGTTTTATCGATACACGTGTGTTTATCCTTGCACGCCATCTGGCTTTCGTATCACTACTCGCCTGGGGAGTTCTATCTGACTCCCCTGGATTCTCATGTCCAGGTCCTGGAGCTTGGAGCATGTCAGAGCTTGGAGCTTGTAGAATCCCAGTTGCTGACCTGAAATGCGCAGCGGTAGCGTGGATCTCCAGCAGATCATCCAGAGCTCTATCCTTCCAGGCCCCCTGTGTGCCTCTCGAGTTTTCCTTTTGTAAACTCGTGAGTGCCTGCGTACTGTTCATACTTGTACATCTCTTTGTAATCTCGCAATTGCGCATATCAGTGATGTAATATTCCTGTAATATTGGATCACCTTTGGTGATAACTTGTAATTGTACTCATATGTTGGAATGTATAATGCACCACTTGCTTCCGTACTCTGATTCTTACCTGTACTGATGCTTAGCGTATATACGCGAGGGTATTTCTGACCTGCGTATATACGTCGCAGTAACGTCTCCGTACCCGCAGGATCGGGGCGTTACAGTGTGATATGCTCAAGTTCACAATACACACACTTGTTTTAGTTTTCATGTTTATTGTTTTTCGGTTTTGGTTTAACCGATCTTGGTTTTCATTAATAGATAGATTCAAAATAAGTTTACATGGTTTAATGTATATTAGATTTGTTCTATATACATGTATGCTTCATATCTTAGACAAACTTATTTTGATATGCCTATTCATGTATTTAGGTTTTGTATTTTAACAAAACTTGTTTTTGGAATTCTTGTCAAAAACTATGATATATATATCTTTCATGAATATTGGACTTATATCCATATGCAACATGCTTCAATGTTGTTTCATATCATGTTTTTGTATTTTGATGAGTTTTGAAAAAATCGAATTTCCATTTGGAAAATCCAAGTTTTGGAAAATACAGATTTTGGTTTTCGGCAAAACTTATATAACACAAAAATAGTTCAAAAGTTTGAAATATGTGTTGAAAATTTTCACACATGTTTGATTTTCAAAGTATTATAATGAACTTATTTTTATGAATTTTTAGAGATTTTATGGGAATTTTTAGGAATTAAAAAACCCAAGTTTCAAGTTCTGAAAAATTGCCTGCTAGGCTCTGGCGGTCGACCGTACCCAGAGTCGGTCGACCGGACCGATCGACCGACGTGCACAAAACGTGCACGCTGGCTAGCCACTTGGGCCGGTCGACTGACTGCAAGTACCCCACTCTCGGGTAGGGGCGGTCGACCGACCGGTCGACCGTAAGGCTTGGACGGTCGACCGAGCGGTCGACCGGCCAGAGAGCGTTTGCTCTCTGGATTGGCACGGTCGACCGGGCGGTCGACCGGTAGGTTCCAACGGTCAAATTTTTGACCGTTGGCGGTCGACCGGGCCGGTCGACTGCCAGCCGCCAGGGCTGAAAAATAGCCCCAACGGCTAGTTTTTCCATGGGGCTATTTATACCCCATTGAGAGGTGTTTTTCACCAAGGTTTCTTGAGAAGAAAATTTTTCTACTTTCTAGTGTTTTATTTCAAGTTTCAAAAAAAAGTTTTTAGTGCTTAAAGATTTGATCTTTAACTTGTTTTTAAAAGGGTTGGAAAATCATTTTGAAAAGAAAATTCTTTGGGAATTGATTTGATCTTCATTGTCTATTCTATCTAGAGTTTTCCCTAGAGTTTTTCTTTGAGTTTTTGATTTTCAAACTCTTTGTTTTCCACACTTGAGCTATATCATTCTATCCTATCTATTAGTATCTTTTATTTGTGGAAGAAGTTGTTTGTGGTTGAGATAAACCACCAAGATTGTAACTCTCCTACTTTGTATTATCCCTCTTGGGTAGAGGTTGATTTGGATTGGTGATTGGCTCCCTCTAGTGAGAGGTGGAGATTGGTTGTGTATCCCTCAAGTGTGAGGTGGATTGTGGTTGTTTGGCTAAGGGCCTACCCCTCTTGTGTGAGGTGGTGTTTGTGTTGCCTCTAGTGATAGGTTGTATCGGTTGAGAGAGGAGTTGTGTACTCCCGGTTGTAGTTGCCCCAAATCCTCGGTGGAGGTTCCCTTTGTGAGAGTCCTGCGTGGACAAGTTAGTGGATTGGAAATCCTTCTGGGTGAAGGCGGGGACGTAGAGCTGGGTGCTCGAACCTCGAAACACATCTTGTTGTTTGCGTTTGATCCATTGACTCTAACTCTCTCTCTTTATATTGTGCCCTTGCATCATTCATATTGTCATATCATAATTATATGCTTGCTTGTTTGTGTGTGCCTCACTTGTGCTTAACAACGAGAGCTTCATATAGCGCCTCAACTCTTATTCAGAGGAATCAAGAGGAGTTAGTCCAGAGCCCTTCACCGGGAATTCGGCTACACTCGTTGGTTGCATTAAGTGTTGTTGCAATTAGTTTTTAATTTTCGCATTTAGTTCATTAGATTAGCCGTACACCTATTCACCCCCCCTCTAGGTATACTTTCAGATCCTACTAACCACTAACTTTCTTGATGATAGAGCCTCACAATGGATCCTTGGCCTTCACCACTCTTATGCTATAAGAACTTGTCATGTGGATAACAAATGAAAGTTCTCCACCCATCACCTTGCATTACACGGTAAAAACTTGAAAGTCACCTCATCAAGATCCATTTTAAAATGAGAATGGGGTGAACTACAAGTGCACGATCGGTATCGCCAAGGATGAATAGGTATTCTCTGACTCACCAAACAAAACAAGGTTAGTACATCAATAGATCATTTAGAACACATAGTTAAGCATGAAATTTGAGAATTAGCTTGCATGTTAGTGTGTTAGAGTTAGAATCGTTAATCATTAGCCATCCATAGCTCTTGCTTGCACAAAGCTCTTTGTGAGGCCTATTGATTCATGTGGGTTATCAATCAAATAGTTAGACGGTAGTGGGTTAGTAGTTAGTTAGCCATGCCAAAGAAGAAGTTAACTAGACATGGAATTGAAATGCAAAGAAATAAACATCATTACACTTTTGCAAGGAAAGAAGAAAACTTGTAAACACAACAAGAAAATTAGATGAGGAAGAAAAAGGAGCCTGTATTGATTGCCACTGGTTAATTACAGAACTCTCACTCTCTCTATTTTCTAGATGAATAAAGAGAAAAGAAAATTACACAAGAGTTCTAAAGAAAATCCTAAAGAAATTCATAAAATTTTTCTCTAATTTTGTAACTCCTCCTCTTGCAGAACCAGAAGGGTATTTATAGCCTCAAAATATCCAATCAATCACAACCGTAGAAGAAAGCGATGCATCAACGGCAAAGCCGCGTTTTTGTGTCAGAATCTCAGCCGTTACGTGAGCGTCTGCTCTGACAGCCTAGCTCTATCCAGGTGTCCTTTAGAAACTTCTTATTCTTCCCAAATTCCTCTGGTTCATTAGAGAACTAGGCTTCATGGATTGGGCTTCAAATAATCTTCATTAAATCTCAATTAAATTAGGATTTTGGGCCTTTTTCTCTATTAAATTGTGGACCTAAAAATTAGGAGAAAATTCATTAGAAACCAGCATTTTATTAACAAATAAATGGGAAAATGTGATATAAATAATGCTAAAATGAATACTAATCACACCCCTACCTAACTTTTGCTCATCTCCGAGCAAAATAAGAAAAGAAGAAACCTAAACTAGAGATGTTTTTATACCACTTTCGCAGGTGACGCGATTGCATTGAGCGTGTGCAACACGCTGTTAAACCTCTAGGTTTCTCCTAGAGGAGGAGTATTGTCTCCTGAGGGTTTTCAGCAGATTATACCCACAAAATTCAAAAAAGAAAAACAAATATTAGTGTTTTGAAATTTTTTTTTTGAAAAAGAGAGAGTTTATGATCCATTCTTGCAAAAATTAAGTGATCTATAGTTTTAATTCAAGTCTCTATGCAAGGGATTGTTATCAATTAGAGTTAAGGGATCAGGATTAGATTGATTATTTGATCTTTTATTAAACCTAGAAAGTATACACTTATATGTATGGGGAATTTTAAATTGGACTTATGATACCTTTATTTATATATATTATTTATTTATATATATACATATATATATATTTTTTTTTAATTTTTTCTTTAGTTTCATTAGGCTTTCTAGTACACTCATGTAATAAGTCTTGAACCAATGACTCCCGGACCGGACAATCTTAGGGCATTAGATGAGAATACATCCCTCAGGTCCAAGTACTCAGGTGAACAAGGCCACGAAGCTAAAGT
This sequence comes from Agave tequilana, assembly GCA_038442645.1. Classification (NCBI taxonomy): domain Eukaryota; kingdom Viridiplantae; phylum Streptophyta; class Magnoliopsida; order Asparagales; family Asparagaceae; genus Agave; species Agave tequilana. The sequence goes on from JAVJIF010033094.1 coordinate 97,603, forward strand.
GTTTATTTTTTACCACCGTTAGGCGTGACTAATTTTACTTCCTAAGGCACAATTAACCAGCTTAATTAGTGGTCAAATATTTTATTTTATTTATTTATATACAAATATATATATTTTAATAAGGGTATTTAAGTTTTTGTTTTAATCCCTCAATAATATATGTGTATATAATTCTAAGGAAAAATTCAAGGTCCGATTATCTTTCTAATCTTTCTTTCTTAACCTAAAAATCCAACAATTCCTCTTATTTTAACTAAAATAAGAAATCCTAGTTTAAAGTTTTTCTAATTCCTAAAATCAATTTAATTTCTTAAAAATGAATCAAAACTTCTGTATTTATTTATTTATTACATGTTTGTAAAAGAAAATCTAGAAAAATCTAAAGAAAATCTAGAAAATATCTAAAAGAAAGAGAAAATAATGAAGAGAAAATCATAGAAAATAAAAAAGAAAAGAAAATCTAGAAAATATCCTAAAATAAAGAGAAAATCCTATGTTAGTACCCTCCCTCATACCTATCTTTTGCATTGTCCTCAATATATATAGTATGATATGAATGCATGAAATAAGAAAAGTGAAAAGCTGTCACCCTCGTCGACGGCTCAGACCGGCTGAAGGGCTCGGACTAGTCGATTGTGAACGTCGTAGTCCCTCCTCAATGCGCTCTAAACGAGTAGATTGATCCTCCATCTGTCGTTGGAGCCGAGTTTGTCCCTTGAATATCTTCTTCATACCTTTCCAAATGGAAGACATGAAGGCAAGTGAATCAGTGGGTGGTGGTTGCCGCCAGAACCAGGCTCGTCCTCCTCCTCCAACTATTCCTCAGAAGAGAACTCAGCTGGGATATCCTATGGTTGGACAGTGGGTGTCCAAACCACATGGAGGCAACCATAATAAGTACTTATAACTCTCTCTGGGGCTACAAAGACTCGGTCATATGCAGAAAATACCGCATCTGGTAGAAAGTTTCTACACAGACGAGTGACTAATACAGGATGGGAGTACTTTGCACCCCTAGTACACTAGGAGTTGACAATCAGACTATGAAAAATGATCGTGTTTAGGCAGACCGTGTACTGCCTAGTCATTAGGCTATGGATAATTTATAGTACAGGACTATTGAAAGATGTAGTGTGGTCAAGACCTAATATGTTGCATTGGAACCATTGTCCAACGCAATGGACATTGTGAAAAGTTATGCTAGCCTTGAGCCCACGGTCTTGCTCCACACATCGAGCACCCATGATTGTCATATACTCAATAAGGGGTAGGGTCTCGTTGTGTTGTGATGAACTGGGGACTTGTGTGTAGTCCTCAATCATGCCAACTATAACCATGATGTCCCCAGTGTCAAAGTGCACAGTAAATTGGTGATGGTCAAGATAAATAGTGGCAGTGTTAATGCATGTGTAGAATTTCTTGACAAGTTCAGGACAATAGTATGCATCAAACTCAGAATTATCATACACAAGGAAATACCAATTTTTTTCTCTAATCTTATCCAAAAATACATGGCCATATCCATTCGTATCAGTAAAGATCCTAGAAAAATCTTTTTCAGCGAAAATAGATGGTGCCATGGATCTGAAAATTAAAATTTATGGATGAAAAGATTAGAGAATGCAAACCTCATGGATTGGGACAGAGTTCTTAGGATTAGTCGATAGTTGGCTTGGTAATGCTCTCTTTTGTCTTTCACTAAGTGAATTAGCCAATTGACTAATCTGGACCTCAACCTATTGATGGCTTGATTATGGTTATTCATCATTGATGCTTGAGTTTTGGACAAGTTTTTCAAGGCTTTCTCCAAATCAGTCATCTTTCTTTCTGGAAAAGGATTTTGAAAATGTTGTGGAGCTTGGTGTTGGAAATTTAGGTGAAAGTTGGGCTGAAAGTTTGATTGAAAATTTAGTTAGAAATTGGGTTGAAAGTTGGGTTGATAGTTATTAGCAGAAATTGATTGTGAAAATTTGATCTGTGTTGCTTATGACTGTTTTGACTCCATGAAAAATTGAATTGATTCCTCCATCCCGGATTGTAAGTCTTGGAGTATGGATTATTTTTGGTCTGGCAAAAGCTGCATTCATGTTATCCGGTAACATTTGTTAAGTTAGATAAACTGAACACTCTTCAAAGACATGGTTCAGTGCATAGCAGTTAGTGCAATCTGGATTTGTTAATTGGGGTGGATTGACTTGGTTTATCAAGTCTTATTCCTTTGCTTCTAAAAGTTCTAGTCTCCTCATTAGGTGGGTAAATTTGACTTCTGCAGCTATAGAAGATTCGATTGAGTGGAGTCCGATTTTGAAAGTTGTTGGATTCTAATTTTTAGACTTATCTGAACAAGATACTCACTGGATTGTTTTTCAGCTAATTCTTCATATAAATCTCATCCCTGGTCCTCGTCTTTCTTTAAGAATTCTTCTTGGCACATCATTTCAAGGAGAGTTTCTGTGGGTTAATCAAGACTGTCATAGAGAATCTAGCACCGTTGCCATTTCTCTACGCTGTGGTGTGGACACTGGGTAAGTAAGTCCTTAAAGTGCTCAAAGTATTTTCAAAATGGTTCATTAGGCTCCTGTCTAAACTGCATGGTATTCTTCCGGATGAGAGTGAGCTTATGGATTGGGTAAAATGTTTTCAAGAAACTTTTCAGAAAATCATCCCAAGATGAAATTGAACCGACCGCTAGACTATAAAGCCACTTCTTTGCTAGGTCCTTAAGTGCAAATGGGATGAATCAGAGTCTAACTGCATCTTCACCTAGCTGGGGGACTTCACCTAGCTGGGGGATACTCATCATCAAGCATACTTCTTCAAATTCCCTTATGAAGAAGTATGCATCTTTAGGTTCCATGCCGTGGAATTTCGGGAGCGTAGTTATGAATTGCGGCTTCAACTCAAAGTTGTTACCGTTTGCTTCTGGTAACTGAATGCATGAAGGAAGTGATGTTCTGATGGGGTAGAATTTGTCTTGAAGTGATATGTGATTGGCCATGATTGGATGTGATTCTTCGGGTAGTGTAGGTGCTTGCAAAGTGTTTCTAACTAGTTGTGATGTTGTTGGGTTCCTTGACCACACTTGCATGCAAAGTTATACTAAAAACAACGTTCAAACAACAATCAAACGAAAAAGGAAAAATAACAAACAAGAAAAAGAAAAGCAATCTCCAAGCCTAGTCTATGCTTCCTAGACCTAGACGACTCCTAACTGGGCGATTACTTGGGAGAGGTTGTTGTATGAATCTGACCACAAGCTAATCAGCCAGGTAGGGGCAAGATACGGTGGAAGGTATTCATGCATTAGCAACAGGCCTTAATTATGCCAAACCACGGTGTCTTTGAGGCTTAACCTCTTAACCCCCAACCTTAAACACCTATTTCAAGAGAGCATGATTCTTACATGTTCCAACCTCGGTCATTCCCCTATTGAGTCTGGATGTTCCGAGGGGCCAACGTCTATCAAGTTTTAAATTAGGTTTAGAATTGTGAGTGCTTGGAAGATTATTTTTGGGCTAAGAAAAGGTAATGTCTTCCCGACCTTATCCTTCCCCCCATCTTATCTTGTTTATTTGGGTGTTGCCATTAAAATCAATTTTGTGCAAGTGTACAAGATATTCAGAACAAGATAGACTCAAAGCAGATAAATCAGCCAAGGAGTTGATCCTTTTCTATATGCAATAAGTACGTACCTTGCTCCAGCACTCTTCAACAGTAATTTAAATGAATTGTAAAGACATGTGCCCTAGATGCAAGAGTCTAATCCAATTTTTAAATTTGCAACAAGTTTTTTACTGTTGGTTTATTAATAGTATACTGGTGATAGCATATAAGAAAATTAATACTTGCAGAAAGCTAATTTTGTAAATCCAGCAGCCCTGCAAAAAAGATTGTGAGTAGTTCACTCAAAACTGTCGCAGAAACGCTGTAGAAGTCGCGTTTTCGCTTCAGAATTGAGGGTACTTGGTCTCTGTTTTTAAAAGTAGAGGCCCAAGACCACTTATATGTTTCTGATATTCTTGATTTCTTGATTCCAAAACATGTGACCTGAAATAGAGAAAAGATCGTTTAGTTCGAAAACAAGAAAATACAGTTACCGCTCCCCAGCAATGGCGGCAAAAATTTGCTCAAGATGGAAATAGTGTACTAAAACAGTTTTGATTAAAAGTGAATTATATTCTTAAAAAGGTGGTACTGTTTCCTCGAGACTACTGTTATAGCTAAGAAGCTAAATGAGTCGTATCTACAAGGAGGGGAGCGATGGAAGCTTTGTGTTCGATTTTCTTGTTTTACTTAAAGTTTCTTCTTTGTTTCAAAAAGAATAAAAAAGTAGAAGAGAAGAATTATGTTGATGGTAGGTGAAAACAAAGCAAAAGGTTGGTTTGTGGAACTGTAAAGTGAAAATGAAATGCTAATCAAGTTGATATGAAGAAGTAAAAAACAAGTTGTGAAAGAAAAGAAAAGAAAATGGTTTTGGAAAAAACTTCAAAAATGAATGGAGTGTTGCTTAAAGAAAAATTGAAAAAGAGAACAAGTTTTGAAAAGTGGCTTCAAAGAAAGGAACTTAGAAAGCAAAGTTTAAAAGAGGGAAAAGTGAATTTTTCTTTTGAGATGGTAAGTATTCATAGCTAACCTGCTACTAATGGATCCCACTAACCACTAACTTTCTTGATGATAGAGTGTCACAATGGATCATTGGCCTTCACCACTCTTGTGCTATAAGAACTTGTCATGTGGATAACGAATGAAAGTTCTTTCCCCATCACCATGTGTTACACGGCAAAAACTTGAAGGTCACCCCATCAAGATCCATTTTAAGGCGAGAATGGGGTGAACTACAAGTGCACGATCGGTATCAGCAAGGATGAATAGGTATTCTCTAAACTCACCAAACAAAAGAAGATTAGTACATCAATAAATCATCTAGAACACATATTTAAGCATGAAATATGAGAATTAGCTTGCATGTTAGTGTATTAGAGTTAGACCTCTTCATCGTTAGCCATCCATAACTCTTACTTGCACAAGGCTCTTTGAAAGGCTTATTGATTCATGTAGGTTGTCAATCAAATAGTTAGAGGTTAGTAGTTAGTTAGCCATGCCAATGGAGAAGTTAGCTAGACATGGAATTGAAATGCAAGAAAATAAACATCATTACACTATTTGCAAGGAAAGAAGAACGCTTGTAAAAACAACAAGAAAATTAGATGAGGAAGAAGAAGGAGCTTGTATTGATTGCCACTGGTCAATTACAGAACTCTCACTCTCTCTATTTTTTGGAATAATAAAGAGAAAAGAAAATTTCACAAGAGTTCTAAAGAAAATCCTAAAGAAATTCCTAAAATTCTTCTCTAATTCTATAACTCCCCCTCTCGCAGAACCAGAGGGGTATTTATAGCCTCAAAACCCTAGGTCCAATTAATCGCAGCCGTAGAAGAAAGCGTTGCATCAATAGCAAAGCCGCATTTTTGCGGCAAAATCTCGACCGTTACGAGAGCATCTGTTCTGACAGACTGGCCCTGTCTAAGTGTCCTTTAGAAGCTTCTTATTCTCCCCGAATATCCTTTGATTCGTTACAGAACTGGGCTTCAATTAATCTTCATTAAATCCTAATTAAATTAGGATTTTGGGCCTTTTTCTCCATTAAATTGTGGACCTAAAAATTAAGACAAATTCATTAGAAACCAGCATTTTATTAACAAATAAGTGGAAAATGTGATGTAAATAATGCAAAATTGAATACTAATCAGCGTTCAGAGGTGATAAACTGGACATGACGACAAAGATAAGGTGAACTCATTTTAGGGACCCATCTATTCAGAGGTGATAAACTGGACATGATAGACTAAGACATACTAAATTCTGAATCCGCTGCCAGAGATAGTCATATTAACTTAGCAGCTAGCCCACTAAGGATTGCAAGGGTGAATTGGATCTAGGCACCCATCGGTTCAGAGGTGATAGACTGGACATGACCAACTAAGAGACAAGATTAGTCTCTAAAATTGCATATTTCATACCACATCTTGATATTTATTCAATATTAAATTCTGTTAATAACACCTCTCTTGTATGTTCCTAGGTCCATGGTGTGAATGAAGAAGAAGCCCAAAAATCTCATTTATTTGGTAATTTAAAGCATATAAAAATAGCCATTGACTTTGGAACAAGGATCTGTCAAAATCGGGAGTACATATCCAGAAACCAGCAGCACATACTGAGAGGGGGACAAACCAGAAAGTTGAGCCAGGCGGTGCTGCACGCGCTGCGCCAGTACGGTCGCAAAAACGTGTTGGCCCAAAGGTCTTCCACTCTAGTTTTGATGATGATTAACTCATGTAGTTATGTGTACTAATAATCTTGTGTTATTTAGTTTCAGATCATTAATCAAGTTATTAGTTGGTGATTAGCTTCAACAAGATGATTTGGAAGCTTTCACATGTTGATTCAAGAGCCCGAGCGTCAAAGATCATATATAGCACTTGCTCGGTGGATCAAAGAGTTTTGGATCGAGTCGGCTTGGAGATTACGCTCTACAAGAAGACATCGGTACCTAGTTTAGTTTTGTGTTTAGATCTAAATTGTAAAGATTAGAATAGTATGATATGCTCAAGTTCACAACACACACGTTTCATGTTTTGGTTTTCGGTTTTTGGTTTAACCAATCTTGGTTTGCATGAATAGATATTATATCAAAACATGTTTACATAGTTTAATGTATATTAGATTTATTCTATATACATGCATGCTTCAACTATTTAGACAAACTTAGTTTGATAGTCTATTTCATGTGTTTCATGTTTTGGTATTTCTAACAAAACATATTTTTGGAATTAAAGTCAAAAACTATGATATATATATGTTTCATGTATATAGGATTATATCCATATACATCATGCCTAAATGTTGTTTAATATCATGTTTTTGTAATTAGATGAGTTTTGGACAAAATGTATTTTCTATTCAAAAAAATCTAAGTTTTAGAAAATACAATTTTTGGTAAACATGATAAGACACAAAAATGTTTCAAGATGTTTGAAATTTGTGTTGAAATTTTTAACGCAAGTTTATTTTTCAATATAAAATGATAAAACCATTTTTGTATAATTTTAGAGATTTTATGCGAATTTATTGAATAATTAATAACATTTTTTTGCTGACCAGAACAGCCTCTGCCAGGCTAGGTCGGTCGACCCCTACGGTCGACCGCACCAAGTAGCCGGTTGACCGTATCAGTCGACCGATGTGCACGGATACGTGCACGCTGGCTGCCTCTTGGTCCGGTCGACCGCACGGTCGACCGACTGAAAGCAGGTTGCTCTCTATTTTCTACGGTCGACCGCCCGGTCGACCGGTAGCTGCCAACGGTCAAAAATTGACCGTTGGACGGTCGACCGGTAGTTCTGTTTTGGCAGAAATTACTGCCAACGGCTATATTTTTCTGGGGGCTATAAATACCCCATTAATGGCCAGTTTTCTCTAAGATTTTTTGTGCGAATTTTTCCTTACTCGCTGGTGTTTTCACAGCAATCAAAAGAAGTTTTGGGATTTAAATTGAACAATCTATTTGGTGTTTTTGCTAGGGTTTGGAAGATCAAAGAAAAGGGTTTTTGGGAAAAGTGTTTGATTGAACTTCTTCATCTTGGTTTCTAGTTTTTCCCAAGGATTTTCTTTGTGATTTTGATTTCCATTCCATTGGTTTTCTCCACACTTGAGCTACATCTACTTTCTTATTCTATAGGATCTTTGTGTGGGAGAAAGAAATTGTTTGTGGTTGTTTGTTAGACCACCAAGTTGTAAACCCAATCTTTTCTTGGCTTTGTGCCTTTGGGTTGTATCCCTCAAGTTGTGAGGTGATCCTTGTATTGGTTTGTGCTAATCCCTCAAGTTGTGAGGTGATTGCTGTTGGCTTGGAGTTGTGCCTCAAGGAGGAGGTTGTGTTTGTAAGGAGAGGAGTTGGGTACTCCTTGTAATTGTTGTTGCCCCAAATCCTCGGTGGAGGTTCCCTTTGTGGGAGTCCTTTGTGGACAAGCTAGTGGACTTTAAATCCTTCTGGGTGAAGGCGGGGATGTAGAGCTGGGTGCTCGAACCTCGAAACATATCTTGTTGTTTGCGCTTGTTCCCTTGACTCTTACTCTATCTTTCTCTCTCTCTTTACTTTGTGCCTTGCATCAATTCATATTGTTCATTCATAATTATTTGCTTGGCTTGTTTGAGTGTGCATCATCTTGTGTAATTGCAATTAGTTTTTAAATTCCGCATTAAGTTGAATAGATTAGCATTATCACCTATTCACCCCCCCTCTAGGTGATTTCAAAACGTGACCCTAGTCGCGTTTCCACAGCCGTACCATGGAGCCACGCGTCAAGACTCGACGCGTGGCCCCATGACACTCCCTGGTGGCCCCCTTGGCTATAAATTCCCTGGATTTCCAGATTTCCAGAGAGAGATTTTAGGGGTAGTTTCTCCGATTTGTGTAGTTTAGTGTAGTTTTCTTCTTTCTTTTGTTTTTCATTTCCTTTGTAGATCATGTAAAAGGGAAGAGAGAGATGCATAAGATGAAGGTTAGGGTTCTTGTAATGGAAGGTGACATTCTATGAAAGATTCTCTCCTTTTCTTTATTGGTTTTCTTCTCTCTAACTCTTTACATGGTTTGCTTTTTCTCTCAGGCAACTAATCACTAACCACTAATCCTTACTTGATAATCCATATGAATCTAATAGTCTCTACTTGGCCATGATCTTGCAAGAGCCATTGATGGCTTATGATGATGGACTCTAACACTCTAACATCTAACTCTCTAACAAGTTACCATAACTTTATTTCATACTTGCTCTAGTTAGTTTTGGTGGTTTAAGTGTAACTTGCTCTTGTTGTTGAGTTGGATGTGAAAGTGATCTTATTGGGTCATGCTTTGTAAAGTTCTTGAACCAAAGACTAGTGATGACCAAGGATACATGTGAGGCAACTATTATAAGAGGTTAGCATATTGGTGGAGCAATTAGTAGTTAGTAGCCATGAATTTTTCTTTCTTTTTACTTTATTTTAGAAATATATCAAAAATCACAAAAATCATCTCTTTAATGTTTCTATCTTTGTTTTCACCATACACTTCTCTTTTCATTCTTTGTTTTCTTTTCTTATGATTCTTTAAAATGTTGAAGAAATTTTAACACACACGTGAACATACCGTGAAATCTTTTATCGTTTTCCGTCCCTGTGGATTCGACCCGTTTAGCCTCTATGCCATAACACAAGTATCGAGGAAGCCAAAACGCACATACTCTTATTGCTTGATTTTAAAATAATACTTTTTGTGCACAGTTTTCTCTCGATCAAGACACCAGGCTCGCAATTCGCTGTTCAGAGGTAGTCATATTAACTTGGCAGCAAAGAACTCTCGGCTCTTATGAGAGAAAGGAGAACAAGGTTATGGACTCATCTGTTCAAAGATGGTGAACTGGACATAAAGCTTAAGTACCATAGAAAGGGAAGAAATCTGAATACCCATCGGTTCAGAGGTGGTAAACTGGACATAACCATTAAGAAATATTAGACTCAGAGCTCTGCCATTTAAAGGTAGCGAACTAGACATAACAGCAGAAGGCTAGTCCCTACGGGAATGAAAGATAAAACTTGGCTATCTGTCGGTTCATCGGTAACATGGACATTACCGATTGAGAAGCCACCAAGCTTAGAGTCTTGCCGTTCAGAGGTGATGAACTGGATGTGATGGAAAAATGAGTTATTCCACTAGGGAATGTGATTTAATACTTCATGGGGAATTTAGCATTTCCTTGAAAGAGTTTTGGAAGAAATTGTTAGAGGTATTTAACTTGACAACCGAGGAGTCCACTGGGGACTAAAAAGACTCCGAGGGGAATTTATTAAAAACTCACTGGGGAGTAAAAAGGGATTAAAATTCCTGGATATTCCATAGGAAAATACTTTAAAGAGTTGTCAGAGGTATGTATTAACATGACAACCAAAGAGTCCACTGAAGAGTGGAAAGACTCCGAGGGGAATCTATTAAAAACTCGTAGGGGAGTTAAAAGGATCTCATGCTTTAAAGAATTATCAGAGGTATAATGTTAACGTGACAATCAAGCTAGGGGAGATAGGTTGCAAATTCCTTGTTGGGAATTTCAAAAAGGGAGTTTGTCTGAAGTGATCGTTACAAATTCTCCGCTTGGGGACTCACAAGAGTAACTTGTCAGAGGTTTGATGTTTAACTTGACAAGGGTTAATGTGCTATTAATTGTAACAATAATTTGAGTGGGCCGGCCATTCTATGGGAGGTAATGACAGGCGAAGTTTCAATCTACTAAGGATATTGCAGGATCCGCGGGGATATTCAAAGGTTTTACTGTTTGAGGTTTAATGTTAACGTGATAGGCTTGATATGTAGTTCATTTTGCTTGGAAAATGATTGCATTTTGTGTGGTCCTACCATTTCATGGATAGAAATTGGCAAGGTACTTTGATGGAATATACCATTCTCTGCAAAATGTAAGAATATTGCTAGAGAATTCCGCCGAGGAATAGGAGACAGTGCTCCCAAAATTTGTTTAGAAATCAAATCGATCCTGCTGGGAAATAGGAGAATAATACTCCTAAAATGAAAGAAAAAGTCAGAGGTGAAAATTTTTACATGATATATCTGCCTTGTGGGTCTACCTTTTCATGAAAGCTAATTGGTAGAGAATTTTGGAGGAATCAAATAGGACCAGATTCCTTAGGATTTTTTAGCAAACTCTCAGCTATTAACGAATTTGGTGTGCCTTTGCCAACTATCGTTTGAGTTGGGCTAGCCATGTTATTCCCCTCAGTATGATGAGTTATTGAGGATTTTATATTGGGCTTAGAAGCCAATACTTTTCTCTAGCCTTATTCATCGAAGGCTTTAGATCGTGCCATTTGAAGTGGATTTTTCTGTATTCCACTGGTGACTTCTAAAATATCGCTAGGGAAATTTATCGTGTAAGTCAAAATTTTTGATGAAGTGTCACCCAATCGGGATTCTTGTTCTTGGTTGGTTGTCAAGTAAAGATATAGAACATAAGCTCTGCGGGAAATTTGTCGATTAAGTCAAAATTTCTTGCAAAGCTTCACTTTATGTTCATTGTGATCAAGGCTCAGGCTTGCAGCTGATCACCGAATCCAAATATAAATATGAAACAGTGGAAAGATTTTGCTAAGATGTGTCACAAACCTTCTTCAATGAACTCGGCTCGACCAAGGTCATCGCGATACCAAATCGTGATTTGCCGAATGACAGAGGCGAAGAGATGATTTAAATATTGAACAGTTGCCATCTTTCTTGTTGGCCCAGAGGCCTTCCACTCTAGTTTTGATGATGATTAACTCATGTAGTTATGTTTACTAATAATCTTGTGATGTTTAATTTCAGATTTTTAACCAAGATATTAGTAGTGATTAGCTTCAACAAAGGTGTTTTGGAGCTTCTCACATGGTGATTCAAGAGCCCGAGAGTCAAAGTTCATAGCTAGCACTCATTGGAGTCAAGCTCGGTGGATCACGATTTGGATCGAGTCATCTTGGAGACGGCGCTCTACAAGAAGACCTCGGTACATAGTTTAGTTTTGTTTTTAGATCCATTTGTAAAGACTAGATAGTGTGATATGCTCAAGTTCACAACACACACACACTTGTTTAAAGTTTCATGTTTATTGGTTTTCGATTTTTGGTTTAACCGATCTTCGTTTTTATGAATAGATAGAATCAAAACAAGTTTACATGGTTTAATGTATATTAGATTTGTTCTATATACATGCATGCTTCAACTACTTAGACAAACTTATTTTGATATGCCTATTCATGTGTTTGGAGTTTAGTGTTTTAACAAAACATAATTTCGGATTTAATATAAAAAACAATGATATATATATCTTTCATGTATATTGGACTTATATCCATATGCAACATGCTTTAATGTTGTTTCATATCATGTTTTTGTATTTGGATGAGTTTTGAAAAAAATCGGATTTCCATTTGAAAAATTCAAGTTTTAGAAAATATAGTTTTTGGTTTTCGGCAAAATTTCTAAGTCACAAAAATAGCTCAAAATGTTTGTAATATGGTTTGATTTTACTCAAACATGTTTGTATATCAATGTATTATACTGAAACTATTTTTGTGAATTTTTAGAAATTTTATGAGATTTTATAGGATAATAAAAACCAAGTTTTTCAATCCCTAATTTGGCCCTGCCAGGCTCCGGCGGTCGACCGGACCCAGAGTCGGTCGACCGACGTGCACAAGGATGTGCACGCTGACCAGCCACTTGGGCCGGTCGACCGGGCGGTCGACCGACTGCAAGTGCCCCACTCTCGGGTGGGGGCGGTCGACCGGACGGTCGACCGTGAGCAAGGCACAGTCGACCGAGCGGTCGACCGGCCAGAGAGCAATTTGCTCTCTGGATTGGCACGGTCGACCAAGCAGTCGACCGGCAGGCTCAACGGTCAAAAATTTGACCGTTGGCCGGTCGACCGGCCGGTCGACTGAAAGGCCATTTCTAGCCTGTCAGTAGCCAACGGGCAAATCTGTTTTGGGGATATAAATACCCCATTTGAGAGAGGTTTTCTCCAAGATTTTAGAGTGAAAAATTCCAGATCTCTTCTAGTGTTTTAAGCAAAAAGTTTTGAGTTCAAAATTCCTATTCTCTATTTTGTTTTAAAGTGTTTTTATTTCAAAGAAAATAGTCTTTTGGGAATTGATTTTTGGTCTAAAAATTCTATATCTATTTGGTGTTTTCCCAAGTGATTTTCTTTGATCAAAACACTTTGTTTTTCACACTTGAGCCATATCATTCTATCCTATCTATAGGATCTTTAATTTGTGGGAAAATTGTTTGTGGTTGAGATAGACCACCAAGTTGTAATCCTCCTTGACTTGTGATATCCCTCTTGTGTAGAGGTTGATTTTGCAGTGGTGGTTAGCTCCCTCTAGTGAGAGGTAGAGATTGGGTTTGGCTCCCTCTAGTGAGAGGTGGAGTTTGTGTTGGTATCCCTCTTAGTGAAGAGGTGGATTGTGTTGTATTGGCTAAGTGCCTACCCCTCTTGTGTGAGGTGCCTACCCCCTTCTGTGTCAAGGCGGGGACGTAGAGCTGTGTGCTCGAACCTCGAAACATATTCGTTTGTTTGCGTTTGATCCATTGTCTCTCTAACTCTCTCTCTCTTTACTATTGTGCCTTGCATCATTTCATATTGCTCATTCATATTATATGCTTGCTTGTTTGTGTGTGCCTCACTTGTGCTTAACCACAAGAGCTTCATATAGCGCCTCAACTCTTATTCAGAGGAATCAAGAGGAGTTAGTCCAGAGCCCTTCACCGGGAATTCGGCTACACTCATTGGTTGCATTAAGTGTAGTTGCAATTAAGTTTTAATTTGTGCATTTAGTTCATTAGATTAGCCGTACACCTATTCACCCCCCCTCTAGGTGTACTTTCATTTCCTTGTCTTCTTTTTTTTATGTTAACATCCTATATCATAACAGTTGGATGTTAACCATAATCCCAGGAGGAGCCGAGATGAAATTGATCTAGCTCGAGGACAAAGGATTTCTTATAGAAGAGACAGTCAGACAAGTCTGTCTTAATGGCCAGAGGTTTAATGTTAACGTGATCATGTGCAGTACTTTCTTGATCAGAGGTATAATGTTAATGTGATCAGGGATAGTACTTTTTCAAGAACTTGCCATTAATCAACATCATGAGCGTGTCATCGTTTGGACTCGCTAGGCGGTATGCTCCATTCGAGTAGATTGTCTCTACCGTGAAGGGTCTTCCCATTTAGGTTAGAATTTGCCCTTGGTCTTGTGTGTCATGATCATGGGTCGTCTGACAGCTAAGACCAAATCTCATGTCTGAAAGATTTTCTTCTTGACCTTTTTATTGAAGGCCTTCGAGATTCGAGCTTTGTACAACTGAATACGCTGTTAAACTTGTAGCTGCTTCTCGTCCAATACTTCCAACTCTTGAAGACTCAAATGATCATTATCTCCTTCTGTCATCTTGCTCGTCTGGGCAACGTGAAGTGACAACATTTGTATCTCTAAAGGTATGACTGCTTCACACCCGTAAACTAGAGAGAAAGGCATATTTATCATGTCCCGCTTCCCAAAATATGTGAAAACAGAGTCGTGACGAGAGTCGGCGACGTATGTACGCGAGTAAAATATCCCACGCACATACGCTAAGCCTAAAGTAATCTTATCAAACTATAAAATCTACTATGATAAATCAATATCATTGCAATATGACATATAAACATCTAACATAATGATAACAGGTGACTAAAGGAAAGAAATGACAACTGGATGCGATATAGATAGGATCAGAAAATAATAAGAATAAGAGAGCAAGAATACCTATAATCAAGAAAAAAGAGACTCCAGCTCCTCGATGCATGTGATCCTCTTCAAATACCTATCAATAATAAATAGCTACAGATTTGAATATGCAAATCCAGAGAGTCAAAACTCTTAGTGAATGTATAAGAAGAAAGGGGGAGGTGCAAGTGCATATAACATGTGAACAGATGAAGATAATATATACTATCAAGTGTCAGGTGTCTATCACAGTCTATATATCAGGTAGGTAGAGTCAGTCGGTGGTAGAGTCCAGTGCACAATCAGATCATGAGTATAATCGGATGTCTATCATATCATTCATGTATCAGGTGTCTACAATCATCAGTACATTTTATGAACAATTTATTATTATTATTATGTCAGTGAACACCAACTGCCACCTATAATAGACACTTCCCATACTACGCCTACTACACATGTCAATCGAGATCCTAAGTTATTGAAACTGATCGGTTCGATACATTGTCATGCTTTAGGTGGGTCCCATGCATACCTGGGATCACGGCCTGACTCCTGACGCTAAACCAAAACCTACCGCAAGGTAGTCATGTAACATGTAACAAGAATAGGAACAGGACTAGGGTGTCAGTTACCCCACGAGAACCCTACAGTGGAACCCTCTTTCGGTTGCGGAACCTATATCCTAGGTCCACCCAAAATACAGACGTTGTCTCCTCCATCAATTTTCTCAATCTCAGTGTAAGTTGTTTAATGATCATGTTATTAGTCATCAAAATTATTTAATGTATATTTTACCTCGATTATTAGGGTAACTCAATGATAGTCACGGTAACAATCTCAACATGTATTATCAGGATACCAGGATAATAGAATATGTAACAAGTATAATAGGAGGGTGCTGTTACCATGTAACAATATTTTTTCAGCAACTATGGTAACAAGAACAATAAAGTTATCAGGTAGATATCAAGTATAATCAATTAAGTTTTTTAGGTAAATCATGCTATTTAGGATGAGTAATAACATATAGGCATGAATAGAATAATCCAAGCAAAGTATTCAATCAACTCTGATCCTCAAGGTCATCAACAATCCACCCTTTAAGTCACCAATAAGTAAAGTCGATCAATAACTGTCATAAAACTCCGAACATATAACATGGTTGCCGATATCAATGAAATCACTCTCATTCTATCTCTAATAACTGAACTAGTCAAGAACCAATCAAGAAGTACTGAATATATTTCCTCAAGATCAACTAAGTCAACAGATACCAGAATGAATAAAGAGTAGAACATCCTCAAGTAATATAGAATCTAGGACGTCTCTACGTCTAATAATCAATGTCAACAAGATCATCAATACTCGAACAATATAATTAGGGGTAAAACGGGAAATACTCACAACTATAAATCTGACTAAATCAAACTCATTGAACACTGATCAAGATCCAATAAAAGAGTGTAAACTCTAAATTAACTCCAACTCTGAATTAGTCCATGTAAAGATCCATACACCAAGAAAATCTGCCTCTTAAATAAAGTAACATCATATACAATCCACTCTCAAAACACAAAATGAATCCACATCTCATTTATCCCAAATACAAGTCTGATAAATAATTCACATAAGATAAACATCCCTATCCAAATCACTCATACTCAAGATCAACTGAATGTCATACCAATATTTATCATGACTACACATGAAATAATAGATCTCTAATGTCTCAGTGTCAAAATACGGAGTCTCCCTCCCTCTATATCTCTCTCTCTCTCTCTCTCTCTCTATATATATATATATATATATATATATATATATATATATATATAACATCATGATTACCTCTAACCAATTATCTATTATATATCTAAACTCTAATGAGTATAATAATCCATGTCTGATAGTCCATCATAATAATAGATTAATATACTATCTGTCCTCAAACACGAGCTAGTCTAGTCACTCAATAGATCAAAATTGAGTCACAGTCTAAAGTAAATCACAACTAGTCCTGAACCAATAGCGTCGAACATCTAGCACATGAAATGACGCTGATAAAAATTTAGATCAACTACATAATTTAAGTGATGCCCACTGATACCTCATGAAAGAATATAAGTAATCATGCAGGTAAAATATATCAAACAGTTACACGAAATGATACGAGTAACATATATATGCCTACTGACTACAGTAAATAAGAAAATAGTAAAGAACAAACACTCACATGAAATGACGCGATTTTGGAACCAAATCGCCATCTAGTCTTCACTGCATGAACCAATACGAACCTCCGAATAATCTCATGGGTCGATTTTTGAACCGTCAGTATATCGGGTCCATAATGGGTACAAATCTGAATCTCCCGCAACGGGTCTAGATCTTACCAAATGGGTCCAGATCTCACCGAACGGGTCTACATCGCTGTAACACACAACCGACCACTCACAACAATAATATATATACTCAGACACACTTACATAATATAGAGATACATTTATATTATACCCATCACAATATAAATAATACACACAACATACATGCATACCCACACATATATACTTACATATACCCATGCATACACAAGCACTCACGCGCGCGCGCGCACATCAACACATATAAGTTAAATTACACACAACCACTCAGACATGCATCAAATATACATACACATATAATTACATGCATACCAAGTACATTTACAATTAATTCTATCACATACTCACACATTCATGCATGCATATATATATAAATAAGTATCAACACACATATAACTTTATACATAATTTCACATGCATGTATATTTACAGAGGGAAGGAAAGAACTCACCATGCAGGAAGAGGGAGGTATGACCAACGTCGACGGAAATCCGGCGGATCCCGCGGAGGAGATCGGTGACTCTGAAGGGTTCCCAAGGTTGTCGTGGTTGAGTCAACGGGCTGCCGGAGCTCCTGGAGCTCGCCGACGGAGGAGAGCACGCATGCGATGGAAGGGAGATAGGGAACTCACCCACACACAACAGAGAGGGTGAGAAAAGATTTCAAGTCACATTAAAATACAACACATAACACATAATAAAAAAAATACAACTCATTTACACATATATAAATATACAAACACATACAAATCAATAAAAAAAGTGATAGGCGGGAGGTGATACCTGAGTGGGAGAGGGGAAGCCATGGCCTGGTGTAGTGAAGTGTTGCCGGTAGGCTGGTTGTGCAAGGGGAGAGCGTGCGCATAGGGCTCAGTTAGAGAGGGGAGTGCGGCGCGGATCCGGGGTTGTGCGCGAGAAGAAGATAGTGGCCAGGGCTGCTGTTGTACTGCTGCTGCCATGGTTGTGTTGGCGCATGGCGGTGATGGCATGGGAGAAGAATGGGGGTTGTTGGCATGGCGTGGGGTGCTCGGGGTTGGTGTGGGTGTGCATAGATGGCGGCGGCAATTGCGGGGGGTGATGGGTGGTGCTCCGGTTGGATGTGGCAGAGCTCAACATGGTGTAGGTGGCTGGTAAACTCGCGAAGGCGCTGGTAGTTGGGTGCTCAGGGACTGCGCCATGGCGTGGGGTGGTTGAGCCATGGTGTTGGGGTGTTGTGCGCGTGAAGGGAAAGGGCGCCTGGCTTCTCTTTACTGCCAAGGCCGGCCAAGGTGGAGCAGAGCGGGGCTGTGCGGCTAACTCCAGACTGTGGACGGAGAAGACAGGGCTCTGGGGTGGCATGCTGCCATGGTGGTCCGGGTGGAGCAGGTGGGTGAATGGGGAGTGGTTGTTCTCTGATGTAGATGGGAAGCACAGGGAAGTGCTTGGCCATGGGCAGGGGCTGAGATAGGAGGGCGGCAAGCAAGAGGGTGTGCCCAGGACTGTGCAGGAGGTGGGAAGGGCCGAGTGGGTGCTGCAGTATAAAGGAGGAGATAAGATTAGGTTTAGGGATTTGGTTTAAGATAGATATGATTTGTTAGGATTTGGATTAAGATAGGATTTGATATGATTTTGTTAGGATTTAGATATTGGGTAATGAGTTTGGGCTCAAAGGATAATAGGATTAAGATGAAAATAAACTAAAACCAATAACAATAATAATATTATTAATAATAATAACCCATAATAATAATATTAGTACAAATAATGACAATAATTAATATCAGCAATGGTAATTGATAATAATAATAACATTAGTCATAGTAATAATCAAAAATTATATTAATAATAATAATTATTATTATTAATAATAACAATAACAACCACAATAACAACAATAATGATAATAATAATAAATAAAAAAACACTAGAAAGTAATTAAAATGCTAATAAGTAATAATGGTAAATATATAAGATCAAAATACCACTTAATACTCCAACATAATTTGTGTCATAATAATAATAAGTCATAAATCAAGTTAATAAATAATAATAAAATAATCAGTAAAGCGAAATAAATACTTAGAAAAATACGAAATACAGTATTATTAAGATATTACAGTATTGCCTGTAGAAATTTGGACCATCGTTCGGTAAGCCCAAAGACATTCACTGGGCTTCTCGTTCCAGTCTTGTTTGCTTGAAAAGATGAACTTTTAAGGAATTTGATGATCGTCTTATTGAACGCCTCTGCTAACCCGTTGGCAGCAGGGTTGTAAGCAGCTGATACTACATTCTGAATCTAATACTTGTCGCAGAACTGATAGAATGACTAGCTCGCAAATTTGAGACCATTGTCGTAAATAATCCGCATGGGACACCCAATCAGTGGATGACATGGTGTTTGATGAAGTTGATTACATTGGTGGTTTTAACTTCAGCGAGCGCATTTGAGAAGTAATCAATTATCGCCAAGATGAACCGATGACCTTTCGCCGATGGATGACTGATAAGTCCTACAACGTCAATTCCCCATGCTTCAAATGGCCATGATAAGACTGTGGGGTGGAGTAGCTCCAGGGGTTGGTATATGAAATCCTTTGACAGGCCTTACACCTTCTTGCATATCTGACTGCGTCATTAATCATGGTTGGCTAATAATAGCCGAGTCGGTGCAGTCGGTCCTTGAGCTTGGGGCCTAGGTGGTGAGCTCCGCATATGCCATCGTGGGCCTCTTTAAGTACTTCTCGTGCTTCCGAGCTGGATAAACAACGAAGAAGTATATCATCGTATGAACGGCGGCACAACGTCTTCACTACTGCAATATAGTAGAATCGAGTAGATCTTCATCGAACAGAAGCCGTTTCTTGGGATCATCGGGCAGTATGCCATTGATCGGGGTAAAACCAGACTTAATAATATGCATTTTGAAATCAGTGTAAAAATGTGTGTGCTAATGTTCCCTCGATACTTTTGTTATAGCATTGGCTAATCGGGTCAAATACCACAGGGACGGGAGGCGATCGAAGCATTAATAGTTTTTATTCACGTCGGTTGTTATTAAGTTCTTCTTTGTTAAAGAAAGAGAAAAGAAAAAGGAAAAGAAAAATAGAAGTGATAGGTGGAGAAGGAGATAAAACGGTGATGTGAAAAATAATCAAGAAGTGATGTTGGTGGTTTTGGAATTGGTAAAGAAAAAACAAGAAATTAGAAAGCAAGTTAAAACAAAAAAGAAACAAAAGTGGTTTGGAAAGTGGATGTAAAATAAAAGAGAAAAGAAAAGAACAATAGATGAAAACAATAGTGAACTAAGGAGATGATGAAAACACCGATGAGAAAATGATAAAAGTGTTTTTGAAATAGTTTTAGAAACAAAGTAAAGAAAAAGAAAGAAAATGATGAAAGAAAACTCATGGCTACTAACTATTAATTGCTCTACTAACATGCTAACCTCTTAGTGATAGTTGCCTCACATGGATCCTTGGCCATCACTAGTCCTTGGCTTCAAGAGATGATACAAAGCATGACTCATATGATTATTCTTCCACATCCAAACACATCCATTCCACACAATTAAAATGCAAACTACTGTTAGATCATCAAAACCAAGTAGAGGTGAGCATGAAATAAAAACGATATTTCAAGTTAGCTTGTTAGTGGTTAGACGTTAGAATTGAAAATACACCTAGAGGGGGGTGAATGGTGTATGGCTAATCTAATGACAAAATGATGTGGAATTAAAACTAAGTGCAACACACTAAGTGTAACCAAAGAGTGTAGCCAAATTCCCGGTGACGGGCTCTGGACTATCTCCTCTAAATTCCTCTAAATAAGAGTTGAGGTGCTATATGAAGCTCTCTTGGTTCAACACTAGTGAGGCACAAACCAAGCATATATATGATATAAGCAATATGAATCAATGCAAGATATAAAAGCGAGAGAGTTTAGAGATAGTGGATCAATCGCAAACACCGAGATATGTTTCGAGGTTTGAGCCACTGCTCTACGTCCCTGCCTTCACATAGAAGGATTTCCACTATATGTCCACACAGGACCTCCCACACAGGGAACCTCCACCGAGGATTTGGCAAATACAAACTAGGAGTACACAACTCCTCTCTCCAACAAAACAATCTCTACACAAGAGACAAGACCCAACAACAATCACCTCACACAAGAGGGATAAGGCACTAAGCCAAATAACAATCACCTCACATTAGAGGGATAAGGCACTAAGTCAAACAACAATCACCTTACACTAGAGGGATAAAATACTAAGCCAAACAATAATCACCTCACACTAGAGGGATAAGGCACTAAGCCAAAACTCCACCACAATCACCTCTATATAAGAGGGATAACAACAAACCTAAATCACAACCTCCTCTATACTTAGAGGGATAGGCACAAACCAAAGCAAAGAAAGATTACAACTCTTGGTGATCACAAAGATCACAAACAACTTTGGTGATCACAAAGACCACAAACCAATTCCCCAAAAAACAAGATCCAATAGATAGGATAGATATGATAGCTCAAGTGTGAGAAATCAAGGTGTTTGGAAATCAATTCACAAAGAGAAACACTTGGAAAATACTAGAAGGAAATAGAAATGAAGATCAAAATAATTTTCCAAAGACTCTTTTTTTCTTGGATTTTTTCAACCCTTGAAAACAAATAAAAGATAAATCTTTTTAACACAAAAACTCTTTAAAACTCTTGCTGAAAACTCTTATAAGATGGGAAGAGAAGCTCTAAAATTCTTAGTGAAATCAGCCCAAGAGATGGCTTATATATAGCCAATCTCAAAAACTAGCCGTTGGCGGTTGAAATGGCCAGATTGCCCTTCCGGTCGACCGGCCGGTCGACGGCACAACGGTCATATTTCTGACTGTTGTGCCTTCGGTCGACCGCCCGGTCAACCGACCAGCACCCAAGAGTTGGGTGCTTTCAATCGGTCGACCACGCGGTCGATTGGCCGTTTAGGCTAGCCATGTGCACGTCTCTCGTGCACATCGGTCGATCGACCGACTCCTGGTCGGTCGACCGCCAGTGTGTCTGGCTGAGGAATAAGGGATTAAAAACTTGGTTAATTTAATACCAATTAAATCACATAAATTCTACAAAAATAAGTTCTTATAATATACTTGAATAGCAAACATGTGTGACTAAAAATCAATACATATTACAAACTATTTGAACCATTTTTACGATATTGAAATTAGGCTTAAACACAAAATCGGTATTTTTCAAAACTTGAATTTTTGAAGTGAAAAACCGTTTTCTCTAAAACTTGTATAAATACAAAAACATGATATTGAAACAAATATGAAGCATATTGTATATGGATAGAATTCAATATACATATAAGATATATCTATGTTTTTGACATGAAATTCAAAACCGGTTAAACCAAAAATCAATAAACTTTAAACTTGTGTGTGTGAACTTGAGCATATCAACACTATCTAATCTTTACACAAGATCTAAACATACTAAACTAAACAAACCGAGATCTTCTTGTAGAACCCCTTCTCCAAGTTAACTCAATCCAAACACGATCCAACGAGCTTGACTCCAACCGAGTGCTAAATGCGATCTTGACGTGCGAGCTCTTGAATCAACACGTGTAAGCTCCAAAACTCCTTTGTTGAAGCTAAATACCTACTAATATCTTGATCAAATATCTGAGATTAATTAAACACAAGATTATTAGTAAACTATAACTACATGAGTTAATCATCATCAAAACTAGAGTGATGGGCCTTAGGGCCAACAATCTCCCTCTTTTTGATGATAACAAAACTCATGGAGTTATATATTCATAGATTAAAGATAAGATAAGCTTAAAATTAGCTCCCCCTTAACTCATGCATAGCAATAAACAAATAGATATTCAATGAAATGCATAAGCCAAACAACACATATATGCATAAATAAGGAAATAAACATGCATAAACTCACCAAATTCTTTTCCCCCTTTTTTGCATAAACGAGGAAATAAAATAAACATGCATATATAAACTCACCAAATTCTTGTCCCTCGTTTTGTCAATTCATCAATAAAGGGGCGAAAAATAAATCAAATAATAAAGATATTTATGTGATATATATTCATGAAGAGGAGAGACGTAAAGTTAACTCCCCCTGTATACATGCATTATATGAAAAGAAATGACTAGATCCTAACCACATAACACAAATATACAATGTATAAGTGAAGATGTAAAGTGATTGGTAGTGAAAAGTGCATTTTATCATCATATTTACCATCACATTTTCATATTTATTCATTTAATTCTGCACATTTATTAATATTTTGTGATTTATTGTGTGCAGGCCTCGAGTTCTTATTTTTATAAGAAATAAAGCTTAATGAAGCCCAAAAGCCCATATTTGAAGCCCAAGAGTCAAAGTGCAAATATCAGATTGTCAAAGTGCAATTATACAAGGGCTAAAGTTGCAATTATCAAAGATGAGGGAAGGATAGAATTCTACCCAACCCTAAACTGTTGCAGGATGTGCATAAAAGCCAAAGATGAGAAGGAAATTCGTTTAAAAGAGAGTGGGAGAATACAAAGTCTAGATAACTTGATTTCCAAGTTATATCCATATCCCAATATTTAGAGCCAGGATCGAACTTCCAGAAGCAGGCGCCCACATGGACGGACCAGGAGAGGCCACGAGCCAAAGCGCGCGACCAGAAGCCACAAAAGTGCCGCGGAACCGCCGCAAATCCGCGGCACTTTGATAAGATCCTGATCCCAAATTTCGTGGGCAGATTCGTCCGGGACTCTGTAGCCTTCTGCATCTATAAATATCTCCTGCAGTGCAACGTAAAGAGCGTCCAGCGTCCAGCAAAGGGCCAAAGTTAGGGTTTTTAGGTTTTCTTTCCACCTTTGTATATTTTTTATTTTCTTTTTGTAAACCGAGAGGAGAGGATGTTCTCATGGAGGAAGGAGATCTACTTGTACTGAGGGTGATAATCGGTGTAAGTTTTGCTTTTCCACCATTGTTAAATAAATCAACTCGAGGTTCGTTTTGTTCTTTTTATTTTTATTCTTGTGTTATTGTTTCTCTAGTTTTGTTTAATCTCTGTTCTTCTATTTTTATTTTATGTGATTGTTTCTTTCTCCGATGACTTGCAAACCGTGAGATCTGATTGCTTCGAGAATACCTAACCGAAGAAGGAACCTTGACGGCCCATGGCGATGAACAGGTCTTCATAGCTTGTTTTTAATTTCGTAGAGTAGATTAAGAAGGCGGACGATCCCATAAGCCGTGCTTGTACGCCTTCCAAGAAAAGGAAAATCATCGCAACGGTTCAAACGGCAAGCGGACTAAAGAGATAAGTGTTCTTTCTTTTTCTTTTCTTTTCTTTTTTTTATAGATTAAATCCATCTCTCTCCAATAGTCTTTTCCACAACTCATTGTAAATACCATCGTGACTAACAAAATAACTAAAAAAGATAAATTTTTAGAGAAACTTGCTCAACGCTTCCATCGCAGTCCCTCCTTGAGGATCACGACCCGCATAGCCCTGCTACCGCGGATTAGAACTGAGAACCTCACACTATTATTTCCAAAATCTAATATTCATTATTTTGTGTGCAGGAAAACTCAGTCAACAAATTGGCGCCGTTGCCGGGGAGGGACGGTAAGTTATCTCTAAAATAAAAAAAATTTTAACTAATTCTTTATTCTTTTCTGTTTGCAGGTTTGGAGAACAGGAAACAGAAACTTATCGCAGCAGTGGACATATAGCTATCCTATGCCTCTGCCCTCGAAGGCAGAGCACAAGGACCTGCAACTTTGCCGCGGAAACGCGGCCAGAGCCGCGGATCCGCGGCAATTGCAGTGAACTACTTACTGAATTTTTTTGCAGATCTCTGTAAATTAAAATACTGCTTACTGATATATTCTGTTTTGTTCTGTGATACACCTGTAAATTGCTAATAATTCAACAGTAAATCATTGGTTGTTAAAAATAAAAATTGATTAGACGTTTGCATATTAGGCACGTGTCTTTTCAATTATTTTTATTTACTGTTGAAGAGTGCTGGAGAAGCAAGGTACGTACGCATTGCATGTAGAATAGGATTCATCTCTTGGTTGATTTTCTGCTTTGAGTGATTCTTATCTATTTATCTTGTACACTTGCACTAATTCATCTTAAGGGCATAACCCATTAACAAGATAAGGTGGGGATTTCATCACCCTTCCTTAGCCCAAAAATCATATCCCAAGCACTCACTAACCCAAGCCTAACATAAAAATTAGTAGACGTTGGCCCTAGGGACATCTCGGACTCAATAGGAGATTATCCTAAGGGGGAACAGTGCTGGAAGTTGACTCTTGTCAAATCAGTGTCTAGGAAAGGGATTGAGGGCCGAAAGCCCGAAGATTGGTGGTTATTTAATTAAGGAACGTCTTTGACGGAAAACCTCCCACCACTCTTGCCCTGACCTGGCTGATTAACTTGTGGTCAAAGTCTGCACCCAACCTCCTGTGGACAGTCTAACCAGTTAGGAGTCGTCTAGGTCATAGGTCTACCCTAACTTAGGTTAGAATTTTTCTTTTTGTTTGTTTATTTGTTTGTTGTGTTTGTGTTGGTGTGATATGGCATATAAGAATAATTCCAATTTTAATCCATATTACACCCCTAACTATTATTCGGATATTACCAACCCGGCATACTCTAACTTTGACCAATCTAGTGTGCCGGAACGGTCTTATCCGAATGAATATAACCCACACCCCCCATCTTATGACTATAATTTCCATAATAATTTCAGCTCGTCACAGAGTTCATGGGGTTTCGAGTCCCCCGAGTCTAATTCTCAACCAAATTGTCCTCCATATCCATCTAGTCCACATTCTTCCCAAGATTCATACTCAGATCCACCCATTCAGAATAGAAATCCATCTATCTTGGAAATGATGAGTATAAATAAGTCCAAGCAAAATTCACCATCAATTTTAGACATGATGATACGTGAGTCCACCGACTCACAACTTTATCAAGATTACCCTTCCTATTTTCAACATGAAGCACCTATCGACTATGAAGGGATGCTAGCTGCCATGACCGAGGCTAAATTAGCCCGTGATCATGATATTGATTTGATGGTTCAATGCTTACGTTCTAACCGTCCGGCTGATTCTGATATCGCTGACCACTCTTTTAAAGCAGACGAACTAAGTTGCTTTGGACTACAAGATTCTAATTCAGTACCATCATGTGAACTTGCCGAAACTTCAAATTCTGATAACTTGGCAAGTTTTCCCTTTCCCGAATTAGAACTTGAACATGACCTTGATTCTCACAATCTCTTTACTTCTGAAACTGATTGTACAATTCTGACGGAAGATGTTGACCTTAGTTTTGAAGAATTGTATGGCGATGAGCTAGAATTCCTTAATATTGGAAGTAAAGAGATATCATCCATATTAGGTCACATTCCATTGTGGGAAGAAGATTGTGGACTTGAGTTTCAATTTCTTGACTTGGACCCAATTCTTGAACCTAGCCCGACTCCTGAGCCCTTACTTGATTTGAGCATTTTCCCTGAGTCGGTATTCGTTCCCGCACCTATAATGTCCAAGTCAATAATTCCATCCTTTCATACTCCATTTTGGGACAAGGAGGTTGAGACAATTAACTCTGAAATTTATTATGAAATTTGGAAATTCGATGGGGTGGAAATTTTTAAAAATAATTATACATATATTTTTGTGGGTTATGTAAGGAAAGTTTCTGGTGGGTTCCACCAAATTATCTGTTATCTTGATTGGGCCGCATTTCGTGGACCAATTAGACCACCTCCGGAACCACCACCCTAAGGTAACTTCTGCCTTCCCTTGTTCTGTTTCATGCATATATGCATTCATTCATACATTGAGGACAATGCATGAGATAAGTGTGGGGGTGGGCTTTACTAACATACTAACATAGGTAGAAACTAACAAAAAAAAATTTGCTAAAAAAAAAAAAAAATCTGAAAAAAAAATTTTAAAAAAAAATGTTATAAAAAGGAAATATTTTGACTTATCTTTTGAAAGAAATCTAAGTTAATCTTAAGAATTAGGAAAATCATGATTAGGATTTCTAAAAACTTGGTCAAAATAAATAAATTGTTTAATTTTTAGGTATAGGAGAAGAAATTGAATAATTAATTAGTCTTGATTTTTACCTTAATGAAATTTGCATACAAATGCATATCTAGGATTCTAAGACAAAGACCTTGTGCCTCATAAAAAAAAAAATCACCAATTAAGCTGATACATGTGCCTCAAGAAGCATAAGTATTCATGCCTAAAGGTGAGTAAATAAAATAAAGTCCTTAGTTTTGTGGCCTAGTTCACTCGAATTTGAGTCCGCGGGGTGTTTTCTCACTTGGTGCCCTAAAGCCAACCGGTTTGGGAGCCATCGACTTTAAGTTCGTTACATGGGTGGATTAGAAAGCCTAAGAAGACTAAGAAAAATAATATATGTATTAACATATCTAATAATCAATTAGTTAGGTATGAGGGCCTCAAGAAGCCTTGATACTTATACGAAAGAAAATTAGATGAGTTATACATGCCAAAAAAAAAAATATATATAAATATATTAACACATCTAATAGTCAATTAGTTAGGTATGAGGGCCTCAAGAAGCCTTGATACTTACACGAAAGAAAATTAGATGATGTTATAAAAATAATAATGAGGCATGAGAGTCCAAGTTAAGGAATTCCTAGATTCACAAGGGTGCGTATGACTTTTGGTAACGAAAAAGACTATATTAGAAATTCAATTTTAATCCTTACCTAAAATGAATAACAATTGACTTTATAAAGACTAGGTTTGAAGAATGAATAAAAATGATAATCCTAAAACTTATAGACTACTTAGTCTCTTCAAATATAATTCAAATATTTTCCTTTTTATGGATTTTGTGGGTGTAATCCGCTGAAAACCCTCACGAGACAACACTCGTCCTCTAGGGTAACCTAGAGGTTTAACGGCTTGTTGCACGTGCTAAGTGCAATCGTGATTCCTACGAAAGTGAGTTAGGTTAGATTAACTTTTCATTCTTTTTCTTTTTCTTTTGTTTTTACTCGAGGACGAGCAAAAAGATAAGTGTGGGGGTGTGATGGTAGTGAAAAGTGCATTTTTATCATCATATTTACCATCACATTTTCATATTTATTCATTTAATTCTGCACATTTATTAATATTTTGTGATTTATTGTGTGCAGGCCTCGAGTTCTTATTTTATAAGAAATAAAGCTTAATGAAGCCCAAAAGCCCATATTTGAAGCCCAAGAGTCAAAGTGCAAATATCAGATTGTCAAAGTGCAATTATACAAGGGCTAAAGTTGCAATTATCAAAGATGAGGGAAGGATAGAATTCTACCCAACCCTAAACTGTTGCAGGATGTGCATAAAAGCCAAAGATGAGAAGGAAATTCGTTTAAAAGAGAGTGGGAGAATACAAAGTCTAGATAACTTGATTTCCAAGTTATATCCATATCCCAATATTTAGAGCCAGGATCGAACTTCCAGAAGCAGGCGCCCACATGGACGGACCAGGAGAGGCCACGCGCCAAAGCGCGCGACCAGAAGCCACAAAAGTGCCGCGGAACCGCCGCAAATCCGCGGCACTTTGATAAGATCCTGATCCCAAATTTCGTGGGCAGATTCGTCCGGGACTCTGTAGCCTTCTGCATCTATAAATATCTCCTGCAGTGCAACGTAAAGAGCGTTTAGCGTCCAGCAAAGGGCCAAAGTTAGGGTTTTTAGGTTTTCTTTCCACCTTTGTATATTTTTTATTTTCTTTTTGTAAACCGAGAGGAGAGGATGTTCTCATGGAGGAAGGAGATCTACTTGTAATGAGGGTGATAATCGGTGTAAGTTTTGCTTTTCCACCATTGTTAAATAAATCAACTCGAGGTTCGTTTTGTTCTTTTTATTTTTATTCTTGTGTTATTGTTTCTCTAGTTTTGTTTAATCTCTGTTCTTCTATTTTTATTTTATGTGATTGTTTCTTTCTCCGATGACTTGCAAACCGTGAGATCTGATTGCTTCGAGAATACCTAACCGAAGAAGGAACCTTGACGGCCCATGGCGATGAACAGGTCTTCATAGCTTGTTTTTAATTTCGTAGAGTAGATTAAGAAGGCGGACGATCCCATAAGCCGTGCTTGTACGCCTTCCAAGAAAAGGAAAATCATCGCAACGGTTCAAACGGCAAGCGGACTAAAGAGATAAGTGTTCTTTCTTTTTCTTTTCTTTTCTTTTTTTTTATAGATTAAATCCATCTCTCTCCAATAGTCTTTTCCACAACTCATTGTAAATACCATCGTGACTAACAAAATAACTAAAAAAGATAAATTTTTAGAGAAACTTGCTCAACGCTTCCATCGCAGTCCCTCCTTGAGGATCACGACCCGCATAGCCCTGCTACCGCGGATTAGAACTGAGAACCTCACACTATTATTTCCAAAATCTAATATTCATTATTTTGTGTGCAGGAAAACTCAGTCAACATAAAGCTCCCCCTACACACGTGTATCACATAAAGAAGAGAGATCAAGCTTCTCAATGTGAGATACACTCAACATGAATCTATATATAGAGAAGATGTTAAGCTCCCCTTGCATATAAGCAATACATATCAAAATATTTTGGAAACCACTTGTAAAACAAATTTTGAATTTCTTGAAGTCAACAAAACAATTTTTGATACTAATAAAATTAAATTGTATATACTAATTGAAAATTGTAGTTGACAAAAACAAATGTTGGTACCACTTGTAAATAACCAAAAAAATTTAGGATACCAATAGAAGATTTTTGATACCAATTGAAAATAAAACATTATAAGTTTGATACCAATTGAAATCAATTTGTACCAATTGAAAATATCTAGTAAATTTTGATACCAATTGAAAGTAAAAACTAATTTAAGATTATTGATACTAATATTGAAAATGTTAGCACATACCAAAATAAAGTATTTTTTATCATAAAGAGTGAGAGTAAGATACCAATTGAAAATAAAACTGATTGAAAGATAAAACACGAATTTCTCTCCTCCTATATGAAATACTAATAAAAATAATGCATAAGCTTGTATAAGATACCAATTGTAAAATAATTGTTATTATGGACTAAAACAAGCTTTGCTTTAAGATGTAAAGATGTTGTAAGAACAATCAAATCATATATATGTATGAAAATAAATATACCAATTGAAATTGATACTAATTGAAGTTTAAAGCATACATATATAAGACACAAATATGAGTATACAAACAAAAAAACCTTGAAGATCAAGCGTATAACTCATGCCTACCACCCTATTCATGCACATGTTTAAATAGATTTTCAATTTTGAGCATACAAAGCATGGTCGCTCATCCAACCACCCTTAGAGGGAAGAAGTTTTCAAAAATAAGATTTGAAAATTTAATATAATTTGAAAAACTCTACCATTTGAAGAATTAAGAAATTAGTTAAGAATAATATTTGAAAAACTAGTTAAAAAATCCTTCAAGAGATGAAACTAAATCATGTATCCCATGAAAACATGAAAATCACACAATAATTGAAACTAAAAATCTATAAAGCACATATATGCTCATGAAACAAAAATTCATGAGTTAAACATCAAACATAGAGTGTAAAAAATCATGTAATAGGCATAATCATGGAGATAAGATATTTAAGCTTATATGAAATTCCTTTATAAACATGAAAAATAAATTTAATTTTCATAAAAATAATACCAACTTCAAGGCATATGTATGTTTTGTCTAAACTTGAAGTATACATACATATCCCAAACACAAGTGAGTCCATAATAGAATTTTGCATGAAAAGCAAGTGACTCTAGGATATCCATGTATATCTAAAGTTTTGACAAAATTGACATATACATGAAGATAAATATTTTTATGAAAACATATTCAAAAACAGGGAATATAAGTTAAAATATAAGAATCATCAAAACTAGGCTATACAAGTACATCTAATGGGTACAGATGAGCAACATAGCACAAACACAAAAAATCAAATGTGGCTCACTAGTTGTACAAGTATAAACACAAGTTTTAATGAAAATACATCTAAATAAGTAATCAAATATGAAGTGCAAAAACCAAACATTATCATTATGGTAGATGCACATATTTTAGATCTACGATATACACAATAGCTAAACTATAGTGAGAATACAAAATAATGATCCATATAAACATGAGTGTATCTCAAATACTACATCTGTATATCACAAGTCTAATTAGCATGGCATTTAACATAAGAATCATGAAAAATCAAAACATGCTAAAAATCAATCAATGAAAGCATGTAAACTAAATGGGAGTTAGAGATAGTTACCAAAACTATTAGGGCCATTCTCTAGATCTTCAAACCATGGTGGTCCTTCCACTAAACTTTCTTTGAAAGTGATGCATCCAAAATTGTCACCATTTAGCTCGGAACGCATCCACCATCAAGGCACCAATACCCTCACGTCAAGCGAGAGCCCACACCTACATCAAATAAAATAGGAGTGGCTTTAGGTACCTATACCTTATTGGGTCCATGGGGGTTAGTAACTTTCCTAACCCAAATAAATTTATTTGCAAAATTTGAACTATTGATCCTATCGTAACAAAATTTTGCAAGGTGGCCCTTACGTCCACAATGTGTACAAGCGTACACTTGAGCATACATGAAATCATGTGTGTGAGCATGATGAGCATGTGTATGTCGTGTATGGTGTGCATGTATATGAGGAGCATGTTTCTTGCGAAACATGGATTCCAAACGTGTGTGGTTCATGGCACATTGGCTCAAAGTGGAGCCCAAACAATCTACTCTTTTCTTCAACATACATATATCATTATTAAAACTTGAAGAAAAGTGGAGCATGCAACATGTTTGTTAATAGAAGAAGAAGCAATAGGAACATGACAAACATGAGTATCAAAATCATTTTTCAAAGATGAGTTTTCCTTTGAAACTAAATCCAATTCTTTTGAAATTAAAGCAATTTTATTTTTCAAAAAATCATTCTCTTTTAAAACAATATCGAGTTTGAAGATAAAACCTCATTTTTCTTCAAAACATCATTACAATTATTTTTACTCTTCAAATTTTCATTTTTCTTCAAAATAAGTTCAAGTTGGGTTTTCAAGGAATCTCTTTCACTTGACATCTCAACCCTCTCTTGCAAAGTCATATTAAGTTTTAAAAATAAATTCTTATTTCTTCTTTTAGTTTAAAGCTTTTCTTTTTCAAAACTTTATATTTTTCAAGCAAGTTTTCACAAACAATAGATAGTTTTCCATTTAATGCATTGGCATCCATAATGTCATCACCTGAAGAACTAGCACAATCATCTAATTGAG
This sequence comes from Agave tequilana, assembly GCA_038442645.1. NCBI lineage: Eukaryota > Viridiplantae > Streptophyta > Magnoliopsida > Asparagales > Asparagaceae > Agave > Agave tequilana. The sequence continues at coordinate 129,712 of JAVJIF010033094.1, forward strand.
TTTTCGAATGTACCTCAAGGGAGTCATTCCCTTGGACTATATAGCAAGCTTGTTCGGATTCTTCTCCACTAGATTCCTTCTCCACATAATTTGTCGTTTGTAGCTTGGGAGAGATCAAAGTGTTCCACACTGCAAAAGCGGAATCACAATGAGAAATCATAGATAAATATTCTTTGCTAAGTGTATGCTTTAGTGCATCTAGGGCTTGTGTATTGGCTTCTATATGCTTGTTATTACCAAGATAAGATTTCTTGGTAGTAGCAAGGTAAACATGCATTCCTAGGGTTTTTAAATAGGCACTCATTCTAAGTTTCCATATATCGATGTTGGAAACATCAAACATGGAGGGGCAAGGTGATCCATGAGTGTATAAACAATGAATGTGCAAATGCAAATCAAGCTAGCCAAGATCTCACTCCTAGGTGGTTAAACCTAATATCAGGAGTGTAAGCTCTGATACCAATTGAAAATACACCTAGAGGGGGTGAATAGGTGTATGGCTAATCTAATGACAAAATGATGTGGAATTAAAACTAATTGCAATACACTAAGTGTAACCAAAGATTGTAGCCGAATTCCTGGTGACGAGGTCTGGACTATCTCCTCTAAATTTCTCTAAATAAGAGTTGAGGTGCTATATGAAGCTCTCTTGGTTCAACACTAGTGAGACACACAAACAATACCAAGCATATATATGATATGAGCAATAGAATCAATGCAAGATATAAGAGAGAGAGTTTAGAGATAGTAGATCAATCACAAACACCAAGATATGTTTCGAGATTCGAGCCACTGCTCTATATCCCCGCCTTCATACAGAAGGATTTTCACTATACGTCCACACAGGATCTCCCACACAAGGAACATCCACCAAGGATTTGGCAAATACAAACTAGGAGTACACAACTCATCTCTCCAATAAAACAATCTCTACACAAGAGGCAAGGCCCAACAACAATCACCTCATACAAGAGGGATAAGGCACTAAGCCAAACAACAATCACCTCACACTAGAGGGATAAGACACTAAGCCAAAACTCTACCACAATCACCTCTACACAAGAGGGATAACAACAAACCCAAATCACAACCTCCTCTATACTTAGAGGGATAGGGACAAACCAAAGCAAAGAAAGATTACAACTCTTGGTGATCACAGAGATCACAAACAACTTTAGTGATCACGAAGACCACAAACCAATTTTCCCACAAAAAATAAGATCCTATAGATAGGATAGATATGATAGCTTAAGTGTGAGAAATCAAGGTGTTTGGAAATCAATTGACAAAGAAAAACACTTGGAAAATACTAGAATGAAATAGAAATGAAGATCAAAATAATTTTCCCAAAGACTCTCTTTTCTTTGATTTTTCCAACCCTTGAAAACAAATAAAAGATAAATCTTTTTAACACAAAAACTCTTTAAAACTCTTACTGAAAAACTCTTAAATAATGGGAAGCGAAGCTTTAAAATTCTTAGTGAAATCAGCCCAAGAGATGGCTTATATGTAGCTGTAGGCTGTCTAAAAATGTCCAACAGACAAGCCACTAAGAAAGCAGAGTTCCAACATCAAGGCGCGTGGGCCCGAAGCCCGCGTCTCAGCATCAAGGCGCGTCGGCCCGAAGCCCGCGTCTCAGCATCAAGGCGCGTCGGCCCGAAGCCCGCGTCTCAGCATCAAGGCGCGTCGGCCCAAAGCCCGCGTCTCAGCATCAAGGCGCGTCGGCCCGAAGCCCGCGTCTCAGCAACAAGGCGCGTTGGCTCGACACCCGCGTCTCAACACCATGACGCGTTGGCTTGACACCCGCGTCTCAACACCATGACGCGTTGGCTTGACACCCGCGTCTCAACACCATGACGCGTTGGCTTGACACCCGCGTCTCAGCACCAAGGCGCGTTGGTTCGACACCCGCGTCTCGGTTGCAACTACCCGGATTGCGGGGCCAATCACCGCGCATGTAGTGGGTAGTGGCCCCTCATTGTGGAGCGTTTTCAGGGGGCACGTTCACCCCCTGAGACCCCTATAAATAGCCTTGTTCGCATCAACAAACGGAGGACGACGACGACAATTATCGGGCAAAGGGACAGACGCACGATCGTTGGGCAAGAAGATCATCAACAGAGAGAGAGAGAGAAGACTCTTCAGCGAGCTTACTGAGTACTAGCCGCTCTTTGCCTACCTCCTCTTCTAGAGTTTTGGTAGACGGAGCTGAGTTACTCCCTCTACCTGCCAAGGAGAAGATCCCTCGACGGTCCAGAACGATCATCTGGTCAACGGAGAACAAGATTCACTCTCCACCGCCACCCGAAGAACCCAGCACTAAACAAAGGGGGAATTCAAATTCAATATTCTCCCTCCCTTGTAACCGGAAGATTTAGCCTGTTGTAATTTTTCATCTGATTCAAGGAAATTTTACTCCAGCCCCTTTTCCGTGTCAAACAAGAGATGGCGACTCCGCTGGGGAATCTGTTTGTTACCGACGAACATGTTGTGGCGCAAGATGACGTCCACCACGAGGGAAAGATGGTCGAATCGCTCGTTGTCGAGTTCGACCAGGTGAAGTACGAAGAGTTCCTCTCTTCTGGCTCCAAGAGCCCAAAGACCCGCGTCTGCTGCCGGGTCTCGACAGGGAATGGCCTCGAAGCCCGATCGGTGGCTTTCTCGAGCTCCTCTGCTGCCCACTGTGCCCAGCAAAGTTCACGCGTCCACGCCTCTCAGCAGGCCCGCGTGATCCCAAGCACAGTTGCTGTTGCGACCAACTCCGTCGCACAAAAGACCCGCGTCAGCGTCTCTCAGGAGACCCGCGTGGTCAAACTTCCTGGTGCCCAGCATCAGGATGTTGTTAGTTTCTCTCCACCTCCTTGACGCAATCGAAACGCTGAGCGTCGACAGAGGAGACGTGCGCGTCAGCTGCAAGTCAGAACCGTTGGTTTTCCAACTGAAGCTGAACGCGACGTACAGTCTCGCACCTTGCCCGCGTCGCGTCCAGTACGTGAAATCCGTGTTGGCGGCCCAAGCGCGCAACTCCTCAAGTTGAGTCCTCTGAGGACCAAATTACCAAACGCCAGAATGAAGCTTCTGCGTCTCGTCAAACGCAAGAAGCACGCGCCCAGAGACAAGACGCCCTACAGCCCACTCTCTCTCACGCGTCTCTACCCAGACGCACCAGGCAACAACGCGATAATCGCGTCTCATCTCAACAGAGACGCCAGACGTGTGTTCCACAGCCGAGACGCAGAAACCGCGTCTCTGAAGTCTGCGTCCAGACTGCACAGCACAGGGATGCCTCCCGTCTTCGACGTTGCGAGGCTAGTCTCTTTAATCCCCCTCCTATGGATTTGAGGGATTACTTGACGAAGAAAAAAAGTGCCCATCAGGACACTTCGTCGTGCTGCTGTCAACGGCTTATCTCCATGCTCTCGGAATGCCGTTGCGGATCAGGCGTTTACCAGCAGTCTTTGGTCAGACAGCTGACCCTGATTCCTCCGTCAGCTAAAAGAAGACGCTCCCACAGAAGGAGAACCTTCTCTGACATTGAGTACCCGGAGCTCACTGCAAATATGACTAGCAGGAGCAAGGAAAACAAATTGCAGTCGGCTCAGATGACTCTGAATCTGACTCTGAACCGGAAGGAGTGTATCGACACACTCGTACCCGGACGGGGGCCATTCCCCCAATTGACTACAACGCCTTAGCCCACGGCGTTAAAGTGAATGATTCTCACTCCGCTGTAGTGGAATCAGGGGCTTCAAACTCGTCCGTTGAGAAGGAGACCTCTGCCTACATGACAGGCACTCCTGAGGAGACGGCAAGACGTATAGAGCAGGTCCAGAAAGCACAAATGGACATGATTATTTCTCAGCAAGCGTCGATTGACTCCCTCAAGCAGGCGATTACACAACTGCTAGAAGACAAGAGGAGATCTTCTCCTCGAAAGTCAAAGGGCAAAAGGAGAAAGGGAGAAAGCTCATCTTCCGAACCTTCTGAGGAGGCGCGACGATCTACTTCGAATTCGTCCAAATCTTCGTCGCACGACCCAGAGAAGGCTCATACTAAAAGAATGAGTCAACTGGAGCAGTGCCTTGAGGTCCTTACCAACCGCAAAGGCCTCCAAGAAGCGGGAGTGGTCCGGCCCTATCCGGCTGAGTGGGATTCAGTCTCGTACCCTCCTAAGTTCAAGGCTCCAACCCTCCAAGCATTTGACGGGAAGGGGTCCCCCAACCAGCACATCTACTACTTCAAATCCCAGACCGGGAATGTAGTAGATAATGACGCCATCCTGGCGCGACTGTTCATCGGCACCCTGAAAAGGTTGGCTTTTGAGTGGTTTATGAAGCTCCCGGAGGGTTCTATCAAGAACTGGGGGATCTGGAGAAGCTGTTCTTAACACGTTCTTCGAAGATGACTCCGAAGTCACGATGCCCACCCTTTTAGCTACCAAACAGCGGAGAGGGGAGTCCGTCAAATCTTTCGTGGAAAGATTTCGGAACACGGCACTCCGGTGCCCAAGCGGTATGACCCAGGCCACCCTGGTGGAAATATGCCGCCACAATCTCCAAACCTCACTCCTTGCTCAAATAGGAGTTGCTGAAAGCCGCACCTGGAAGCAGTTAGTCCAACAAGGTGAACAGGCTGAGGAGATTGTTGCCCGTGTCAGGGCAGAGGAAGGCAAGCTGCGGCCGGAAAGGTCGACAAGGCGTGCACCGGCACCAGACACATCCCTCCAAACAAAGCGGAAGGATAACTTGGCGACGGAGACCAAATCCCCCGCCAAACCTCAAACAGGCAGGGCAAGTGGCTCTTCAAGCCAGCCACGCCCCAACAAGCAGTATTCCTTCAAGGAGGAACATGTCGATTCGCTCTTCAAGCTACTCAACAAGAGCAATCGGCTGAAACTCCCTGAAGTTAGACGCCCAGAGGAAGTCGGCAAGAACGATAATCCCAACTACTATATGTACCATAGAATGTTGGGACATCCTACCAAAAGCTGCTACATCTTCAAGGACATTCTTCAGGCTCTGATTGACGCGGAGGTGTTAAAACTCCGACCAGAGCAGAAGAAGGTGACGGCCAATGTGACGTCGGTTCTCCAGTTCGGGAGACAACCTCCAGCGCCTGCGGGGGTAACTCCTATTCCAAGGGGAGAATTAAGAGTGGTCAACACAGACCCTCACCAGCAGCAGGAGAAGGGCTTGGTACCCGTCCCTACGTCTCAAGGGGAAATCATGTGGGTCCACCCTGACCTAGTGGACGGCCAGCAGTGGACTACTGTGACCAACAGGAAGTCCAAAGGCAAGGCAAAAGCTTCGTCCTGCCATGTGGTATGTGCCTCCTCCCGAGAAGCAGAGGATGATGTTCCCTCACTGACTGATTCAGAAGAGGAAACAATAGTCTTGGCCGCAGAACCCAATCAACTGATGACGGGAACTCGTTCGGGACAACCCTACTTGAAGCAGTACGGCAAAGTGGCGGTAAACCCTCCGCAACCGGCTGCAGAGCCAACTAGGCCCTCCACGAAGCCACCTGTGGAGAAGCAGAAGGAGACTCGATTCTCTCGAGCCCTTCAAAGAGGCATCGCGGAAGGGTCTTCGGCACCTTACCGCTTTGATGTCCTGGCTCAGCTGGCCAACATTCCGGCACGCATTACCTTGTATGAACTTCTTAGACTATCAAAGTCGACCAGGGAAGCTCTGCAAGAAGCTCTGGCAAATGCTGAGGTCTTCATTACCCAGGTGCCGAAGGAGGAAGATGTAGAGGATTGCCTCCACACTTCCCAGAATGCCCCCTGCATCACCTTCACGGCAGATGATATGCAGGTGAAAGGGAAGCATGATCGACCCCTGTACTTCACAGGTTACATCGGATCATCTGAGGTGAACCGCATTCAGGTAGATCCAGGGTCCGCATTGAGCATTATGCCCCGCCGAGTCATGCAACACCTCGGCATCCCTACCCACCGTCTGAGCCCTACACAGACGACCATTTACGGGTTCAATGCCAACGGTACCCGTCCGAGGGGAAGATCAAGCTCAAGTGCCAGATTGGGAGCCTCAAGTCGCAGGTGACGTGCTACGTCATCGATGCCGACACTTCCTACAATCTGCTGCTGGGAAGACCATGGATCCACCGCAACTCCATCGTTCCCTCACTCTTCACCAAGTCATGAAATACATTGACGCGAGTGGGAAGGTGCAAACGTTGGTTGCCGAAAGGTATCCGTTCAAGGGGGTCGAGAATTATTTCACGGATTCCCTCTATATCAGGATCCGGTGGATGAAACCCCGCAACTGGAGGCGCCAGACTCTGGTAATGAGGCTGACACTGAGCCCGAGCAAGAAAAGTGCCTGTGGGAGTTAGAACCACTTGTAAAGAGCACTAATAAGCTCGATGTTGAAATACCACGACGATGCAGGCGGTTGGTATATAATGAGAATCTAGACTTTGAGTATTTTTCTGCGTGTGCATCCGATTCAATACCGTCGGATACTACTACCGACGTAGACGATGACATCTGGTCGGCAATGGATGCTTTGACATCATTGCATGTACCAGTATAAAATCTTTCGGGACATACCAGGATAATGGCGATGCGCAGGAATCTATATCATAGTTCCGACAAGACGAAAAGGCCAAAAACCAATTCTTTTTGGGGCGAATGACGACTGAACCAACTCCCCGCGAAGAATCGGAAAGCGAGGAGGAATCCCCTCAGCTCGACCATTATGAATCAAAAGCACTCACAATAATGAAGCGAATGGGGTATGATCTAACCAACAACCCGGGTTGAACTTCGACAATGGAAGGAGAACCCTGCTTCGATCGTTTGTGCCGAAAGGGAAAGCCCCTGATTATTATCATCGGACGCGCAGGGGGTTGGGCTATGTATCAACTCCAATCCCATCGGCCTCTGGTTCTCAAGAATCATCGAGCAACGATCACTCTTCAGACACATCATCTTGGGAGTCAGATGTCAGTGTCGGCAACATCTTCAAGAACTGTCAGTAAACATGGTTTCGACAAGCCACCTGGAAGATGAAAATGAAGAAATGATCCAAGCTGATACAGATCCTTGGATCAAACATTTAAACGCTCTTTGGGACATCCGCTTTGAACAGCGCGAGCCACCCCAGAAGACAAGGTTGTTCAGATCAACCTAGGAGATGAGGCTAACCCTAAGCCCATCTTCATAAGTGACGGCCTGTCGCCTTCAGAGAAGAAGATCTAATATCTCTTGTACAAGAGTATATAGATGTCTTCGCCTGGAACTATGAGGACATGCCAGGGCTTGATCCACAAGTGGCCATGCACCGCCTCAACATCAATTCGGACGTAAAACCTGTCAAACAACAGCAGCGACGGTCCGTCCCGAAATAATGGAAGCAATTCAATCAGAAGTTAGAAAGCTCATCGATTCGGCTTCATCCGGGAAGAAAAACATCCGACTGGGTAGCCAACATCGTCCCCGCGCCAAGAAGAACGGGAAGATCCGGATCTGCATCGACTTCCGCGATCTGAACGAGGCCTGCCCCAAAGACGAATTCCCATTGCCAATCACAGATGTCATGATTGACAATACTTGTGGATTCGAACGAATGTCCTTCATGGACGGATTCTCAGGATACAATCAAATCAAGATGTATCCTGATGATGAAAGCATACCTCCTTCAGGACACCTCTAGGAGTATATTGCTACACCGTCATGCCCTTCGGACTGAAAAATGCAGGGGCAACATACCAAAGGGCCATGAATGCTATTTTCCATCAGCAAAATGCGGAAACGGTGGGAATGCTATGTTGACGACATTGCAGTAAAAAGCCGCACTAAAGAAGATCACATAGCCAATCTGAAGGTGGTCTTCGACATCATGCGGGCTCATCAGTTGAAGATGAATCCTACAAAGTCTTTCCTGGGGGTGGCTAGTGGCAAGTTCTTAGGATGTTGTAACGTCCACCGAATTCATTTGGACCCAGAAAAGGTTCGCGCTATCCAAGAGATGCAACCCCCTAGAAATCTCAGAATCAGAGGATTGCAGGGACGATTGGCGTACATCCGCGGTTTTTATCTCGAACCTCTCCGGAAGATGCCAGCCCTTCGCTAAGTTGATGAAGAAGGGTGTCTCGTTCATTTGGGACGATGCTTGCCAACAAGCGTTGAGGAAATCAAACAATACCTCACCCAACCACCAGTCCTGGCAGCCCCGGTGTCCGGAAAGCCTTTTCTGGTGTACGTCCGGGCAATGGACCATTCTTTGGGAGCTCTACTAGCTCAGAATGATGAAGAAGGACGAGAACAGGCAATCTACTATCTGAGTAGAACAATGATCGGAGCCGAACATCGGTACAACCCGATCGAGAGGAATGTTTGGCACTAGTGTTCGCCATTCAGAAAATGCGACACTATCTGGTAGGCCAGACTATAAATGTCATATCAAAAGTCAATCCTTTGAGGTTACTTATGACAAAGCCTTCTTCACTAAATGGCCGGCTGGCAAAATGGGCCATGTTGCTATCCCAGTATGATATGCACTTTCTGCCGCAGAAAGCCATTAAGGACAAGCGGTGGCAGACTTCCTAGCTGAACACCCAGATCCGAGGGCAGCCAAAGTCTACGAGGATCTCCCAGACGAAGTGGCCGAAGCCTACCTGACTCAGACATCGTTCGAAAGTCAAGTGTGGCAACTTTTCTTTGGGTGCATCAAGGACAAGCCCCAAGGGACACGTAGTGGCGGGGGTAGGAGTAGTACTTGTCTCCCCACAAAAATTATGTGATACCCCGAGCTGTCTCACTAACGGAGCCTTGTTCCAACAATGTGGCGGAATACAATGCTCTATTGATTGGGATGCAGCTCGCCGATGAGATGGCGTTTAAAACCTCGAAGCATACGGTGACTCTAAAATCATCGTCAGTCAAATTCGCGGGGAGTACGAAGTCAGACATGAGGACTTAGTACCTATTACAACGCAACTATCCGCATGGCCGAGGGGTTTGCTAACTTCTACATCGACCATGTACCGCGCAGGCAAAATGCGCACGCCGATGCACTCGCATCCCTGGCAGCCTCCTTAGCTCTCCAACTGGAGCAATGGAGAAGATATTCGTCTACAGCCACGACCTGTATTGCCGAAAAATACTCTCAAGGACTATCATGAGTCAAAGGGAGATTGTCGAGGCAAAGAAGTGCTGGAATTGTCGGGCAGGTCCGAGCTTAAAGACTGGCGATTCCCTACATCGACTATGTCTTGTACGGCATCCTGCCTGAGGACACCAAGGAAGTGGCTGCCATTCGAAGGAAAGCCCCTAAATTCTACTATAATGCGATCACGCGAACATTGTATCGTTCGATCGTATGACGGAATCTTACTTCGGTGTCTCTCACCAAAAGAGGCCCAGGGGTATTGAAAGAGGCTCACGACGGTACGTGCGGAGCCCATCACCTGGCCCAAAATGGCACATCGACTCCAAAGGTTGGGTTACTATTGGCCCAAGATGGTTGCCGACGCCGTCGCCTATGCCAAAAAGATGTCATGCTTGCAAAATACATGGAGATTTTATCCATCAAGCACCAGGGTACCTCCACTCTACTGACTCTACATGGCCATTTGAAATGTGGGGGATGGATGTGGTTGGTCCTATCAGCCCTCCATCATCAAAGGACATCGGTTTCATTCTAGCAATAACCGATTACTTCTCCAAATGGGCCGAAGCCATTCCTTTGAAGGAGGTGAAGTCGTCCAACGTGATCAAGTTCGTAAAACATCACGTTATTTACCGTTTCGGTGTACCTCGGCGGATTGTCCATGACAATGGACCCCAGTTCATCAGCCAGGCGTTCCAGAGATTCTGCGCTAAGTTCAGAATCCAGAGTGTGTCTTCAACGGCATACTACCCTGCCGCCAATGGCCTCGCAGAAGCTTTCAACAAGACCATTGGCAAGCTTCTCAAAAATTTGTCTCGAAGAGTCAACGCGATTGGGACGACAAGCTAGGCGAATGCTTATGGGCCTATCGCACAACAGTGCGAACCCCGACAAAGGCCACGCCATTTTCCTTGGTGTACGGATGTCAAGCCGTGCTTCCCCTGGAATCCAAATTCCATCTCTACGCATCGCCTTGACAGCGGAGATGACGACAGAGGAGAAGCATCGACAGCGACTCCAGGAACTGGAGGCTTTAGACGACAAGCGTCTGCAAGCCCAACAGCAAATCGAGCTCTACCAAGCTCGAATCACCAGAGCCTTCAACAAGAAAGTTAAAGTACGAACCTTCAAGAAAGGCGATCTTGTCTTAGCCGTCAGAAGACCCATGGTGATGACGCACAAGACAAAAGGAAAATTCCAACCCAAATGGGAAGGACCGTTTGTGGTAGAGTCAGTCTACTCAAATGGATCATATCGCCTCATAACTTCGAATGCGGTACACTCATGATGCCAATCAATGGCAATTCTTGAAGAAATACTATCCCTAGACAGTATTCTTCCACTGATCAAGTTAAAAATACACCTCTGATCAGAAACATCCGACGCCTCCGACGGCTAAGGATAGAGGAAAATGTTGGCTTCTAAGCC
>JAVJIF010033095.1:0-331699 GCA_038442645.1 Agave tequilana
CGAAGAACCCAGCACTAAACAAAGGGGAATTCAAGATTCAATATCTCCCTCCCTTGTAACCGGAAGATTTAGCCTGTTGTATTTTTTCATCTGATTCAAGGAATTTTTACTCCAGCCCCTTTTCCGTGTCAACAAGAATGGCGACTCTCCGCTGGGGAATCTGTTTGTTACCGACGAACATGTTGTGGCGCAAGATGACGTTCCACCACGAGGGAAAGATGGTCGAATCGCTCGTTGTCGAGTTCGACCAGGCGAAGTACGAAGAGTCCTCTCTTCTCTGGCTCCACGAGCCCACAGACCCGCGTCTGCCGCCGGGTCTCGACAGGGAATGGCTCGAAACCCGATCGGTGGCTTTCTCGAGCTCCTCTGCTGCCCACTGTGCCCAGCAAAGTTCACGCGTCCACGCCTCTCAGCAGGCCCGCGTGATCCCAAGCACAGTTGCTGTTGCGACCAACTCCGTCGCACAGAAGACCCGCGTCAGCGTCTCTCAGGAGACCACGTGGTCAAACTTCCTGGTGCCCAGCCTCAGGATGTTGTTGGTTTCTCTCCACCTCCCTCGACGCATCGAAACGCTGAGCGTCGACAGAGGAGACGTGCGCGTCAGCTGCAAGTCGGAACCGTTGGTTTTCCAAACTGAAGCTGCACGCGACGTACAGTCTCGCACCTTGCCCGCGTCGCGTCCAGTACGTGAAATCCGTGTTTGGCGGCCCAAGCGCGCAACTCCTCAAGTTGAGTCCTCTGAGGACCAACTTACCAAAAACGCCAGAATGAAGCTTCTGCGTCTCGTCAAACGCAAGAAGCACGCGCCCAGAGACGAGGCGCCCTACGCCCACTCTCTCTCACGCATCTCTACCCAGACGCACCAGGCAACAACGCGATAATCGCTTCTCATCTCAACAGAGACGCCAGACGCGTGTTCCCACAGCGAGACGCAGAAATCGCGTCTCTGAAGTCTGCGTCCAGACTGCACAGCACAGGGATGTCTCCCGTCTTCGACGTTGCGAGGCTGTCTCTTTAATCCCCCCTCCTATGGATTTGAGGGATTACTTGACGAAGAAAAGAAGTGCCCATCAGGACACTTCGTCGTGCTGCTGTCAACGGCTTATCTCCATGCTCTCGGAATGCCGTGCGGATCAGGCGTATATCAGCAGTCTTTGGTCAGACAGCTGACCCTGATTCCTCCGTCAGCTAAAAGAAGACGCTCCCACAGAAGGAGAACCTTCTCTGACATTGAGTACCCGGAGCTCACTGCAAATATGACTAGCAGGAGCAAGGGAAAACAAATTGCAGTCGGCTCAGATGATCTGAATCTGACTCTGAACCGGAAGGAGTGTATCGACAACACTCGTACCCGGACGGGGGCCATTCCCTGAATTGACTACAACGCCTAGCCCACGGCGTTAAGTGAACGATTTCCCACTCCGCTATAGTGGAATCAGGGGCTTCAAACTCGTCCGTTGAGAAGGAGACCTCTGCCTACATGACAGGCACTCCTGAGGAGACGGCAAGACGTATAGAGCAGGTCTAGAAAGCACCAATCGACATGATTATTTCTCAGCAAGCGTCGATTGACTCCCTCAAGCAGGCGTTACACAACTGCTGGAAGACAAGAGGAGATCTCCTCCTTGAAAGTCAAAGGGCAAAGGGAGAAAGGGAGAAAGCTCATCTTCCGAACCTTCTGAGGAGGCGCGACGATCTACTTCGAATTCGTCCAAAATCTTCGTCGCACGACCAGAGAAGGCTCATACTAAAAGAATGAGTCAACTGGAGCAGCGCCTTGAGGCCCTTACCAAACCGCAAAGGCCTCCAAGAAGCGGGAGTGGTCCGGCCCTATCCGGCTGAGTGGGATTCAGTCTCGTACCCTCCTAAGTTCAAGGCTCCAACCCTCCAAGCATTTGACGGGAAGGGGTCCCCCAACCAGCACATCTACTACTTCAAATCCCAGACCGGGAATGTAGTATAATGACGCCATCCTGGCGCGACTGTTCATCGGCACCCTGAAAGGGTTGGCTTTTGAGTGGTTTATGAAGCTCCCGGAGGGTTCTATCAAGACTGGGGGGATCTGGAGAAGCTGTTCTTAACACGCTTCTTCGAAGATGACTCCGAAGTCACGATGCCCACCCTTTTAGCTACCAAACAGCGGAGAGGGTTCCGTCAAATCTTTCGTGGAAAGATTTCGGAACACGGCACTCCGGTGCCCAAGCGGTATGACCCAGGCCACCCTGGTGGAAACATCCGCCACAATCTCCAAACCTCACTCCTTGCTCAAATAGGAGTTGCTGAAAGCCGCACCTGGAAGCAGTTAGTCCAACAAGGTGAACAGGCTGAGGAGATTGTTGCCCGTGTCAGGGCAGAGGAAGGCAAGCTGCGGCCGGAAAGGTCGACAAGGCGTGCACCGGCACCCAGACACATCCCTCCAAACAAAGCGGAAGGATAACTTGGCGACGGAGACCAAATCCCCGCCAACAAGCAGTATTCCTTCAAGAGGACCATGTCGATTCACTCTGCTCAAGCTACTCAACAAGAGCAATCGGCTGAAACTCCCTGAAGTTAGACGCCCAGGAGGAAGTCGGCAAGACCGACAATCCCAACTACTGTATGTACCACAGAATGTTGGGACATCCTACCAAAAGTTGCTACGTCTTCAAGGACATTCTTCAGGCTCTGATTGACGCGGAGGTTTTAAAACTCCGACCAGAGCAGAAGAAGGTGACGGCCAATGTGACGTCGGTTCTCCAGTTCGGGAGACAACCTCCATGCCTGCGGGGGTAACTCCTATTCCAAGGGGAGAATTAAGAGTGGTCAACACAGACCCTCACCAGCAGCAGGAGAAGGGCTTGGTACCCGTCCCTACGTCTCAAGGGGAATCATGTGGGTCCACCCTGACCTAGTGGACGGCCAGCAGTGGACTACTGTACCAACAGGAAGTCCAAAGGCAAGGCAAAAGCTTCGTCCTGCCATGTGGTATGTGCCTCCTCCCGAGAAGCAGAGGATGATGTTCCCTCACTGACTGATTCAGAAGAGGAAACAATAGTCTTGGCCGCAGAACCCAATCAACCGATGACGGGAACTCGTTCGGGACAACCCTACTTGAAGCAGTACGGCGAAGTGGCGGTAAACCCTCCGCAACCGGCTGAAGAGCCAACTAGGCCCTCCACGAAGCCACCTGTGGAGAAGCAGAAGGAGACTCGATTCTCTCGAGCCCTTCAAAGAGGCATCGCGGAAGGGTCTTCGGCACCTTACCGCTTTGATGTCCTGGCTCAGCTGGCCAACATTCCGGCACGCATTACCTTGTATGAACTTCTTAGACTATCAAAGTCGACCAGGGAAGCTCTGCAAGAAGCTCTGGCAATGCTGAGGTCTTCATGACCCAGGTGCCGAAGGAGGAAGATGTAGAGGATTGCCTCCACACTTCCCAGAATGCCCCCTGCATCACCTTCAGGCAGATGATATGCAGGTGAAAGGGAAGCATGATCGACCCCTGTACTTCACAGGTTACATCGGATCATCTGAGGTGAACCGCATTCAGGTAGATCCAGGGTCCGCATTGAGCATTATGTCCCGCCGAGTCATGCAACACCTCGGCATCCCTACCCACCGTCTGAGCCCTACACAGACGACCATTTACGGGTTCAATGCCAACGGTACCCGTCCGATGGGGAAGATCAAGCTCAAGTGCCAGATTGGGAGCCTCAAGTCGGAGGTGACGTGCTACGTCATCGATGCCGACACTTCCTACATCTGCTGCTGGGACGACCATGGATCCACCGCAACTCCATCGTTCCCTCAACTCTTCACCAAGTCATGAAATACATTGACGCGATGGGAAGGTGCAAACGTTGGTTGCCGAAAGGTATCCGTTCAAGGGGGTCGAGAATTATTTCACGGATTCCCTCTTATATCAGGATCCGGTGGATGAAACCCCGCAACTGGAGGCGCCAGACTCTGGTAATGAGGCTGACACTGAGCCCGAGCAAGAAAGTGCCTGTGGGAGTTAGAACCACTTGTAAAGAGCACTAATAAGCTCGATGTTGATAATACCACCGACGATGCAGGCGGTTGGTATATTAATGAGAATCTAGACTTTGAGTATTTTTCTGCGTGTGCATCCGATTCAATACCGTCGGATACTACTACCGACGTAGACGATGACATCTGGTGGCAATGGATGCTTTGACATCATTGCATGTACCAGTAAAATCATCTTTCGGGACATACCAGGATAATGGCGATGCGCAGGAATCTATATTCATAGTTCCGACAAGACGAAAAGGCCAAAAACCAATTCTTTTTGGGCGAATGACGACTGAACCAACTCCCCGCGAGAATCGGAAAGCGAGGAGGAATCCCCTCAGCTCGACCATTATGAATCAAAGCACTCACAATAATGAAGCGAATGGGGTATGATCTAACCAACAAACCCGGTTGAACTTCGACAAAGGAAGGAGAACCCTGCTTCGATCGTTTGTGCCGAAAGGGAAAGCCCCTGATTATTATCATCGGACGCGCAGGGGGTTGGGCTATGTATCAACTCCAATCCCATCGGCCTCTGGTTCTCAAGAATCATCGAGCAACGATCACTCTTCAGACACATCATCTTGGGAGTCAGATGTCAGTGTCGGCAACATCTTCAAGGAACTGTCAGTAAACATGGTTTCGACAAGCCACCTGGAAGATGAAAATGAAGAAATGATCCAAGCTGATACAGATCCTTGGATCAAACATTTAAACGCTCTTTGGGAATCTCCTTTGAACAGCGCGAGCCACCCACAGAAGACAAGGTTGTTCAGATCAACCTAGGAGATGAGGCTAACCCTAAGCCCATCTTCATAAGTGACGGCCTGTCGCCTTCAGAGAAGAAGGATCTAATATCTCTTGTACAAGAGTATATAGATGTCTTCGCCTGGAACTATGAGGACATGCCAGGGCTTGATCCACAAGTGGCCATGCACCGCCTCAACATCAATTCGGACGTAAAACACCTGTCAAACAACAGCAGCGACGATTCCGTCCCGAAATAATGGAAGCAATTCAATCAGAAGTTAGAAAGCTCATCGATTCTGGCTTCATCCGGGAAGAACAACATCCCGACTGGGTAGCCAACATCGTCCCCGTCGCCAAGAAGAACGGGAAGATCCGGATCTGCATCGACTTCCGCGATCTGAACGAGGCCTGCCCCAAAGACGAATTCCATTGCCAATCACAGATGTCATGATTGACAATACTTGTGGATTCGAACGAATGTCCTTCATGGACGGATTCTCAGGATACAATCAAATCAAGATGTATCCTGATGATGAAAAGCATACCTCCTTCAGGACACCTCTAGGAGTATATTGCTACACCGTCATGCCCTTCGGACTGAAAAATGCAGGGGCAACATACCAAAGGGCCATGAATGCTATTTTCCATCAGCAAATGCGAAAACGGTGGAATGCTATGTTGACGACATTGCAGTAAAAAGCCGCACTAAAGAAGATCACATAGCAATCTGAAGGTGGTCTTCGACATCATGCGGGCTCATCAGTTGAAGATGAATCCTACAAAGTCTTTCCTGGGGGTGGCTAGTGGCAAGTTCTTAGGATTTGTTGTAACGTCCACCGGAATTCATTTGGACCCAGAAAAGGTTCGCGCTATCCAAGAGATGCAACCCCCTAGAAATCTCAGAGAACTCGAGGATTGCAGGGACGATTGGCGTACATCCGCCGGTTTATCTCGAACCTCTCCGGAAGATGCCAGCCCTTCGCTAAGTTGATGAAGAAGGGTGTCTCGTTCATTTGGGACGATGCTTGCCAACAAGCGTTTGAGGAAATCAAACAATACCTCACCCAACCACCAGTCCTGGCAGCCCCGGTGTCCGGAAAGCCTTTCCTGGTGTACGTCCGGGCAATGAACCATTCTTTAGGAGCTCTACTAGCTCAGAATGATGAAGAAGGACGAGAACAGGCAATCTACTATCTGAGTAGAACAATGATCGGAGCCGAACATCGGTACAACCCGATCGAGAAGGAATGTTTGGCACTAGTGTTCGCCATTCAGAAAATGCGACACTATCTGGTAGGCCAGACTATAAATGTCATATCAAAAGTCAATCCTTTGAGGTTACTTGTGACAAAGCCTTCTTCACTAAATGGCCGGCTGGCAAAATGGGCCATGTTGCTATCCCAGTATGATATGCACTTTCTGCCGCAGAAAGCCATTAAGGGACAAGCGGTGGCAGACTTCCTAGCTGAACACCCAGATCTGAGGGCAGCCAAAGTCTACGAGGATCTCCCAGACGAAGTGGCCGAAGCCTACCTGACTCAGACATCGTTCGAAAGTCAAGTGTGGCAACTTTTCTTCGACGGTGCATCAAGGACAAGCCCAAGGGACATGTAGTGGCGGGGGTAGGAGTAGTACTTGTCTCCCCACAAAATTATGTGATACCCCGAGCTGTCTCACTAACGGAGCCTTGTTCCAACAATGTGGCGGAATACAATGCTCTATTGATTGGGATGCAGCTCGCCGATGAGATTGGCGTTAAAAATCTCGAAGCATACGGTGACTCTAAACTCATCGTCAGTCAAATTCGCGGGGAGTACGAAGTCAGACATGAGGACTTAGTACCCTATTACAACGCAACTATCCGCATGGCCGAGGGGTTTGCTAACTTCTACATCGACCATGTACCGCGCAGGCAAAATGCGCACGCCGATGCACTCGCATCCCTGGCAGCCTCCTTAGCTCTTCCAACTGGAGCAATGGAGAAGATATTCGTCTACAGCCACGACCTGTATTGCCCGAAAAATACTCTCAAGGACTATCATGAGTCAAAGGGAGATTGTCGAGGCAAAGAAGTGCTGGAATTGTCGGCCGGTTCAGAGCTTAAAGACTGGCGATTCCCCTACATCGACTATGTCTTGTACGGCATCCTGCCTGAGGACACCAAGGAAGCGGCTGCCATTCGAAGGAAAGCCCCTAAATTCTACTATAATGCGATCACGCGAACATTGTATCGTCGATCGTATGACGGAATCTTACTTCGGTGTCTCTCACCAAAAGAGGCCCAGGAGGTATTGAAAGAGGCTCACGACGGTACGTGCGGAGCCCATCAACCTGGCCCAAAACTGGCACATCGACTCCAAAGGTTGGGTTACTATTGGCCCAAGATGGTTGCCGACGCCGTCGCCTATGCCAAAAGATGTCATGCTTGCCAAATACATGGAGATTTTATCCATCAAGCACCAGGGTACCTCCACTCTACGACCTCTACATGGCCATTTGAAATGTGGGGGATGGATGTGGTTGGTCCTATCAGCCCTCCATCATCAAAAGGACATCGGTTCATTCTAGCAATAACCGATTACTTCTCCAATGGGCCGAAGCCATTCCTTTGAAGGAGGTGAAGTCGTCCAACGTGATCAAGTTCGTAAAACATCACGTTATTTACCGTTTCGGTGTACCTCGGTGGATTGTCCATGACAATGGACCCCAGTTCATCAGCCAGGCGTTCCAGAGATTCTGCGCTAAGTTCAGAATCCAGAGTGTGTCTTCAACGGCATACTACCCTGCCGCCAATGGCCTCGCAGAAGCTTTCAACAAGACCATTGGCAAGCTTCTCAAAAAATTCGTCTCGAAGAGTCAACGCGATTGGGACGACAAGCTAGGCGAATGCTTATGGGCCTATCGCACAACAGTGCGAACCCCGACAAAGGCCACGCCATTTTCCTTGGTGTACGGATGTGAAGCCGTGCTTCCCCTGGAAATCCAAATTCCATCTCTACGCGTCGCCTTAACAGCGGAGATGACGACAGAGGAGAAGCATCGACAGCGACTCCAGGAACTGGAGGCTTTAGACGACAAGCGTCTGCAAGCCCAACAGCAAATCGAGCTCTACCAAGCTCGAATCACCAGAGCCTTCAACAAGAAAGTTAAAGTACGAACCTTCAAGAAAGGCGATCTTGTCTTAGCCGTCAGAAGACCCATGGTGATGACGCACAAGACAAAAGGAAAATTCCAACCCAAATGGGAAGGACCGTTTGTGGTAGAGTCAGTCTACTCAAATGGATCATATCGCCTCATAACTTCGAATGGCGATACACTCATGATGCCAATCAATGGCAAATTCTTGAAGAAATACTATCCCTAGACAGTATTCTTCCACTGATCAAGTTAAAAATACACCTCTGATCAGAAACATCCGACGCCTCCGACGGCTAAGGATAGAGGAAAATGTTGGCTTCTAAGCCCAACATAAGTCTTCGACAACTCATCATGCTGAGGGGAATAGCATGGCTAGCCCAACTCAAACGGTAGTTGGTAAAGACATCTCAAATCCGTTGATAGCTGAGGGTTTGCTAAAATCCTAAGTGGACTTGAGTCCACTCTTTCCTCCAAAATCCCTTACCAATTCTCATCCATAGAATGGTAGGACCACAAAATGCAATCATTACTACGTTAACACTATACCTCTGGTAATGAATACTCTTTGTCGAGTATAAACTTTGCTTGTTAACTCTGCATAGAGTAACAAACTCTCAAATTTGTCAAGTTAACACTATACCTCTGGCATTTCAAATTCCACTTGTCAATTCTCATCAATAGAATGACACGTCCTCAAATTGCTCTTATCACGAGCCAATTCTTGTCAAGTTAACATTGCACCTCTGACAAACTACTGTTTAATTAACATTACACCTCTAAGCAGTACATCGAGTGCCTGTCAAGTTAATATCACACCTCTGATAGTCACCTTTCTTCAGACTTCCGTATCGAAGCTGAAATGGACGATGCCAAGTTAACACTACACTTCTAGCATCCGAGTCATCGCTAAGTTCAACATACACCTATGGCCATGACCTTTCCTCGACTTCTTTGTCAAAGTCGAGACGACTAATGCCAAGTTCAACATTGCACCTCTAGCATTATCCTCACTGTTAAGTTAAACATCACACCTATGACAGTGACTTTCTCAGTTTTCCCAAATAAAACTGAGATGCTGATGAGTTAAGTTAATATCACACCTCTAACTCATGTCCTTGTCAAGTTAACATTACACTTCTGACAAGACTACTTCTAAACCGTTAAGTTAATATCACACCTCTAACGGTAAAGACCTTCCTAGATTCCCCGCGAGTCTAGTCTCATTTGATACTCTCCCCGACAGAGTATCAAGTTCATTTAGAAACATTGTTGGTTAACATTACACCGTTAACAATGTTTCCGTCAAAACTCCCCAGCTGATCTTAAATCAAGTTAATCCCAAATCCTTGATAAAAGTTCATCTTCCCTGGGGGTACGAACTCCACTTGTCACTTTCTTTTACAAAGTGGCAGGTCCACCAAAAAATCATCCCATCCCTGTCAAGTTAATATCACACCTCTGACAGTATCATGAAAACTCCTGAAATAGGATCTTTCCTTACAAATCTTGACTTATTAAGATTACCACTATAATTTTGATAAGGTCAAAAGATTCCTTGCTTCTACGTGTCTAACTGAAGACAAAAAGTTAAGACAATGAGGAGGCA
Organism: Agave tequilana; assembly: GCA_038442645.1. Taxonomy (NCBI): domain Eukaryota; kingdom Viridiplantae; phylum Streptophyta; class Magnoliopsida; order Asparagales; family Asparagaceae; genus Agave; species Agave tequilana. The sequence continues at coordinate 9,509 of JAVJIF010033095.1, forward strand.
AAAAAAAAGTGTCACTTTTATTTATATATCCAAGCATATGAAAGTGATACAAAACGCTTTCTTATACAATAAGATGAGTGTTACAATTAAGGAGTACAAAGAAGTCCCTCTCTCTCTCAGAGGCCGTACTCACTCCTTGAAACCTCATCTGATCCCAGGTGCACAATTGGAGCCGATTGCGCCATGGCGATGACGCAAAAGTCGAAAGCGCCCTAGCTGACTAAGCTAAGAGCAATGGTGTTCTTGAGGTCCAGCGGCAGCAGAAAGTCCTGCAACCCTTCATTCATCACCATCCCTTTCCCCAGCAGGCCATCCAACGGAGTGTCCTCGATGTCACTTCTGGAGTAGGGAGAGGAAGAGGATCTTTCCGCCACCGCAACCGCCGGAACCTCCTCGCCGTCATACTTGACCTGACCATCTCTTGCCATCAGACATGGTTGTTGGCCCAAAGGCTATCACCCTAGTTTTGATGATGATCAACTCATGAAGTTATGATTACTAATGATCTTGTGTTTAATTAGTGACAGATTCCTTATCAAGATCTTAGTAGGTGTGGAGCTTCAACAAAGGATTTAAAGTCAAGTTGGAAGCTAGCACCGTTGATTCACGAGCCTATGCATCAAGATCACATCTAGAGATGAGCTCGGTGGATTGCATTTGGACCAAGTCAAGAAGATGAGAAGCCTTCAAGGGAAGACTTCAAGAATTGAAGACTTGTGTCTAGGTATAAGATTTTTATTTGTTTTAGATAAAAATGTAAAGGATAGAATAGATTGGTGGATTGCTCAAGTCTATATCACACACACACTCTTGATAGAACTCTTGATAGAATGATTTTCATAAAAGATTTCCTAGTTAAGAAAAGATTTTTATTTGTGATAAAATACAATTGGTTTTTGGTATTCATGTATACATATCTTATATCCAAAACCATGTTTAGAGCCTTATGTCAAAAACTAGATATTCATCTTATTTGTGTAGTGGATCATATCCATACACACTATGCTTAAAAGTATATCTTGTTTTTGTATTTGATGAGATTTTCCTTATGACAAAATATCTACTTTGGTTTTGGTAATTTCTTATATACATATCCTTTAACCAAAACAAGTTTAGTGCTTTATGTCAAAAACTAGATATTTCATCTTGATTGTGTGGTGGATCATATCCATACACACTTTGCTTTATAAGTTCAAAATATCTTGTTTTTGTATTTTGTGAAGTATGGAAAAACAAGTTTTAGAAAAACATATTTTTAGAAAAACAGTTTTTATTATGAGCCAATATTTTCAAGTTACAAAAATAGTCAAATCTTCAATAACATGCCTTGATTTTGTGCAAGCATGTTTCTATATCATAAAACTATTTTGTAGAATTTCTAAGTATTTATGGGATTTTTATTAAGCCAAAAAGACCTATCCTTTAATCCCTATTTTCTGGTTCTGCCAGTTCTGATTTTTCAGAACTGACAGAGGCCGGTCGACCGGGTCGGTCGACCGGACGTGCACAGCGTGCACGCCTGTGTGCACTGGAGGACGGTCGACCGGACCGGTCGACCGCTTAAGAGAGCTTTGCTCTCGGGAATTATCGGTCGACCGGTCCGGTCGACCGACAGAGAGTTTTCTCTCTTCTCCAGTTGCGCGGTCGACCGGGCCGTCGACCGGAGGCTGCAACGGTCGGATTTTGACCGTTGCCGGTCGACCGGACCGGTCGACCGGTAGCTCTGACAGAGCCCAACGGTCAGATTTTTTCTGGCCTCTATAAAAGGGGGTTTTGTCATTGTTTTAAGCCAAGATTTTAGAGACTCTTAGAGCCAGTTTTTCCCATACCTTCAGAAAGTTTCTCCACAAAATAGTGAGCTAATATTTCCTATCTAAAGGGATTTAATCAAGAGAGTGTTTATTGTGATTTCTTGAGTTTTCCATCAAAAGTTCTTTCCTTGATTTCTCACACTACACTTGAGCATCCATTGAGCTATTCATCCTATAGGAGAGTTGTAGTGAGAGTTTGTAATTGGTGATCAAGTGTTTAGATCACCAAGAGATCATTTCTTGTTCTTTGAGAAGGCGGACGGTTGTGTTCGCGGTTTGATTGAGGGTCCTAGTGAGGACTTGGTGTTGTGGGTCCTAGTGAGGACTTGTAGCTTGAGGTGCGGCCTCGACGAGCCGGTGGGCTTGTGGTGTGTAAGGGACTAGAGAGTCCGAGGGCTTGTAGGTGTTGCGGCACCGAGGAGAGATCCGGTGGGATCTTGCATAGTGGAAATCCTTCGTGTGTCGAAGGCGGGGATGTAGAGCAAGTGTGCTCGAACCTCGAAACAAACCCTTTGTGTTTGCGATTGCTCACTCTTGCTCTCTTTCTCTTTTTGTCTCTATTTTATATCTTGCATTCAATTTATTGTGTTCATCTTATATATGCATGATATATTCCCTTGTGCTCATAATTAATATACATACTTGCTTGGGATTGCTTGTTAACACTAGTATTCAACCAAGAGAGCCAACGTGGCACCTCAACCCATTCAAGGGGAATCTAGAGGAGCTTGTCCAGAGCCTCGCAAGGGGAATTCGGCAACACTCTTGTGTTATACATAAGTGTTTAATTAAAAGAAGTTTTATTTGGTCATCTTAGTTTTACTTCCGCATTATTTGTTCATAAGTGACCATTAGATTAGCCCATCACCTATTCACCCCCCCTCTAGGTGATCTTACAATGGTTGGTGCAGAAGATCTGAAGAGACCTTGGCGAGATTTGGGTCCTCGTCGGAGATATAATTTACTCTCTCACAAACGACGAGGACCATAATTTACTCTCTTACAAACGAACATTGAGCAAGTTCGCCCGCCGATATATTCTTTCCGGGCTCAGCAAACCTGAAAAAGGACGAGCAAGCCTACCTGCAAAGAATAAACAAGAGAGTTAGAAAATCTGGAACTTAGTATACTTCGACAAAGAAAACTAAGTGACAGACGCGGCAGTCATTGAAGACTTCAGACGCGGGAACAACCCGCACGGTCAAACCACCGCGTCGGCAGAAACAGACGCGAGTCAAAACTGTGCCACGCACAGGATTCAAACGCGGCCTCAGTTTGCACCCGCGCTTAATGCACAAGACGCAAAAACTTCAGAACGCCGAAAATTGCCATCTCTCTGTTGGGTGAACAGGAGTTGCAAGATTCAGGTCTGAAACGCGCCAAGGTAATGGCCATGAGCAAAGCCAGCGTCAAGAGCCCGCGTTCAGAGAAGTTCAAGTCACCGGCACAAATTCCAGAATATGAATGCACCAGGATTTCATTCAGATGGCTTATGCCAAAGTACAGGCTATGGACATCATCGGGGTGACATACCAGCAGAGGCCCCTGTCCAGAGTTGGCCACTCTGCATCCAAACGCGGGCGCGCAAGATGATCCGAGAGAGGATTCCTTCTGAAGAGACCAAACAGAAGCATGAGAGCTCTGGGTCATCTTCATCCACGGGGTCACCTTAACCCATGAAGACGGTTCTCTGAAAGATAACTCAAGGCGTGGTCTCTCAGAGCAAACAAAAGAAAACAATCCAAGTTTGGATTATTAAAAAGGGGGCACACCCTATTTATAGGCAATTCTCAAACAACTGTCATTAATGGTGCGTCAATCGGAACCGTCGCGCACGACTGTCAAAGCCCAATCAAAAACGGACGCGTGGAACGCTGCTTTAGAAACTGTCGAAGTGCGCCAGTTTTTCAACCGCCAGCGTCGGTTCTGCATGCAAGAGCATTAACGCCTAAATCCATTGAGACGCCGACGCGTGGATAACTGCCTTGGGAAGCAACGAACGACCCAGAATCCCAATCGACAGCGAAGACTTGACGTTCAAAGATCTCCTAAAATCTTTTAAGTCAGGTTGCATTAAACGCAGATGGGAAAGCCGCGTCCCTTCAGCAGACAAGGCTGCGTCTCTTGCGCCTGCCCGATCTGCGCAAAACATATTGCGTATTCAGAGCCGCGTCTCTCCTTGAGATTGACGCTGCGTCTCACTCCATGGACTGACGGCCGCGTCTCACTTTATGGATCAATACCGCGTCTCATCTTTTGATTGACGCTGCGTCTCATCAAGAAGACCGCGTATCAATCTTGTGATTGACGCCGCGTCTCATCAAAAGGACTTAGTGAAATCTAAGTTCCTAGTGAATGATGACCGCGTCTCACTCTGTGATTGACGCTGCGTCTCATCAAAAGGACTTAGTGAAATCTAGTTCAGGTGGACTGACGCCGCGTCTCATTAAAAGAACTTAGTCCTATCTAAGTTTAGTATTCACAGCCAGTGATCAGAAGTTGGGTTCATCCGCAGCTAAGCAAAGAAGGTGGAGCCAAAACTTTGAAACTTTTATATCAAAAGAATGATAAAAGTGGATACAAAACACTCTTGATAAATTGAGTGTCCTTTTCTTTACAAAAAGAAAAAGAAAAGAAGGCTAAATGTCCTGGTTCGCCAAGGAACGGATTTGTTCCCTAAGGCGGTGAATCTCGTGTTGGCGTGCCCTTTCAGCTTCCATAATGGCCTGGTTCCGCAGCTCCGCTTCGGATAAGAAATTTCTTGCGGCCAGCTGCGTTCGCAGAGACTCCACCCTGGAAGAATGTAGAGACAGACTCTCTTCAGCTCGCGCCTTAGCAGCCCGTTGCTCCTCTAGCTCCTTCTTGAGGGTACAAGCTTCTCCTCATTGAGCGCAAGCATAGCTTCTGCCCTGGCAATGGTGTCCCGAGCCCTGATGATGACTTGCTCTGTGCTCTGCACGGTAAGCTCGGATTCCCTTGAATCGTCAGCTAGTTTCTGACATTCAGCCTGGGAATATTCGAGGCTGCGAATCTCTGCAGCGATTTGTGCCTCCGCCTCCTGTCGCTCTCGCTCTTGAGCAGCTAGGAGCCTGGTCAAGGTGGCCTGGGCCTCACCAAAAGAGCCAGCATCTTCCAAAGACTCCAGCTCCTGCAGGCCGTCTCCCAGTTGCTCCACCACCCGCAGACACGCGACACGCCTTGGCAAGTGAGGGGCCTCCGGTTAATTCGACATTCACAGCCAGATTTTTAAGAAGCGTCTGGGCAAACTGAAAGGTGCTGTTTCCACGTAAGATGAGATCAATACATGATCCCATCGAAGCGAAGAATTGTTGCACCATCTGACGTGCCAGTTCCCCCATGTCTTCACCACCTAGGAAGCTTCCCGACCCCTTTTCTGTCACGGGATAAGGGATATAGAGCGGATCCTCTCGCACCAGAGCCGTGCTGGCCGTTGATACGGCAAGAGCTAGACTGGCCGCTGACGCTTCCGGAGGTACTACCTCTGCAGGAGCCTCCACGACCAATGAGGGAGTAGTAAGCACACCTCCTCAGAAACCTCCACCGAGACTTGAGCTGTATGGCCTTCTGGAAGGGTACCAACCATCGGACTCTCACCTGAGCCCCCTCAGTCCTCTCTGCAAGTTATCGCAGCGTCAGCCACAATGATGGAAAAGCGAAACATTTAAAACGTCAGAGCTGCCTTACCAAGTTGGAGGTCCAGAGGTGTCGAATCCTGCGGGGTAGAATTCTCCCCGGCTTCAGCAGTAACCTCCTCGTCCGGCAGAGTGAGAGCCTCCTCAGCCTCAGTGGTTGCTTCCTCTTCTGGCAGAGTGGAAGGCTCCCCAGTTTCAACAGCTGCCCCCTTGAGGGTATCTCAGCAGCCGAGACCTCAATCCCCTTGGGCCGGGTCAACTCTATCACCATCTCCTCAATATGCGAGGAGGTTGTAGCCTCAGCATCTTCGGCCGACCCTGCAACATAAGAGAAGAATGTTAGAACATCCTCTTCAAATATGTAAAGAGAAATTAGGACAGAAGATGGAAAGAGTACCTTCAGCAGGGATAATCGCTAGCGGTGATACAGTCGATGGCTCACCCTCATATTGTTCCTCCTCCGAGATGTGGAAGAATTTGCTCTGATCAGGAAGAGCGGGTTCATCGCCATAGTCGACCTCGTCTTCAAAGGCGCTTTCCCCCGATAACGAAGAAGACGACAGCGCAACGCGAGGAAGCTCCGCAACAGGAGCCTTACCTCCAATTACCCCAGTGGTAGGACTAGGGTCGACTGCCCTAGGACTGGAAATGAAGACGCTAGGAGACCCCGGCTGCTGTGCCTCGTCTCTCCCTTCATGAGCAGAAGAAGGCTCGGGTTGAGCTGAGATGCCTGCAATCTCAACATCCCCTCCAGTCATTATGTCGACCTCTAGTGACTCGTCCTCTTCGGCGGCGTGGACTCGTCAACAAGCTCCCCTTTCTCCACGGTCTTGCTGTGCGACCTAGGAGCACGGACCAAGCTTGGGAAATCTTCATCTTCTGGCGGTTCCTCAACTCTAACAGGGACGTCTTCAGGAGGAGCCTCAACTCCAGCAGAGATGTCTCCGGATTGAGAGACTTCAGCCGTTAAGTCCCTCCGAGCCTTCTTTGGGGCAGGCTCAGCAATAGAAGCAGAGCGTCGACGACGCTTGCTCGCCACCTGCTTAGACCTCCTTGCCCGCGGCTCCTCCCTCGTGGCTGGTGGCTCCGCCCTTGTCGCTCGTGGCTCTGCCCTTGCCGGTCGCGGCTCCGCCCTCACTGCTGGGGGCTCCCTCCTCGATCGTCTCCCGACCTCCTTCTGAGCCTTCAGGTACTGGTTGATGAGTTTCGTCTGTTTACCAGACTCCGACCTCGCCTCGAGATCTGCATTGATGCTCTCAATGCATGAGAACTCCGGAACAAAATCTGGTGTCTGGATGGCTTGGGAGTACCAAGTGCAGAAACTGAAGCTCGTACGGCACTTGGGCCCCTCGATAGGTAGACGGAATGTTTGCTCCGTCCCTCCGGCCACACTGTAGTACCAGGCCCGAGCACCTTCAAACAGATTGCCTTCGAAGGCAAGTTGAGTATTGGGATTGCCGACGTAGAGTTGATCGTAGCCGAACTGTCGGGCGAAGCGACTCGGCATATACGGCTCAATAGTGCATGAAGTCCCTTGCCGGAACAGCACATATCCTGGCCGGATGTTGATCAACCACCAGAAGAGTCCCGCAGACAGTTGCGAGAAGCCATCCCGGCCAACGACATCAGCGAACAGCTCCCCGAAAGCTACACCAGGAATCTCTGGAGAGCAACGATTGAGCTGGTAATTCGTGGCGATTGATAGACACTTCCGAACATAATAGATGTGGGCGTCACACCATTCCGAACGTTCCAGCCGCTGCACAAATGGGACATGACCCACACCCCCACGCGTCGCCGTCATCAAGGAAGGGCAGTGCATCACATACCAAGCCATGAGGTACGTGTAAGGCAGCTCGATCCGAGGGTTGGGACGCTTCACCATTGGATTCCCCTCTGAGTCAACATATGGCTTTCCATGGGAATCAACAGTCTTCGGGGGTTCGCAGAAACTTTTGGTTAACGCCCGCAGCCCGCTCTGAATGCCAGCCGCTACGGCCGGAAGAAGGGATATGGGGCTGCCATGAGCCAGGAGCACCGCCGGGTATACCACATCTGCAACAATAACTTCATGTGGCAGCGTGGGCACCACACATCTCTTCAGCCACAACATCAGGAAGCCCGCCAACAGTGCTCGATCAGAGATAGGGGTCCGGGCTTGATGGTGGAAGCTTTCAAAAACCAGGTCGGGGTCGAAACCGTCCTCATTCGACTCCGTGGTGTAAAAGCTGTCCGGAGCCGCGTCGATCCTGTCTTCGATCTCCCTGTCGGAACTGGGAGCCAGTCGGATTATCGGGAGGTCTTTCTTGTGGACATTGTTGAACAGATAACAAGCCCAGGACAACTGCTTGACCCCTGCTGACCTCCAGGCAGTTGTTTGACCGCAGATGTGGAAGTGGCACATCACCTCCCAGTAGGTCTCGTACACCAGAGGAAATTCTTCTTTCAAGAAGTGGAGTTCCTTAGTGGTAGGGACATATTCCTCATAAGGAATGTCCCCTGACGCTAGTCCCGAGACCTCATGCAACTCGTGCAGTGCAAGGCCCATCTCTCCAACCGGGGTGAAGAATGTCCCCGCCAGTGAGTTATAGCGCTCCAGGATCCCAAAGAAGTTATGAGAGCTCATTGGGATACCCCACTGCACGGCCCTGATTGCTGGGTACAATCCCACACGCTCTAGCAGCTCCTTAAGTTCGATAAGGACGAAACCCACCATCCTGCCCCACCAAGAATTCCCTGAAGAATGGACCCACCCATACGCACGGAACTCGACAGGATAGTCACCTTCCGCCTCCATGAACGCATTAAGGAAGGTAGCGCCAAGCTGAGGTATCTCCCCAACCGGAACCTCAGACTTACGCGACGCGGGAACAGGCCGAGAACCGACCTGTCATGACTATCATAGCAGTATACCTTCTGGAAGCTCAAGGCACCGAGCGTGATCTCAGGGACATATTGGGAAACATCCCATTCCATCTTCCGAGGGACGGACATGTGCTGGAAGTAGGACATCGGGAACATCCTCTCCATATCCGGAAGAAAGAATCTTCCGCCCTTTATCTGACGGAGCCATTTGTAAATTCCTTCAGACACGCGACGGCCGTCGTCATGGACGTGATCCCCGAAGAAGAAGGCAGGCTTCTCCAGCCTGACGCCATCATCCGTTTTGAATGCGGCATCGGTCATAAGCGCCCGGAAGGTTCTCCTGTCAACATTGGAGAGCCTCTCCCTGCGATCTGGCGACTGGTCAGCAGTCACCGGGACACTCATTCTTTGCACGAAGGTCAAGCCCCAGTCGGCGCCTCCTACATGACCAAAGTGGCGTATCTTGGCGAGCGAGCCAGGAATATGTCGCACTGCAAAAGAAAAGGACACTTAGTCAGATACTTTACCAAAAGCAAGGAAAAATGCTAAGTGTTCAAAACCTAGACGCAGAAGAGATACTGGACGCAGGAATTGTCTAAATCCACGTCCAGACCTGCGAATCTGCGTCCAAACGCAGAAGAGATCCTAGACGCAGGAATTGTCTAAATCCGCGTCCAGACCTGCAAATCCGCGTTCTGCAAACCAAGACTTATGAAAATCCTAAGTACTTGGATTCAGACGCCAAATTCATCAAAATCGGCGGCTGAAGACACAGAACGCAAGGATCAAATCCGCGTTTTGCAAACCAAGACTTGTGAAATTCTAAGTACTTGGACTCAGACGCCAAATTCATCAAAATCGGCGCCTGATGGCACCAAAACGCGGCACAGAACGCAAGGATCAAATCCGCGTTCTGCAAACCGCGTCCAGAGACCTTCACAATTAGAAATATTCTAAGTGAAGGATCCGAAGTGCAGAGCTCACTGGCGTCGGATCATCAAACCCGCGCCCCGGTTATCATCTCAAGGACTGCGTCCGAGAATCAAACACGATTTTGTGTTAATGGTTCTTAGGGTTCTATGAACTTGTGTTAATGGCGAAACTCACGCCGAAGAGGCATTTTACCTCGAAAAACAGCCTCTTGCGCGGAGGAAGCGCCCCTCTCGGCCTCGACGACGGTCGCCTTTGAGGACGATACAGTTGGCTTAGTCTTGGGTGCCATTGATGTTCAGAAATCCGAGCAAGGAGATGAACAAGTTCGAAGATGAACAGAGAAGGAAATTCTTTTTCTTAGCGAGTGCGTTCGGAGAAGAAGATGCATCTCTCCAACTGTTGCCTTTTATAGGCACAGGGATTCGCGAAGATACGCGGCGTGTGGCCCGGTAGACGCTGCAGCGAGTCGCCGCTTGACGCGTGTAACAAAATCGTTTCTGAACGGAGAAGATCATGCGTCGCAACCCCGCCACGAGTCAGCAGTCGACACGTGGAGCAGTTCATTTAATGAACCAGGAAATCCGCGCGCCAAAAGGCGAAATTTCGCCGGTTCCCTAGGCCAGCTGGCGGCGTAATCATGACATGGCACAGAATTCACGCCCAAAGAACGCACCTCCTCGATGGACATGCCACGTCAGCCTCTCCATGAATGCATTCGGAAGGTCGCGTCTCTCTAAGAACTTCGCGTCCTTCCAGTCTGGCCAAATATCGCGTCTACCTCATGGGAGATCAGTCGTGTTCTTATCGCGAAAAAAGACGCACCCCATGGAAGTCGCGTCTTTAAAGCAGTTTCATCTCTGCTTTTCAAAAGGAACCTGCGTTCAGCTTCTGCGAATCAGTTCAACAGTACACTGGCGCAAATAGACAACCAACCGCTCCCGGCCAAAAGCGCACCTGTGACAGACTAAAAGCAATCGGAGAGGTCTAGACTGTGTATCTAGACACTCAACACGATCAACTCTGATGGCTTCAAAGAGTTCAACAGTACACTCACGAAGACCAAATCCAGATAAGATCAAACCCGAAGCATCAACAGTCCAGTCATAAAGGCGAACGTGGCTAAAATCCAAAGTATTTCGAAATCCGTCCCATTTAACTGCGGAATATCGGAAACTTTGGAGGGGGTTCTGTAGGCTGTCTAAAAATGTCCAACAGACAAGCCACTAAGAAAGCAGAGTTCCAACATCTAGACGCGTGGGCCCGAAGCCCGCGTCTCAGCATCAAGGCGCGTCGGCCCGAAGCCCCGCGTCTCAGCATCAAGGCGCGTCGGCCCGAAGCCCGCGTCTCAGCAACAAGACGCGTTGGCTCGACACCCGCGTCTCAACACCATGACGCGTTGGCTTGACACCCGCGTCTCAACACCATGACGCGTTGGCTTGACACCCGCATCTCAACACCATGACGCGTTGGCTTGACACCCGCGTCTCAGCACCAAGGCGCGTTGGTTCGACACCCGCGTCTCAGTTGCAACTACCCGGATTGCGGGGCCAATCACCGCGCATGTAGTGGGTAGTGGCCCCTCATTGTGGAGCGTTTTCAGGGGGCACGTTCACCCCCTGAGACCCCTATAAATAGCCTTGTTCGCATCAACAAACGGAGGACGACGACAATTATCGGGCAAAGGGACAGACGCACGATCGTTGGGCAAGAAGATCATCAACAGAGAGAGAGAGAAGACTCTTCAGCGAGCTTACTGAGTACTAGCCGCTCTTTGCCTACCTCTTCTTCTAGAGTTTTGGTAGACGGAGCTGAGTTACTCCCTCTACCTGCCAAGGAGAAGATCCCTCGACGGTCCAGAACGGTCATCTGGTCAACGGAGAACAAGATTCACTCTCCACCGCCATCCGAAGAACCCAGCACTAAACAAAGGGGGAATTCAAGATTCAATATTCTCCCTCCCTTGTAACCGGAAGATTTAGCCTGTTGTAATTTTTCATCTGATTCAAGGAAATTTTACTCCAGCCCCTTTTCCGTGTCAAACACAATACATGCAAAAGAAGACTGGTTCCACAATTTTAAAACAAACATTAAAGTCAGACCCTAAATGATCGAGGCTCACATGGTAGAGGTCGTGGTCGTGGTCCCCAACAACGAACCACTCAAAATCAAGTGAAGTTACAAATCTTCAGAGGTCGAGGACGAAGCAATTGGGGGAAGATTTATATCTGGACGTAGAAACAACAAGAACATCCAATGTTATAACAGTCAAAAATTTGGACACTATGCCTCAGATTGCTGGCACAGAACTTAAGATCTTACCAATCTTGCCGAAGTAACAAATGATATGGGTAATAACTCTACTCTTCTTCTTACTCATGATGATTCAAGTGTTCAGAATAATGTTTGGTACCTTGACTCGGGTGCTAGCAATCACATGTGCGGGAAGAAAGAACTTTTTGTGGAACTTGCAGAAGGAGTTCATGAAAGTGTGAGCTTGGGAGATTCTTTAAAACTCCTCGTTGAAGGCAAAGGAAAGATCAAAATCTACCAAAAGAATGGTAAGTCCGAGTATATTTCTGATGTTTATTATATTCCTAATATGAATAGTAATATTTTCAGCCCATCGGTCAATTACTCGAAAAAATATAAAGTATATATGGAAAACAACCATCATTTGTTGGAAAATACAAAAGGAGTTCCCATACCTTGTGTTAAGATAACAAGGAATCACATGTTTACCTTGCATCTAAACACGGAAGTTGAGAAGTGTTTTCAAGGACTCATGAAGAATGAGTCATAGAGGTGGCATCTTCGCTTCGGCCATCTAAACGTTAGCGGCCTAAAACTACTATCTACAACTGGCATGGTACGAGATTTACCAAAAATCGATCCACCAAGTCCTACTTGTGAAGTTTGCATAATTGGCAAGCAAGCACAACTTCCTTTTCCTAGTGAAAAGTCGTGGGGAGCGGAGGCACCATTGTAACTTGTTCATACTGACATCGCGGACCACTAGATCCCGTATATTTAGGAGGCAATAGATATTTTATTAGCTTCATTGATGATTTCAGTAGAAAGTTGTGGGTGTACATTCTTAAACGAAAATCTGCCGTCTTTACTACCTTCAAGAATTTTAAAGCTCTTGTTGAAGTGAAGCGGTCACAAGCTAATTACTCTCTGATCTGATCGGGGTGGTGAGTACATCTCAAATCTTCTTCAAAAATATTGTAGGGAGCAAGATATAAAGAGGTAGTTTACTAGTGCCTCTACACCATATCAAAATGACATCGCAGAAAGAATGAACCACACGATTCTTGACATGGTAAGAACCGCTCAGAGAAAAGGGGCTGCCAAAGTAGTTTTGAGCGAAAGATGTGGCGTGTTCAACTTGCTCAACCGGTACCCAAAGAAACAAGTGAAGGGCAAGACTCCTCATGGGGCATGGAGCGGTTACACGCCTAATGTTGCACACCTACAAATTTTTGGGTGTGTTGCATATGCTCAAGTACCTGAAGTCAAAAGGAAGAAGCTTGATAATCATGGTGAAAAATGCATTTTCATCAGATATAGCAAGGAGTCGAAGGCATACAGCTTTACAATCCACTAACAAAGAGACTAGTGGTTAGTAGATATGTTGCTTTCAATGAAGCTGAAACATGGAGTTAGAGTAATGAAGAGACTGTCAAAGAGCAACCCGTGGTGAATGAACCTGACGAGCCCATACAGGAGGTTCCACCACCAGCTACGCCACCATCTCCTTAACATGCTACGCCGTCTCCTGCAAGAGGTTCTCTATCTTCTTGGAAAAGTAGTAGTGGCGAATCCTCTGGGCAACAAGGTCCCATCAAAATGAGAAGCCTTCGGGAGATTTATGAGCAGATAGAAGAAGATAGATAGACTAATCTCTTCTATTTATATGTTGATCATGAGCCTCTCACTTTTCAAGAGGCTAAGGAAGAAGATTGTTGCGATTAGCAATGAAGGAGGAGATGCATTCCATCAGAAGAACAATACATGAGAGTTGATAACACTTCTACAAAATCAAAAGAAAATAGGTGTCAAATGAGTGTACAATATCAAACGCATAACAGACGGTAAAATTGATTGGTGCAAGGCGAGGCTTGTAGCGAAAGGCTACAAACAAAAATACGACATTGACTATGAAGAAGTCTTTGCACCAGTTGCTCGATTGGATACAGTGAGACTATTGATTTCACTTGTAGCTCATCACAGGTGGAAGATTTATCATCTAGATGTCAATTCAATATTTCTCAATAGTATTCTTGAAGAAGAGGCGTATGTACAACAACCAGAAGGTTTTCTGATAAAAAGGCAAGAAGACAAAGTATATCGCCTAAAGAAAGCCTTGTACGACTTAAAACAGGCACCACGGGTATGGAATGCCCGAATTGATGATTATTTTCATCAAAATAGCTTCACCAAATGTCCTTATGAGCATGCCATCTATACGAAGAGGAACCATCAAGGCGAATTTCTAACAATTTGTCTTTATGTTGATGACTTGTTATACACAGGAAGTAGCGACGAAATGCTTGCTGAATTCAAGAAGGCAATGTTCAATGAATTTGAGATGATGGATAATGGACTGATGTCCTATTTTCTTGGCATCAAATTGAAGCAACACCAAGATGGGATATTTATATCTCAAAAGAAGTACATGAAGGAGATCTTGGAGAAATTCAAGATGAGTAACTGCAACCCAATGAACACCCTAATAGCCAAAGAAATGAAGCTATCAAGAGAAGAAAATGGAGATTTTGTAGACTCGATTCTTTTCAAAAGTCTAGTTGGTAGCCTGAGGTATTTGACAATCACAAGGCCTAATATTGTTTATAGAGTCAGACTTGTGAATCGCTATATGGAGAAATCGAAGGAGTCTCATTGGCTAGCTGCAAAGAGAATTCTAAGGTATATCAAAGACACACTCAACCTTAGTCTATTTTATACTTATGGTGAAACTGCAGATTTAGTAGGCTATTCAGATATTGGGGAGGTGATTAAGATGAGAGAAAAGCACCACTGGTTATGTCTTCTATCTTGGGTCAACTGTATTTTCATGGAGCTCAAAGAAGTAAGAAGTTGTGGCCTTATCTTCATGCGAAGTAAAGTATGTGGCAGCTTCATCTACTATATGTGAAGCTATTTGATTGCGGAACATTTTAACGGAGTTGGATCATCCACAAGAAGAAGCGACTGTAATATTTATGGACAACAAATCAGCCATCCAACTTACAAAGAGCCCAGTATATCATGGGAGGAGCAACCACATAGATACACAGTTTCATTTTCTTAGAGGCCACGTAAAGCAGAAAATCATGGAGATGAAACATTGTCATACCATGGAGCAAGTAGCAGATATTTTCACCAAGCCATTGCCAATTGAATCTTTTAGAAGGAAAGAAATGTTCAGTATGAAACTATTTTGATTTGAGGGGGCGTGTTGGAATATCAAATAAAAATATCTTTTATGACATTAATTTGAAAGTAGAAGAGACACCATAAGGTAAAAAAATGAAGAGTCATCATCATCAATTAAGAGAAATGAAGAGTTATCATCAATTGAAAGAAATGAAGAGTCATCTTCATCAATTAGAAAGAATAAAGAGTCATCATCAATTTGAAAAAAATGAAAGTCACCATGAATTGGAGAAATTAAAGAGTCATATATGCATTATTGTCATTTATTTATGACATTAAAGTAGATGGTTGGTATTCTTTTAAATTTTTCTTTGAAGTCTATAAAAGACTAATGTACCTCTTTATTTTTTCAAGTTAGTAAGTAAGAAAGAAAAGTTGAATAAGACCTATTTTTCACTTAAAATTTGAAGTTATAGTATATTAGTCCGTAAATTAGTATACATCTGTATGTAGTTGTTTGGATTGTTGTGATGATTGATGTTGAATAAGGTTTTTTTCATGACCTTCTCAATGAAGTATCCGTTGCTAATTATTATCAAGCCTGCTTAATTTTTTTGTCTGCCTCTGATTTTTGTCGATTGCGCATGATTAATTGAGATCTAATTTACTGAATGCGCGAATATTATAAATATCCTTGTTGTATATATGAGGTTCAGATAATATTATGCTAAAATATTTTCTATATTTTAATTGCACATACACAGTTATATATTGAGATAAAACCAGTGGGTTAGCCCATTTTTATTACCCCTTCCCTTTCTCTCAAGAAAAGATTCCAAGTTTGATGTCCGCAGTTATTGAACGAGCGATTTTTCGAGTAAACTAGGAAGTGGTGTGTATTCAAACCGGATGGTGACTTCCATCTTCTTTCTTTAAAAAAAAAAAAGAAGTTATTTACTGAGACATTCGTGGTTTAATCGTTTTAGTTAAAACTAAGGCTTATGATTTTTTTATTTATTATACTAATAAGCTACTTAGGACATTTTTTTTTTGAAAGGTAAATGTAATTTATTGAAACTAAAACAATATTACAATGTACAATGGCAAAGCTAGGCTATTTTGCAGTCTGTCGTATTGAAAACTACAGAGAGAAGAGAGGATCCTAACTTTGAAGCTTATAAAAGGAGTGACCACAGATTGACCCAAAACCTACAAAGCGTAAAGCTTTTCACTACCAACTGGCACTTGCTTTTACAATTTCTAACCCTCAATCTCACAGACTGATATTATGATGTTGATCCTTCTAATATACTGAGAACATTACTGCTGCTAGTTGCTTATCAGAACTGCATCCAACTTTTGCTACTGATGCTCTGGAGGTGCTGCTATTACTGCAAATGTCGAGGACTGGTTCTACAAAGCTAAGTGCTGGAGCTCTGGTTTCTGCAAGCCCAACGCCAGAACTCGTTCTACGGAGCTCAGTTTCTTTACAATTCTGGTTCTGCAATGAGTATGCTCCCTATGAAGGTGCTAAATAGGATCACATATTCCAATTTGACAAAACTAATTGTTGGTTTCTAGGATCAATCTGACAACTAATCAATATCACTGAAATATCACCGATCTAATTGGCCAGGTCGGTTAATATCAGGTGGGAGGTTTTCCGTTCAATAGAACGTTCCTTCATTAAAGAACCACTTTTCAATTATCTTCCTTGGTTAAACACCAATTAGACTGGTATAAGTCAGTCTCAATATATTGAATATCAGTATAACCCCTGTATAAAGAAATTAATTCACTTATACAGTACTTGGAGTGAGGTATGCTTAAAGCGAATCTCCTTAAGACAATTACGTCCTCCGCACCGGTGCTAACGGGTAACTGGACGTTGGTCTCCTAAGATACAACACTCCTTCACGGTATTTGGATAGCACTACCAAATCATCGTATGGTCAAACCGTAGTTAACCAGTACCTTCACAGAATTATTAAAGCAGTGGGACTAAGACAAATTTCGGGAGAATATTTGTCTTTACTTTGGAGGAGCACCCACTGTAGAGGAAGGTAGAAGAATATTCTTCTTCGGAACTCCCATATGTTGAATTTTCTGAGCCCTCTTTCAGAATGAATTTTGCAGAATCTCTTGGAAGTCGCTTCGGAAGCCGAGTTACTGATTTCCCACTTCCCATTGGAAGTTATTTCAAGATAGAGAGAGAGAGGATCTCACTTCAGAACTCAGAACGCAGAGAGAGTTGAGTTGGTGTGTCTTGATTGAGAGATGCAGAGCGCTATTTATAGCGCTCCGGGAGGGGTAATTTGGTCCGAACCCAACCGAACAGTTGCAACGGTTCGGTCTGAGCCGTTACAACGGTTCGTTTCAACCGCAGTTACCGCCCAACTGTCTGCGGCGATTGGCTAACAGCGGGGCGGTTCGGATCCGGATGGCGGGGCGGGTATGCTCCGCGTAACCCATAATACCCATGAGACCCTACCTGGTTCAAAAAGAACCAGACCGGGACCCGAACCCGGGCCCCGAACCCGGCACCGGCCGGCCGCCGCCGCCAGCAGCGGCCCGCGCGCGCGGGCATGGTTTCCTCCCAATCACGCGCGAAAACTCCAAGTATCCAAAGGGCATACCCTTTGTTCCCATTTTTCTCTATTTAAACACTTCAAACTTTCATCCCATGGCCAATGTGGGACTAAATACTTTTAGCTACCTTTAGTCCCATTTTGGCTTTGAATTAGACAAACTTTAGACTTGAATATCTCATTCATTCGAAGTCGGAATTGAACATGTGAATATACCACGTTCATCCCCAATGGAAGGAGAACACACTCCAACCATCATCCAATTGATTCGATTAATAGATCTCGCCATAATTCAATTCAAAGATTCACATATATATTCTTCATATTCCCAATAATCCCCACAATGAATGGAGATTTAAGGAATTGACACACAAAAAGACTGACTCTATTGTGAAAGGTACCTTAGAAAAGAAATTGCATAAGCATAGGTGAACTAGGTCTTGAACCTTTCATAGCGAAAGTTTTGTCGGACTTACTGGCTAATCAGTGAAGTAGGTCTTGAACTGTTAGCCGTTAGTGTAAGCCAAATCAACAAGCTTCACACAGTAACTTTTCAAATCAACTTTGGTTCTCGGTTGTGTCCATTTTGACCCTGGACATTTTTGGTTTTAGAGAGTATCTTTAGGGAATAACAGCCTCTATAGAAATTCCCAAAGAGGCGACCCAACTCTATACTCACATAGGTGGTCGTCCTATTAAGAGTAGTCTACTCTACTCCACTTGTTTAGTAACAAGATATAGGCATCATTAAAAGCGTTAAGCTTATCCTTAATTCACTTGTAGAAAGCACTTATGTGCATCTTAGGAATGGATTGGAGTCAATCTCCCAAGTGTTTACTTGCTGAGTCAATCATAACTAGTTTTTCCTCTTGAACTTAGTCCGCGGGATCTCCAATCGCTAAGTGAGGTTTCCATTAAACTGACTCGGTAAGGTTAGGCTTTTAGACTCATTCCCCTCGATGCGCAGTTTATACGCTCTCTACTTAAACCTTTAATAAGCGGATCTGCTAAATTATCTTTTGACGAGACAAATTCAATAGAGATAATTTTATTTGAGAGCAATGCTTAACAGTATTATGTCTACGACGAATATGTCTAGACTTACCGTTGTATATAATATTTTATGCCCTAGATATAACTGCTTGATTATCGCAGTGTATGCATATAGCGGGCACTGGCTTTAGCCATAATGGTATATCTTCTAAAAATTATCGAAGCCATTCTGCTTCTTCTCTGGCCTTATCTAAGACTATGAATTCTGATTCCATAGTGGATTAGGCAATACATGTTTGTTTGGAAGATTTCTAAGATACCGCTGCTCCTCTTAGAGTAAATACGTATCCGCTAGTTGATTTTGATTCCACAGAATCTGCAATCTAATTAGCATTCACTATATCCTTCAAGTACAGGTGGATACTGTCCATATCTCAAGGCATATTCCTTGATATGTGATACGTAACCCAATACTCGTAGCAGAGCAGTCCAATGTGCATCACTAGGGTTACTAGTGTATCTGCTTAACTTGCTTACAGCGTAAGCAATATCGGGTCTAGTGCAATTCATCAAATACATTAGACTTCCGATAATCTAAGAATACTCCAACTGTCGTATTTCAGTTCCTGTATTTTTATGAAGGTGGATGTGTGGGAGAAAAGGATTAGTATTCTCTTTTATCCCATGATCCTTGAATCTTTCTATCATCTTCTCCACGTAGTGAGATTGAGATAGACTGATTCCATCTGGGGTTCTGGTGATTTTAATTCCTAAAATTACATCAGCAACCCCCAGATCCTTCATGTCAAAACTGTTGGATAACATTCTTTTAGTGGACTTAATAATTTTAATATTACTCCCAAGTATCAACATGTCGTCTACATAAAGTCAAACAATGATACATGCATTTCTAACTGTTTTAGTGTAAACACACTTATCGCATTCATTGATAGTGAATCCATCTTTGATCATGACGCTATCAAATTTCTCATGCCATTGTTTTGGAGCCTGCTTTAGACCGTATAAGGATTTTACCAATTTACACACTTTGTGTTCTTGGCCCTTAACTATAAATTCTTCAGGTTGCTCGATATATATTTCTTCATTTAATTCACCATTTAAGAATGCAGTCTTGACATCCATTTGATGGATATCTAAGTTATGTAATACTACAATTGCAATTAACATTCGAATGGAGGTTATTCTTGTTACTGGTGAATAAGTATCGAAGTAGTCAAGTCCTTCCTTTTGTCGATAACCCTTGGCTACTAATCTAGCCTTGTACTTATCGATAGATCCATCGGGTTTTAATTTTCTCTTGAAAATCCACTTATACCCAATTGGTTTACTGCCAGGAGGCAAGTTTGTCAATTCCCAAGTATGATTACGTAGTATGGATTCTATTTCGCTATTTATAACTTCTTTCCACATTTGTACTTCTAGGGTAGACATAGCCTCTTTAAATATTTGAGGCTCGCTTTCAATAGCGTATGCTATGAAATCTGGAGCAAAAGATTTTGAGATTCTAGATCTCTGACTTCTTCTTGGTTCAATTTCCACATTAACAATCGGTTCCTCGGGGCTTTCGTCCCTGAATGCCATCTCATGTGTTCTTTTCCAGAAGTCTTATCTATTTCCCGTTTATATAGAAAAATATCTTTAAAGAACACAGCATCTCTAGATTCGATAATCATGTTTACATGAATATCTGGTATCTCTGATTTATGAACCAGAAATCTATAGGCACTACTATTCAAGGCATAGCCTATGAATATGCAGTCCATTATTCTTGCTCCCAACTTAATCTTTTTAGGTAATGGTGCTAATACCTTTGCAAGGCACCCCCACATTTTGAGGTAATGGTAGGAAGGTGTCCTTCCTTACCATAACTCAAATGGTATAAGATCAAGTTTCTTGTGGGGTATTCTGTTTAGAATATAATTTGCAGTTAACAGAGCTTCCCCCCACAAGTTCTGCGGAGCTCCAGAACTTACGAGCATGGAATTGACCATCTCCTTCAAAGTTCTGTTCTTCCGTTCAACAATTCCATTTTGCTGAGGAGTATATGGTGCTGTTGTTTGATGGATTATACCAAATTTAGCACATAACTCACTAAAATCATTTGATTCATATTCTCCACCTCTATCGGATTTTAGAATCTTGATATTCTTGTTGAGTTGATTCTCAACTTCGGCTTTATATGTTATAAACATATCATTACCTCATCCTTACTGTTTAAAAGATACACATAACAGTATCTTGTACAGTCATCAATAAAAGTAATAAAATACTTTTTCTGCCTCTAGTTGGCATAAACTTCAAGTCACACAAATTGCTATGAATTAACCCTAAAGGTTTTGTATTTCGATCAATTGAGTGAAATGAATTTTTCGCTAACTTGGCCTCAACACAAATCTCACACTTGCGAATTTCCTCCAAGTTGAGATTAGGAATATATCCTAGATTAGACAAGTTTTTTAATGAATTGTAATTTACATGCCCTAATCTAGCATGCCATAAAGTAGGAGACTCAAGAAAATAAACAGAAGATTTTCCTTTATTTATAAGCGTCGAGTACAAATATACAGACTTTTTATCCACCACTGCAACGTTGGCTTTAAAAAGTCCATCAACAAGATAACCCTTTCCCACATACATCCCACCCTTAGTAAGTATAAATTTATCTGATTCAAAAACCATTCTATATCCTTTTTTACTAAGTATTGATCCAGAGATCAGATTCTTGTGGATATCTGGAACATGTAGCACATCGTTCAGAGTAAGCTCTTTCCCAGTGTCCACTTCAGGATGACCTTACTTTTCCTTCAACCTTGGAGACGGTTGAGTTTTCCATGAATAGTTGCTCATCTTGCTCTACTTTTTGATATTCAGAGAATAATAATTTCTCAGAGCAGATGTGTCGAGTAGCCCCAGTGTCTACCCACCAATCCTTATTGTTAGTTGTCAGATTCACTTCTGACACCACAGCTGAAAGGCTTGGTGACGCATGGTCGGTCAAGTTTGCCTGTGAATGGTTTTTCTTGTTCTTTTTAAGACGGCTACGATATCCATTCGCCTTATACCCTTCTTTGTTGCAGATATAGCAGGTTCCCTTGAAGCGCATGTTCTTACCTTCTTGACCTTGCCTTTGTACCCTTGGGCAGTCTTCTTCCGTTTTAAGCCTTCAGAAGTAGACGCTTTCCTCTTTGAGTCTTCGATCACATTGGCCTTGGCTTCATAGGAGTTCTTACTGCTCCTTTTCTCGGACTTTCGGTTGTCCTCCTCAATTCGAAGCCTCACAATGAGATCTTCCAACTTCAGCTCCTTTCGCTTGTGCTTCAGGTAGTTCTTGAAATCTCTCAACGCAGGTGGGAGTTTCTCCACGATAGTAGCAACCTAAAAGGTTTCAGGTAGAATCATACCTTCAGCTTCTATCTCGTGCAAGGTAAGTTGGAACTCTTGCACTTGACTGATCACAGTCTTGTTGTCCACCATCTTATACTCCAGAAATCGTCCTACGACGAACTTCTTGGTACCAGCATCCTCAGTCTTGTGCTTCTTATCAAGATTGGCCCATAACTTCTTTGCCGTTATTATAGGAGTGTAGACATTATAAAGAGAGTCATCCAGTCCATTTAAAATATAGTTTCGACAAAGGAAGTCACCTTGAGTCCATGCATCGACTGCAAGGACTGAGTCCCGATCAGTTCCGGGTTTTAGTGGATCTTCTTGCAGGAATTTGGCCAGATGAAGAGTGGTCAAGTAGAAGAGCATCTTCTGTTGCCACCTCTTAAATTCTGTGCCATCAAATTTTTCTAGTTTCTCCGGTTTCAGGTTAGGAAGTGGAGTAGGCATCAAAGCTTGTAGCTGCATGTTTGGTGCCTTACTTGAGCTATCTTGATTAGTCTCAGACATTTTCTACAATTTCAAGCAGAACAGAAGTAAGAAACTTCAATACATTAATTGTCTTAAGATTGTTGGTTTTTAGGATCAATCTGACAACTAATCAATATCACTGAAATATCACCGATCTAATTGGCCAGGTCAGTTAATATCAGGTGGGAGGTTTTCCGTTCAATAGAACGTTCCTTAATTAAAAAATCACCTTTCAATTATCTTCCTTGGTTAAACACCAATTAACTGGTATAAGTCAGTCTCAATATACTGAATATCAGTATAGCCCCTGTATAAAGAAATTAATTCACTTATACAGTACTTGGAGTGAGGTACGCTTAAAGGGAATCTCTTTAAGATAATTACGTCCCCCGCATCGGTGCTAACGGGTTACTAGATGCTAGTCTCCCAAGATACAACACTCCTTTACGGTATTTGGATAGCACTACCAAATCACCGTACGATCGAACAGTAGTTAACCAGTACCTTCACAGGATTATTGAAGCAGCGGGACTAAGACAAATTTCGGGAGAATATTTGTCTTTACTTTGGAGGAGCACCCATTGTAGAGGAAGGAGGAAGGTAGAAGAATATTCTTCTTCGGAAGTCCCAGATTCAGACAATAATTCTACTAAAGAATCTGTTGAATTTTCTGAGCCCTCTTTCAGAATGAATTTTGCAGAATCTCTTGGAAGTCGCTTCGAAAATCGAGTTACTGATTTCCCACTCCTCGTTCGAAGTTACTTCAAGAAAGAGAGAGGATCACACTTCAGAACTCAGAACGCAGAGAAAGTTGAGTTGGTGTGTCTTGATTGAGAGAAGCGGAGCGCTATTTATAGCGCTCCGGGAGGGGTAATTTGGTCTGAACCCAACCGAACAGTTGCACTGATTTCCCACTTCTCGTTGAAAGTTACTTCAAGACAGAGAGAGGATCTCACTTCAGAACTCAGAACGCAGAGAGAGTTGAGTTGGTGTGTCTTATTGAGAGAAGCGGAGCGCTATTTATAGCACTCCGGGAGGGGTAATTTGGTCCGAACCCAACCGAACAGTTGCAACGATTCAGTCTGAACCGTTGCAATAGTTCGTTTCAACCGCAGCAACCGCCCAACTGTCCGCGGCGGTTGGCTGACAGCGTGGGGCGGTTCGGATCCGGATGGCGGGGCGGGTATGCTCCGCGTAACCCATACCCGTGAGACCCTGGTTCAAAAAGAACCGGACCGGGTAGGGAACCCGAACCTAGACCCAGGCCCAGACCCGAGCCCGAGCCCGGCCGACAGCGGCGACGCGCGCGTGCGGGCATGGTTTCCTCCCAATCGCGCGCGAAAACTCTAAGTACCCAAAGGGCACAGCCTTTGTTCTCATTTTCTCTATTTAAACACTTCAAACTTCCATCTCATGGCCAATGTAGGACTAAATGCTTTTAGCTAACTTTAGTCCCATTTTAGCTTTGAATTAGGCAAATTTTAGACTTGAATATCTCATTCATTCGAAGTCGGAATTGAACATGTGAATATACCACGTTCATCCCCAATGGAAGGAGAACAAACTCCAACCATCATCCAATTGATTCGATCAACGGATCTCGTCGTATTTCAATTCAAAGATTCACATATATATTCTTCATATTCCCAACACTAATTTCATGTTCATTTCCTTGTCTGATTTCTAGTTGCATATTCTGAGTAGAACTCTGAAATCTTTGTATAGCCTCCTAAACACAAAGATTTTGTGTTGTTTTTGTAATTGATACATCTGTGATTTCTTTCTTTCCATGTGTGCCAAATTGCACTTGCTAAAACCAGTTTAGCCATTATGGTAGACTTTGCATTTCTCTTAAACTTTTATTGAATCAAAGATACCCCATCCTGCAATGTACCAACAGGAGAGCCAGGCAGCCCTAGCTTCAACCTGCATAAATGTTGGCCCAAAGGTACAATCACCACTTAAGTTTAGATGATTACAACATTTATGCAGTTATGAGTGACTAAACAAGTTTAAGTGCATATAAGTTAACAAAGTTCAAGAATTAAGATATCATTTGATTTTTCCTCAAAAAGAAGTTATTAAAGTGTTTAAGATGATTCAAGCAGGGGATTTAAGCTTAGAAGATCAAAGCATAGATTTTTGATGAAGCCCAAATTGATGAAGATTTGAAGACATGTGCAGCCCTTGTATAGAAATTAGAATGTTTAAATTTAGAGTGGTTTATTAATGTTCAGGATAGTGTATACACACACAGAGATTTTTCAACAAGTTTATACATTTATGTTTTTGATCCATTTTACCATGATTTTTATCTCTATGTGTCTACATGTTTTTTCATGGTTTAAATAATTGTCAAAAAAATTTCAATGCATATATGTTATTTCTAAAATCAAAAGTATATTTATATACAAATATTGAATTTTTTGGCTTGGCCGGATCGACTGCTTGGTCGATCGTCAGAGCTTGCAGTGAGTTCTGTATAGAGCACGGTCAATCGAAAGTGCACACATATATTCGTGTATTTGTGCACAGGGTTTCGACCAACGGGCCGATCGACCAACACTCTTGAACTCACTAGTCGTTGGAGTCGGTTGATTGATCGATCGACCGATTTTGCCCAACTCCAGT
The DNA here is from genome assembly GCA_038442645.1 of Agave tequilana. Classification (NCBI taxonomy): domain Eukaryota; kingdom Viridiplantae; phylum Streptophyta; class Magnoliopsida; order Asparagales; family Asparagaceae; genus Agave; species Agave tequilana. The sequence goes on from JAVJIF010033095.1 coordinate 34,238, forward strand.
GTCAGGAGTTTTTGTATCTGGTTTAGGGTCAACTACTAGCAACAACTATTCTAAATAGCCGTGAACGGTCGACCGACCGGTCTACCAGAAGTCAGTCAAAATGGGCAAAATGGCTAGTTTTTGAATAAATCTAATTTTATCTTTTCCCAAATGGGTATTTTTCACATTATTAAGGATTTAATACTTATTTTATGCCCAGATTTATCCTCTAATGATATTTACCTATTGCCTATAAATAAGAGTCAATGAGGAGAGTTTCATATCAATTTTTTATTAAAAGAAATTAAGAAAAATTTAGATAAAAGTTTTAAAAAATTGTTTGAAAATTTTCAAGTTTCAAAAGCTTTCATTCCAAATCAATTTCCAAGTTTTTAGGCTCTTAAGTTCATTCTTTTCAGCTGATTTTTTCTCTTATATAAACTTCTTGAGCCTCAAATTTCTATCTTTAAATTCTAAGGAGCTAGAGAGAGCTGATTAGTCTCTAATTTTGCATAATTTTTATCACATCCGCATAGTTATTTGATGTAAAATTCTACTAATAAAGTTTTGCTTTGCTTGAACCTAGGTTCATGGTGTGTAAATGAAGAAGAAGACCCTAAATCACTATTTAAAGGATGATTAAAGGCCTACCAAGTAGCCATTGACTTTAGCGAGGGGATTTTGTCAGGCCAGGGCATCAAATTTAAAAATCAGAAGATCACCTGACAGGAGACGGACGGGACGGCACCCAGCTGGAAGCCAGGCATGCGCACGCCCCAGCATTGCAGCGGAAACGCGGCCTGGGCAGCTTTCTGCAGCAATACGAGAGCACGCGCCTGGGCTTTTGGCCAGGGGTTGCCCCATTTCCCCTGGTGCCTATAAATACTCCCCTGGGGTCTTCAGTTGCGAGATATCTAGAGTTTTAGGATCTTTATGTTAGTTTGATTTTAGAGTTGTAAGTGTTGTTGTTTTTCTTCTCCTTCTAGTTGATTTAGCCATTAGAGTGAAAGAGAGAGAGTGTGTGTAAAAGTTGTATTTGGAAGAGGACAAGTTAATACAAGTAACTACTTCTCTTTCTTCTTTCTATTTTCTAGTTATTTTCCTTTACTTTTATCTCTTTGTTTTAGTGTAACTTCTTTTCTCTTTACCTCTTCTCTTTGATTGTTTCTTTTACTATCATGTGTAACTAACTCCTCCATAGCATGGCAAACTAACTATTAACCCACTAATCTCTAACAACTTGATTGATAAACCCAAATGAGTCAATAGTGTCAAATAAGCCTTGTGCAAACGAGAGTTATGACATCTTAAGATGAGGGTTCTAACTCTAACTTACATACAAGTACTCGCTTTCTTATATTTCATGCTTAAAGAGTTTTGATGATCTATGGATTGTATCCTTTACTTGTTTTTGTAAGTTAGAGATTTTTCTTTTAACTTTGTCGATACCATTAGTGTACTTGTGTCTTCCCATATGCTCACCTTCTATTGGATCTTGATAAGGGAATGTCCAAATTTTTGCCGTGTATAGCTAAGTTAAAAGAAGGACTTTCATTCATTCCCAACGTGAATAGTTCCTATGCATAAAGATTTTACTTGCCTATGATCCATCGTGAGGCTACATCTTCAAGAAGTTAGGGATTAGTGGGAGCACTTAGTAGAAAGTTAGCTATGCGTTTTTACCATTAAGAAAATCTAACTTTACAAACCATCAAATAATTTTCAAACAATTCTTGAAGCCAACTTGTTTTCGTTTTCCAATTCTTTATTTAAAACAAAGAACTTTCTCTTTTCTTGAACAAAGAAGCCGCATCAGGCTTCCATCGCTCTCTCTCCTTGTGGATACGACCCGTATAGCCACTTCGCTACTACGGAAGAATCACAAAAGCAGTAACATCGACCCACACTCATTTTACTTACTCTTGTGCTTGCATTTTGCCGATCGACTTTTGGCGCCGTTGCCGGGGAGGGAAAGGCTTTATTGTTCAATACTAAAGATTTTTCTTTATTCTTGTGTGTAGGAGAAGTACCAAGGAGCTTACTATCACGGGACGCGAAAGTGGTGGCCAAAGACGTTGCACAAGGATTCATTTGCCCTCGGAAAAATTCGTGTAAAAGTGAGTTTTTCCGATTGAAGTACTAACAAACTCGTTTGTAGGATTGCCGAGAGCCGCTAAAATTTCTTTCTAAATTTTTTTGTTCCATTTAATGCTTCACCCTATATATGTGTAATAAACTCAACAGAAATTCACTTATTGCTTAATTGAAATTTAGATTAGACTTTTGCATTTAGGGTACGTATCTATTTCAATTCATTTTAATTTCTGTTGAAGAGTGATGGAGAAAAGGTACATGTGCATTCATATAGATTAGGACCAACATTTTTGAGTGATTTATCGCTTTGAGTGTTACCTTGTTGTGAATAAACAATACACTTGCACAATTGACATTAAGGGCAAAATTTCAAATAAACAAGATAAGGTGGGGATTTCATCACCCTTCCTTCGCCCAAAAATCATCTCCAAGTGCACTCACACTATCCCAAGGCTTAACTAAAAAATTGATAGACGTTGGCCCTAAGGACATCTCGGACTAACTAAGAGATTAACCAAGGTTAGAAATTGCAAGAACTATACTCCTGCAAAATCGGTGTCTAAGGAAAGTGGATTGGGAGGTAAAACCTCGAAAGCTCCGTAGTTTGGCGCAATTAAGGTCTGTGGCTCACGCCCGGATACCTCCCACCGAGTTTTGCCCTTTCCTGCTCGATTAGCTTGTAGTCGAGTTCCTGCAACAACCTCCTCCGGAGAATCGACCAGTTAGGAGTCGTCTAGGTCCAGGTACTTTAGACTAAGACTTTGTGGTTGTTTTTATTTCTTTTGTTTGTTTTTTATTCTTTTTGATTGTTTGTTATCTTCACGTTGTTTGTGGTGGGTTGCATGCAAGAGTGGGTGAGAGATCCTACAACTTTCAGATTAACCAGAAACACTTCTCTACCCTTGCATCCAGAGCCGATGATGGCATCACTTCAGGACAGGTTTTACCCGATCAGAACCTCATTACCATCTTGTATAAAACTGTCTGATGTAAATAGAAATAATTTTGAATTAAAACCTCAATTCATCAACACTCTCCCAAAATTTCATGATTTAGAATCAGAGGATGCATACTTCTTTGTTAGGGAGTTTGAAGAAGTGTGCCTCATGATGCGTATACCCCAGTTAGGAGACGATGTCGTTAGGTTACGTTTCAATCTCTTTTCCCTAAAGGACCTAGCGAAGAAATGGTTGTACAGTTTGGCGGTAGCTTCTGTCACGACATGGGATGATCTCGTCAAGGCCCCCTTGAAGAAATTCTACCCAATTCACAAAACTGCCCTCATTAGAAAGAACATCATGCAGTTCAGGTAAGAACCAAGCGAGCCATTTTGGAGATACTTTGAGCGATTCAAAGATCTAGCTCAGTGCCCTCATCATGGTGTGGAGAAATGGCGTCAGTGCCAGATTCTCTATGATGGCTTAGATTATCAAACGAAAACCCTTTTAGAAACCATGTGTCAGGGAATGTTCTTGCAAAAGGATGAGAAACAGGGTTGGGATTTATTTGAGGATTTAGCTGAGAAAACCCTGCAATGGGAGCTAACCTCGAAAAAATTAAGGATTCACAATCTATAACTTCAAAAGGAGGGCTCCTATCTCTAGAATAATCCATAGCTATAGAAGCTAAGATTGCAACCCTAATAAGGAGAATAGAGGCTCTAGAGACAAAAGAGCCAGCCAATGTCAACCAAATCAACTCACTATCAATTCACAATCCAGGTTGTTCATACTATCAGGCACCAAATCATGTCTTTGAAGGGTGCCCTATTTTCCATGCCCAGCAAGTGCCACCAGAACACCTGAACGTGGCTTACTCACGGCTGCCGCACAATCCCTACTCGCAAACATACAATCCAGGTCGGAGAATCACCCCAATTTTTCCTGGGCCCAGAATAATCCTCCTAGGCCTAATTTCTCTAACAATTTTCACCATCCTAGTCCTCCTCCAAATTTCCCCAATCAAGCTCCATCTTCCTCCTCTCAAAGTTCACCAATGGAAAAGAAATTCAGCAAATTAGAGACGAGCATGGAAGCTTTTATGAAGTCCCAAACCGCTTTTTTGCAAAACCAGGGACAAACGCTGAACAACCATTCACAGGCTATAACGAGATTGGAAATGCAGATGAGTCAATTAGCTAGCTCCCTAAGTGAAAGACCAAAGGATACTTTACCTAGTCAGCCGCTAGTTAACCCAAAAAACTCCAATCAGGCGTATGAAATTCAGGATCCTTTGATCAACCAGTGCAATTTTGTTCATACACTGCGATCTGGAAAGAAGGTGGACAACCAGGTCTACCAACAGAAAAATCCAGTCGATACTGATCCTACTTCATCCTCCACCTCTGCTAGTTCTTCCTAATCTGCTCCTCAAAAATCTGACGAGGATAAAGCTGCTGAACAAGTTCATAAGTCTGTAGCACCCTTTCCCAATAGGCTTAGAAACAATAATAAGAATATGCACATGGAAAAGATACTTGAGATGTTTAACCAGGTCAAACTGAATGTGCCTCTTCTTGATGCTATCCAACAAGTTCCAGCTTATCCCAAATTTCTTAAGGATATGTGTAGAAGAAGAGAAAGACAAATGTGCCCAAGAAAGTGTTCTTGGCAACCAATAAAAGTGAAATTCTGTCTAGTCCCATTCCGGTGAAATACAAGGATCTTAAATGTCCCACCATTTTCTGCACCGTAGGACAGACCGAAATTAGTAGAGCACTTATTGACCTGGGAGCAAGCATCAACTTGCTACCTCTCTCAGTATACCAGCAACTTGGGTTGGGCGAGCTGAGCCCAACCCGAGTCACCATTCAGTTAGCTGATCGATCTGTGAAAATCCCCAAGGGGAAAATCACAGACGTCCTTATCTAGGTCAGAGATTTCATCTACTCTATTGACTTCATTGTGCTTGAGACCCAACCTGTGTCCAATCTAAGGTCTCAAACTCCAGCCATCTTAGAGCGCCCATTCCTTATTACAGCCAATGCCATAATCAACTGTAGAAACGGGTCCATGCGATTGACCTTTGGAGACATGACGAAGAAAGTCAATGTCTTCAATCTTAAAAGATAACCTAGGGATGTCAATGATTAGACGTTTGAGGTCAATTCTATTGAAAACCTGACCAGTGAGCATAAGGAAAGCATGGAGATAAAAATAGAGGCAGAGTTTGATCTGGAAGCTGAGGATTTTAATCTAGACCAGATCGTAGATTCAGTAGTGGATTGGGCGTCAAGCCCAAGTGTACCTCATCATAGGATTGAAAGTCTAGAGATTGCCGCCAATGAAGCAACACCTTCCCTAAAGCTAAAAGTCTTACTTGAACACCCAAGTACGCCTACTTGGGCGAAAAGGACACCTTGCCAGTCATCATAGCATCCCACCTGACTGAGCAACAAGAGGACAGCTTAATGTCTATTCTGAAAAGACATAGGGAAGCCATTGGATGGACGATGAAGGATATCAAAGGAATAAGTCTGGCCATAGTGCAATATAGAATCCATTTAATCGATGAAGCAACCCCCAGGAGAGACCCACAACGTAGGCTTAACTCACTCATGCAAGAGGCAGTTAAAGCAAAAATTTTAAAACTACTAGACAATGAGAACATTTATCCCATTTCTGATAGCCAATGGGTTACCCTGTTCATGCGGTCCTGAAGAAATCTGGCTTTACGGTGGTTGAAAATGAGGAAAAAGAGTTGGTACAAATAAGACTGCCTACCAAGATTCGTATTTGTATCGACTACAGGAAGTTGAATGCAGCTACCCGTAAAGACCACTTCCCGCTGCCCTTCATCAACCAAATGCTTGAACGCCTGGCTGGACATGAATACTATTACTTCCTAGATGGGTACTCGAGATACAATCAAATCCCCATTGCTGCAGAAGACCAGGAAAAGATCACGTTCACCTGCCCATTCGGAACATTCTCTTACCGACACATGCTCCTTGGATTATGCAATGCTCCCGCAACATTCTAACAATGCATGCTTAGTCTTTTCTCTGACATGGTCGAACGTTTCCTTGAGATTTTTATGGATGACTTCTCCATCTACGGAGATTCATTTGATCAGTGTCTTCATCACCTAGAGTTAGTTATGCAGAGATGCAAAGAGAAGAATCTAACTCTAAATTGGGAGAAATGTCACTTCATGGTGAGACAGGAGATTGTCTTAGGCCATGAGATTTCTAAGAGAGGCATTGAAGTGGACAAGGCTAAAGTAGAAGTGATTGCTAAGCTTCCACCACCCAAAAGCGTTAAGGATATTAGATCCTTTTTAGGGCATGTTGATTCTACCGATGATTCATTAAGGATTTTAGCAAAATCGCTAGGCCCTTAACCAACCTGCTCGCTAAGGATGTGCCCTTTAATTTTAACAATGAATGTTTCAAGTCATGGGGGAAGCTTAAGTAAGAACTTATTTCTGTGCCTATTATTTCTGCTCCTAATTGGGCCCAACCGTTTGAAATCATGTGCGAGCTATTGGCGCTGTTTTAGGACAGCGCATCGACAATAAGCAGCACGTGATTTACTACTCGAGTAGGACCTTGAATGACGCCCAACAGAATTATACAACGACTGAGAAGGAATTCTTGGCCGTTGTCTTTGCGTTGAGAAGTTCTAGCCCTACTTGTTAGGTTTGAAGACGGTGATTTTTACGGATCACTCGGCTTTGAAGTACCTCATGACCAAGAAGGAAGTAAAAGCCCGATTGATTTGGTGGATCCTTTTACTTCAAGAATTTGACCTGGAAATTCGAGATAAACGAGGCATAGAAAATGTGGTTACAGATCATTTGTCACGAATTCCGAATGCATCGATCATACAAGCTCTGATCAACGAGGATTTCCCAGACGAGCACATCCTGGCCATTCTTAAGGAACTCTGGTATTTGGACATTGTTAATTACCTGACCACTGGACAATTACCCACTGCCTGGACAAAGCAAGACCAATATCGCTTCTTTGCCCAAGTACGGTACTTCTTCTGAGAAGAGCCGTATCTTTTTAACTATTGTCTCGACCAGATTATTCGACGATGCATACCGAGGAGGAATAGAGGAGTGTGCTTAGCTTTTTCCATGACCTTGCATGCGGAGGACACTTCGGTCCCTGCAAGACTGCGGAGAAGGTTCTACAAAGTGAGTTTTATTGGCCCACTTTGTTCAAAAACTCATACCATTTTGCAAGTCATGTGCAAATTATTAGAAGATTGGGAGAATATTAAGAAGAGATATGATGCCCCTAAACCCGATCCTGGAAGTTAAAATTTTTGATGTTTGGGGTATCGACTTCATGGGACCATTCCTTAATTTATTCGGCAACCAGTTCATTTTGATTTCTGTAGATTATGTCTCTAAATGGGTAGAAGCTGTGCCTACAAAGACCAATGACAACAAAGTAGTTTCAAATTTCTCAAAGAAAATATCTTCTCCCGATTTGGCACTCTAGGGCGATAATTAGTGATAATAGATCACATTTTTGCAACAGAGTTTTAGAAGCTCTGATGCGAAAATATTCCATCAATCATAAGTTATCCACTCCGTATCATCCCCAGACAAATGGGCAGGTAGAAGTCACCAATCGACAACTCAAACTCATTCTGAAAAGACTGTCGGACAGAACCGAAAGGATTTGTCGGTCAAACTCAACGATGCATTGTGGGCTTACCGCAGTGCTTTTAAGACAGTTCTGGGGATGTCTCCTTACAGAATCATATTCGGAAAAGCCTGTCATCTGCCATTAGAATTAGAACATCGTGCCCTCTGGGCCATTAAGTAGCTCAATTTTGATTTGAGTAAGGCCGGTGAGCTAAGAAAACTGCAGATCTCAGAATTAGAGGAGATATGGAATGAAGCATATGAGAATGCTCGGATTACCAAAAGCAGGACTAAACTTTTTCATTATCAGATTATCAACCGAAAAAACTAAAGGTTCTGCTGTATAACTCTAGGCTTCATATTTTCGCGGGAAAGTTGAAGACTCGTTGGTCTGGATCGTTTATTGTGTACACCATTTTCCTACACGGTGCTGTGCTTATTTTAGACCCTAAGAACAACACGGAATTCAAAGTGAATGGACAAAGACTGAAGCCCTTCTTAACCATTGGGCTTATGACTCTGGATGATAGTGTGCTGACTCTTTTTGCCCCGTCATACACCTAACCACAACAACTTTAAAAAAAAAAATTATTTGCTTACCCCTTCTATATTTTTCTTTTTTTTTTTTTGACATTTCTTTAGCTTATTCGTACTTGGCCGGCCCGGATCAACGAAGACGGTGACATCCTTCTTCACCCTATTTATTGCATTGGCATTTACATAACATTCATTGAGGATAATGCATTAGATAGGTGCGGGGGGGTTCTAACACTTTTTCTTTTCCTTTTTATTCTGTTTCTTCTTCCAAAAAAAATAAAAAAAATAAAAAAAATCTCCAGATTGAAAAGAAATTTCATACTCTTTATAAAAATACCAAAAGGTTGTAGGAATTAAGGAAACCTTATAAATGAATCTTTATTTTTGCCTAAATAAATAAGAAAGATTGGTTTGACTAAGAGTTAAGAGAGATAAGGAAAATAACTCATACATTTTATTTAGCCTTAGTAGAATATGCATAAACCACACACATACTTGGGATTTAGAGACACAACTCTGAAGGAAAAAACGCTGGATAATTGTGCCTCAAGAAGCATGATTACTCACGCCAAAAAAAATAATAATCAATATATATCTTGATTTTCTGGCCTGCTCTACTTGCATATTTGACCTAAGAGGTGTTTTTCCACTAATGCCCTAAAATCACCTAGTTTGGGAGTCATCGATTTGATGTGTTACATGAGTAAAGTAGAAAGCCCAATGAAATCAAGAATAATAAATAAATATTAATTAAATTAAATTCAAAGTTGAGTTAAAAAATCCCAAACATCACACTTATAGATTATGCATATCTATCTAAAGCAAAATAACAGAATGAGTTAGAAGCATAAGATTCATTCTAAACTTAAACAAAACCTATAATTTCTTCTTTTATAAAGGTTAAAGTATAGGAGGACTTATGAGGGTTGAACCTAATTCTTACACCATTCGGTCATTTTTACTTAGATTATTGAAAGATCGTTTTCTTGAAAGAGGTTTGCTAAGACTTAAATATTTTTTTTACTTAACTGGATTTTGTGGGTGCAATCTGCTGAAAGCCCTCAGGAGACAACACTCCTCCTCTAAGGAAAACTTAGAGGTTTAAAGGCTTGTTGCACATACCCAATGCAATCGCATCACCTGCGAAAGTGGTATAATAATTTTCTTATTTTTTATTTTCCTCGAGACGAGCAAAAAGATAAGTGTGGGGTGTGGTTAGTCTCTAATTTTGCATAATTTTTATCACATCCGCATAGTTATTTGATGTAAAATTCTGCTAATAAAGCTTTACTTTACTTGATCTTAGGTCCATGGTGTGCAAATGAAGAAGAAGACCTCAAATCACCATTTAAGGGGTGATTAAAGGCCTACAAGTAGCCATTGACTTTAGGGAAGGGATTTTATCAGGCTAGGGTATCAAATCCAAAAATCAGAAGTCCACCTAACAGGAGACAGACGGGACGACACCCAGCAGGAAGCCAGGCGCGCGCTGCCCCAGCATTGCCGCGGAAACGCGGCCCAAGCCGCGTTTTCACGGCAATACGGGCGCGCACGCGCCCGGGCTTTGGGCCAAGGGTTTCCCCCTGGCCTCCTTTCCCCTGGTGCCTATAAATACCCCCAGGGGTCTTCAGTTGCGAGATATCTAGAGTTTTAAGATCTTTATGTTAGTTTGATTTTGGAGTTGTAAGTGTTGTTATTTTTCTTCTCCTTCTAGCTGATTTAGCTATTAGAGTGAAAGAGAGAGAGAGAGAGAGTGTGTGTAAAAGTTGTATTTGAAAGAGGACAAGCTAATACAAGTAACTACTTCTCTTTCTTCTTTTCATTTTCTAGTTGTTTTCCTTTACTCTTATCTCTTTGTTTTAGTGTAACTTCTTTTCTCTATACCTCTTCTCTTTGATTGTTTCTTTTACTACCATGTGTAACTAACTCCTCCATTAGCATACTAACCCACTAATCTCTAACAACTTGATTGATAAATCCAAATGAGTCAATAGTGTTAAATAAGTCTTGTGCAAACGAGAGCTATGACATCTTAAGACGAGGGTTCTAACTCTAACTTACATACAAGTACTCGCTTTCTTATATTTCATGCTTAACGAGTTTTTAATGATCTATGGATTGTATTCTTTGCTTATTTTTGTAAGTTAGAGATTTTCCTTTTAACTTTACCGATACCATTAGTGCACTTATGTCTTCCCTTATGCTCGCCTTCTATTGGATTTTGATAAGGGAATGTCCAAGATTTTGCCGTGTAAAGCTAAATTAAAGGAAGGACTTTCATTCGTTCCCAACGTGAATGTTCTTATGCATAAAGATTTTACTTGCCTATGATCTATCGTGAGGCAACATCTTCAAGAAGTTAGGGATTAGTGGGAGTACTTAGTAGAAAGTTAGCCATGCATTTTTACCATTAAGAAAATCCAACTTTACAAACCACCAAATCATTTTCAAACAATTCTTGAAGCCAACTTATTTTCATTTTCCAATTCTTTATTTAAAATAAAGAACTTTCTCTTTTCTTGAACAAAGAAGCCGCATCAAGCTTCCATCGCTCTCCCTCTTTGTGAATACGACCCGTATAGCCACTTCGCTACTACGGAAGAATCGCAAAAGAAGTAACATTGACTCACACTCTTTTTACTTATTCTTGTGCTTACTTTTTGCTGATCAAGAGATTCTGATATTTGTGGTCACCAAAAGATTGTATTCTTCATCGGCTTTGTTCTCACCTCTTGTATAGAGGTTTGATGATCAAAGTTAATGCTCCGGGTCTTATGTAGACTATTATTGTTGTGGTTCTCTTGTGGAAATTTTAAGTGGATGGTGAAATCCTTCATGCGGTGAATACGAGGACGTAGAGCGAGTTACCCGTACTTCGAAACAAATTTTTTATATCAGCGTTTGCCATTTCTCTCTCTTGCATGTACTCTATTACTTATACTTGTTTTATTGCCTTCATTTATCCTTATTCTATTTTCTCTATATTGTTTGCATCATTCATACTTGTCAGTTTTTCTCTTTCAAGTAAAAAGGCAATTGTATACCTAAACTCTTAACTAAAGAAATTAAGTGGATAAGTTCTATATCCCTTCATATAGAATTCAGCTTCACTTCTTATTTTTGAGTTGATCATTTTTTTTTTCATTTTAAATTGTTAAATTTCTGTATTTGATTAGCATATCAAATATTCACCCCTCCTAGATGACTTTTAAAAAGACCAAATATGTCTAGAGAATGATCAAAGAATAAATGTTGAACACTCTTTGGGCTTGTATAACGGATTACACAAGTAACTGTATCTGACTCACCAATGGATTTCGGGAAATCCCTAGTCAAAAGCTTGCAATATAGGGCTCTCAGTAAGCACATAACCATCTTTGGACTATGAGTGGGGAACTGATCGGGGAAAAACCGTGAACGTAAAGTGTATGTTTTGAAATTAATAGTTAAAAGTGCGTGCTTTGGCTTCCTCAATACTTCCGTTATAGCATAGAGGTTAAAACAAGTCAAATCCATAAGGATGGGAGACGATAGAAGCTTACACGGTATGTTCACATATGTGTTAAGTGTTCTTCAATGTTTTAAAGAATCAAAAGAAAAGAAAACAAAGAATGAAAAAAGAAAAGTACTGTGAAATACGAAGAAGTAAGAAACATAGAAGAAATGATTTTTGTGATTTGTGTTTATATTTCTAAAACAAATAAAAAGGAAAGAAAACTCATGGCTACTAACTACTAATGGCTCCACTAACTATGCTAACCTCTTAGTAATAGTTGCCTCACATGTATCCTTGGTCATCACTAGTCCTTGGTTCAAGAGCATTTCAAAGTATGACCCATAAGATAACTCATCACATTCAAACTCAACAAATAAGTGTAAGCTACACTTAAATCATTAAAACTAAATAATAGCAAGCATGGAATAAAGTAATGTTAGCTTGTTAGAGAGTTAGGATGTCAGAGTGTTAGAATTCATCATTATGAGTCATCAATGGCTTTTGCAAGAGCAAGACCAAGTAGAGACTATTAGATTCATGTGGATTATCAAGTAAGAAGTTAGTAAGTTAGTGGTTAGTAGTTGTTGCCATGAGAGAAAATTAGCTAAACATGTAAAAGAAGTTAGATAGAAGAAAACAAGGAGAGATAAAGAGAGAAAATTTTATAAATTGTCACTTTCCATTACAAGCGCTCTTTCCTGTCACGTAACGCTCTCTTTCCTATTATAAGATCTATAAGAAATGAAAGATATAAAGAGGAAGAAGAAGAACAACTAATCTAAACTACCCTAAGAAGAGGAAACTACTCTAAAACTACACTACAACTAAAGAAAAACTCCTAATTCTCCCTCCCTATGATTTGGAAATCCCAGGGTATTTATATGCAAACTGGGTCACCAGGGTACAGATACAGAGCCGCGTGTCAAATCTTAGCGCGCGGCTCCACACCAGAGTAGCGGAAAAGCGACTGCAGCCGCGTTTCCATAGCCATAGCGTGGCCGCTCGCGCGGCGCCGCCTGCCACGCGCTGTCATGTCACCCCCCGGTCAGTTATACTTGCTGGTTTTCATATTTGGGCCCCTGGTTTTGATGAAACCACCCTCGAAAGTCAATGGCTATCTTTGTAGGATTTTAATCACCAATTAAATGGTAATTTTGAGTCTTCTTCTTCATTTCATGTCATGAACTTAGAAACATGCAAGAGAGGTGTTATTAACAGAATTTAATATTAAATAAATGTGAAGATGTGGTATGAAATATATAATTTTAGAGACAAATCAGGAACCAAATCACATTCGAAAATTAAAAATTAGCTTCTCATGTTCTTACTAGTTTTCTCACAGACTTAAATTTAAAGGTACCAGAAATAGTTTTAGACCATTGCCAGGTATTTGCCAGCTTCCATTTTCTACAATATCTAAAACCAGCCAATCATGCTTGTATCCTGCTATCTGAGTATCAGTAAGTTGAGCAATCAAAGTTCCTGTTGTTTCTGTCAACCAACTGTGATATATCAAAGAAGTAGTGGCTCCATTGCGCAGAATGAATGTTGATACTCTCGGAATTTTGCAAACCATTCAGATAATGCTCAGACATCCATTGAGACTATAGATAATTTGAGATCAATAGTCTCCAAACAAGTCTAACATCTGTAATGCCTAACCTCGTGGGTATGAGAACTCTACTGTGACGTATATATGAAAGGCGAAAATACCCTCACATATCTATCCTAAGCATCAGTACATGAAAGAATCAGATTACAGAAGCATAATGTTAATATATATTTCAATAAAATAATACACATACAAAGTTATCACATAGCATGATCTAATATTATAGAAATATTACATCACTAGTGATGTAAAAATGTGATTTACAAAGAGATTTACAAAGTACAAAAACTGAAAGATGCTCACGAACAGGAAAAGGAATCTCGAGAGCTGGTCTAGAGGAGGCAGGTCGGTATGAACCATGGCTGATTGTTCGCTCCACAAGAAAGGTTTAGTCTCCAGCCGAAGGGTTCAATCTAGGCCAAGTTCTAGAATCTGGACATGCATGTCTAGGGATTATCATAAAGCAACACAGTGAGTATGTAAAATGAAGCCAAGCGACGTGCATAGATAAACACACATGAACTGGATCAAAGTGTCATGATTCAGTCATGCACACATGCAATAAACAGTAAATATAGAATCTGTACAAAGCTAGAAAGCAAGCAAGTCAGGAAATTTAATAGTAACACAGACATAATATCTTGTAAGAGGCGAACAGTGTACTACAATTATATAATAATAATAATAATCAGTATCGCCTATCATTTTAATCATTCTCTTTTAGTATCTCATTCTACTAGCTATCCAGACTGGAGTCCTTACTTTAGCAAAACCCATCCGAACACAATACACAATATCATTATCCAAATGAGTGATTGAATAACACGCATTCCTAATATCATTATTGTGTACAGAGTAGTGTGTCGAAATTCAACCATGCAAGTATAGTCCAGTAAATAAGAATATTAGGAATTAATTACCGTAGCATAGAAATAGTATCACACAAGTGAGCAAGGTACTTTAATTATACAACAATAATAATAATCACTATCATCTGTTATTTTAATTATTCCCTATCAGTGTTTCATACCAATGGTAGTCCGCACTGGAGCCTATACTTTCAATGAAACTCATCCGAACTTTGATATACGGGCATCATTATTCGAATGAGGGAGTAACCAAATAACACACGCTTCTGACATTACTATTACAGGGTTACTAAATACATCATGTACAAGATAATGTGCCATGCACAGGGTCAAATTGACAGGTGTTGTGAAACCTGGAGGTGACCCCACGAATACCAAGATTGTAGCTCTTACTGCATGTATCGTGTGTCACTTTGCTCCATGTACCCTTAGTTTTCACACATGATCAGTCATTGATATTGCATATTTGTTGTCATAATTTTCATATTTATGTTATAATAAAATCTATTTTATTCTTATTTCTGTGTAAATTTTGTGCAAGCTTTTACCAAGGTAGAAGGAAGAGAAAAGAAACCCAAAACCCATTTAATTTCTGATTTAATTGAAAATTAATTCAAATCAAGATAAATCAGAGAAGAACAAAACCAGTTGAAAATTAGTTAAGCTCGAATTTTCATAGATTTAGTTAGTTACCCGAAGATTAACAAAGAATCATCAAAATCAGAAGAGCAAACAGAAAAATCTAACTGGATAAGAGGAAAAAAGAGTCAATCACTGAGATTCTCCCCCTAGATGTGGCTAGTTGGGCCACATCTAGGCCGCACATCCGCTGCTATGTTAGTGGATAAGGGGGAGCATTTGCCCTCCCTATCTGCTCATTCCTCTTCCCTCTGATTTTTTGCTATAAATTTTGAGAAATTCATGAAGAAAAGGAGATAGACTAGGATTAATTTTTGTTCTATTTTTAAGGTTTAGGATTATTGTTAGATAGTTTATGAGAAATTGTCTCTCAATTTTTATTTTGCAGTTTAATCCAGCAACAAGTAAGAGAGAGAGGAAAAGAGTATGTAATTTACCGTTGAACTGATAATCAAAAGAGATTCACATTACTTAACTCTATTCAATCTTACTGATATGTCTATACTTTTAATTCATTCTATTTTTTGTTCTTTTTTCGTAATGAGTAGATACATCTCTTCCTTTTGGGTTCACTAATTTCTCCTCTCTAGCTATTTTGATCTTGATAGATTTTTAAGAAAAAGATCCAATTAAATCATTTGAATGCCCAACTTTAAGCCTTGCTTCTTCTCAGTGTTCTTGAAAACAAATGAGAATGGGATTAGTTTCTGAACTTACTCTTAAAGTTAATCTTAAAAACAAAAAACTTGTTTTCATTTCATGCTTTTTTTATTGCTTTGATGGTTTAACATTCAGCTCAAAGAACGACTTCAAAACTAAAGTCCGATTTCTAAAGAACTATTTTATGTGTTTTACCTGATCACTCTTAAATACATGACTAAAACTTTAGCTTATGATCTCATTGAAGCACTTAAACTTTCAAGGAAAAAAATATCTAGAGTTGAGTAAAGATTAGTAAGCTGGATCTTTTTTACTGAATACAAACAAGCAACATTTTCAAAATCTTCTTCAAAATCACTTTTTTCAAAGCCTATTCTAATCTTCAATATTATTTTGAATCACTTCTCTACTCTCTATCTTCTTTTCGTCTAAAAAACTCCAACACTAAAATTTGTCTTTCCCAAAATACTGAAATACTTGCATCGCATCTCTCCTCGTAGACTCGATCTGTTAGCTCTAAGCTACATGGTATTCTAATTTCACAACCAACTTTTGGCCCCATTGCCGGGAAGGGAACAATATTCTTGTGTTTTGATAAGTTTGGTGTTATATTTTAGGGTTAAGGAAATTAGGTAGAGAATTTGAGTTTTACAGAAGAAAACTTGTGATCCTGTGCCCCTGCACGAGAAAGTAGAGAACAGGATTTCAAGAGTTTCCCACAGAAATGTAATTTTTTGTAGGACTGCTAAAAATTCTTTTTTTGCAGGACATATTTGAAAAACACCTAGAGGGGGTGAATAGGTGTTAAAACTAATCTAATGCGCTTTTTAAACAAGTAAGTTGAATAATGCAAACGGTCACTCAAAACAAGAAATTGAAGCCGAATTTCCCGTGAAGGGCTCTAAAACATCTCCTCTTTGATTCCTCTAAATTATGAATTGAGGTGCGTAATTGCTTTCTTGTTGAAATGAGTAAAGAGTGAAAATGTAAATAAATGAAATGAGTGCAATAATGAAGTATAAGCAAGTGGTATCACAAGTTAGGAATGTAAAGCAATATAGAGTAAAAAGAAAATCAATCGCAAACACAAGTAATTTGTTTCGAAGTTCAAGTCACTACTCTACGTCCCCGCCTTCACCACTATGAAGGATTTCTACTAAATCCACAAAGAGAATTTTCACACAGGAACCTTTACACCCAAAGGGGATTACAAATGGTCTACACAAGACCGGAGTACCTAACTCCAACAAATCCAACCTCTACACAAAAGGGATCTCAATACAATGGAATACAAGTCACTTGGTGATCAAAAGACCACAAACTCTCTCTTACAACTTCTTATAGAGTTGAGTATGATTTTTGGCTCAAGAAGTAAAGTGAGAGAAAAATTTCAGTTGAAAAGAAGTAAAAGACTTAGAAACCAACTGAAAACTTTGGCAATTGAAAAAACTTTAAAAATGAAAGAAAGTAAACTTTTCTTCTCTTTTGAAAAACTTGAAACTTGGATCTATTTCTTGTGAAAACAAAATACCAATGACCTCTATTTATAGGAAATGGATAAATACCATTTATAATTGTTACTAGGTCATTAAGGTAGAGTTTAGCAACTAGGAAACCAGAAATAGCTGTAGGAATTATTAAAAATGAAACAGATTTCAAGAAATAGCCGTTGGGGCTTTCTGGACTGCTGCCGGTCGACCGGCTGGTCGACCGGTAGGCCACATAGCAAAAGAGCTGTTGGCTCTGGTCGACCGGACCGGTCGACCGCGGGCTATAATAGAAATAAAACATTGAACTGCCGGTCGACCGGCCCGTTGACCGGTAAAACCCGAGAGTTAGGGTCTTCCAGTCGGTCGACCGCAAGATCTGTTGGTCGACTGGCCCAGTCGACCGGCAGATGTGCACAGACATGCACGCTCATAGCCATAAGGCCCGGTCGACCGGACGGTCGACCGATCTGGCCGGAAATAGTTCCGTCGACCGGTCCGGTCGACCGTAAAGGCCTGAAATAGTTTTTGAAGAGGTTTTTAAACTTTGAATAATTTTTGAAATATTTTTAAATGGTTTGAGGTTTAAGTAGCATGCTATAGGAGATGAAATACATGTTTTAAACTAGATATAAAAATTTGAAATATTTTGAAACATGTATATTAATCAACATGCACCAAAACCAACTAACCAAAAACTTGTATTTTGAAAAGTTTTTTTTTGTGTGTGTGTGTGTATGTGTTTTCTTGAGCTCAACATCATATCCTTACTCCTTAACATACTAATTCTTATAATGGTTTAGGTGACTACAAGATCTTCAATTTGACCTTTTCCATATGCATCGTTGAATAACTTGAATTCTTGATCCTGAATTGAGTCAACTTGAGTCAATCACCACCTTCCTTTAGGGAAGAAAACATGTTGAATCCTTAGAACCCTGAAACAATCTTAAACATTTAAACATGATTAGTACAAATAACTATATATGTTTTGTAATCATCAAAACTCTAAAACCGGGTGATTGTAACCTTGGGCCAACAATCTCCCCCTTTTTGATGATGACAAAACTGTTGGCCCAAAGGCCCTTCCACTATAGTTTTGATGATGATTAACTCATGTAGTTATGTGTACTAATAATCTTATAAATTTAGTTTCAGATCATTAATCAAGTTATTAGTAGGTGATTAGCTTCAACAAGATGATTTGGAAGCTTTCACATGTGATTCAAGAGCCCGAGCGACAAGATCATATATAGCACTCATTGGAGTCAAGCTCGGTGGATCACGGTTTGGATCGTGTCTGCTTGGAGACGGCGCTCTACAAGAAGACATCGGTACCATAGTTTAGTTTTGTGTTTAGATCCAAATTGTAAAGATTAGAATAGTATGATATGCTCAAGTTCACAACACACACGTTTCATGTTTTGAATATTTGTTTTCGGTTTTTCCGTTTTTGGTTTAACCGATCTTGGTTTTATGAATAGATAGATCAAAACAGGTTTACATGATTTAATGTATATTAGATTTGTTCTATATACATGCATGCTTAACTTCTTAGACAAACTTAGTTTTGACTTACTTATTCATGTGTTTTATGTTTTGGTATTTTTAACAAAACATATTTTGGAATTAAAGTCAAAAACATGGATGTATATATGTTTCATGTATATAGGATTATATCCATATACATCATGCCTAAATGTTGTTTAATACCATGTTTTTGTATTTGGATCAGTTTTGGACAAAGTGTATTTTCTATTCAAAAATCCAAGTTTTAGAAAATACAGTTTTTGATTTTTGGTAAAAATGATAAGACACAAAAATGTTTCAAAATGTTTGTTATTTGTGATGAAATTTTTGTCACAAGTTTATATTTCAAAATGAAATGATAAAACTATTTTTGTGTAATTTTAGAAGATTTATGAGAATTTTTAGAATTAAAAATTACTTGTTTTTCTAACCAGAACTGCTGCTGTCAGGCTAGGTCGGTCGACCGGACGGTCGACCGTACCAAGTAGCCGGTCTACCATAGCGGTCGACCGACGTGCACGGATACGTGTACGCTGGCTGCCCCATAAGCCGGTCGACCGCACCGTCGACCGACTGAGAGCAGGTTGCTCTCTGTTTGTTCCCGGTCGACCGAGCGGTCGACCAGCCAGAGAGTCGTTGCTCTCTGGTTCTGGGGACGGTCGACCGCCCGGTCGACCGGTAGCTGTCAGCGGTCAAATGTGACCGTTGGACGGTCGACCGACCGGTCGACCAGTGGTTCAATTTTGCAGTTTCTGCTGCCAACGACTATAATTTTCTGAGGGCTATAAATACCCCATTGGAAAGAGGTTTTCTCTAAGAATTTTTGGACGAATTTTCTGAGCTTTCTCTAGTATTTTCACAACAATCAAAAGAATTTTTGGGCTTTAATTGAACAATCTATTTGGTGTTTTTGCTAGGGTTTGGAAAATCAAAGAAAAGGGTTTTTAGGAAAAGTGTTTGATTCAACTTCTTTATCTTGGTTTCTAGTTTTTCCCAAGGATTTTCTTTGAGTTTTTGATTTCCATTCCTTTAGTTTTCTCCACACTTGAGCTACATCTACTATCTTATTCTATAGGATCTTTGTGTGGGAAAAGAGATTGTTTGTGGTCTTTTGATCACCAAGTTGTAAACCCAATCTTTGCTTGGCTTTGTGCCTTACCCTCATTGTGTTGAGGAGGTTGTGCAAGTGGGTAGTATCCCTCAAGGTGTGAGGTGATCATTGTGTAAGCTTTGTACTAATCCTTCAAGTTGTGAGGTGATTGTTTGTTGGCTTGGTGCTTTGCCTCAAGGAGGAGGTTGTGTTTGTAAGGAGAGGAGTTGGGTACTCCTTGTAATTGTTATTGCCCCAAATCCTCGGTGGAGGTTCCCTTTGTGGGAGTCCTTTGTGGACAAGCTAGTGGAGTTGAAACCTTCTATGTGAAGGTGGGAATATAGAGCTGGGTGCTCGAACCTCAAAACATATCTTGTTGTTTGCGCTTGATCCCTTGGCTCTTACTCTATCTCTCTCTCTTTACTTTGTGCCTTGCTTCAATTCATATTGTTCATTCATAATTATTTGCTTGGCTTGTTTGAGTGTGCATCTCTTGTTAATTGCAATTAGTTTTTAAATTCCGCATTAAGTTAACTAGATTAGCATCATCACCTATTCACCCCCCCTTTAGGTGATTTTCAATTGGTATCAGAGCCTCTGCTCCTGATATTAAGGTTTAACCACCTAGGAGTGAGATCTTGGTTTGCTAATCTTCATTTGCATTTTTCATTTGCACACATTTAGTTTGCACTCATGGATAGCCCTCCTATGTTTGATTTTTCTAGACATGATATTTGGAAGGCCAAGATGAGTAGTCATTTAAAAAGCCTAGGACTTCTAGTTTATCAAGCCAATACTATAGAATCCTTCCCAAATGCTAGCAAGCATAGAAAGGCCAATGCATTAGCACTTAAAACACTTAGAGCATCTCTTAATGAAGATCTTTTACATGTGTTTGCTCATTATGATTCGGCTTTTGCAGTTTGGAGCATATTGACTTCTCCTGAGCTACCAAGGATTATCAACAAGTTGAGAAGATCTAGGAGAGACAAGTCTGACGAGCATTGCCTCATGGTCCAAGAGAAAAACTCCCTTGAGGTACAATCGGATTCTCAACTAGATGATAGCTCTAGTTCCTATTGCCATGGTTGTTTTGAAGTTCAAATATTGAATATGGAACTTGCTCAAAAGCTTGAAATTTTTTTGAAAAAATATGATTTGTTGAAAAAGAACAATTTTGAACTAAAAGAAGAATTAAAGGATTTGTGTTCAAATTTTGAATTGATTTTGTAAGAGAAGGAAGAGATTGCAAGTGAATGTGACTCACTTAAATCTCAACTAGAACTTGCTCTAAAGGAAAATGAGTTTTTGAAAAGCAAAAAGGATTGTGATGATGTTGTGAAAAACAATGAGTTTTTATCTTCAAAATTAGATTGTGTTTTAAAAGATAACCTTTCGTTGAAAAATGAAATTGATTTTATTACAAAAGAATTGGATTTTGTTTTAAAGAAAAATGAATCTTTGAAAATTGAATTGTCTTCACATGTTTGCCATGCTAGTGTGGCTTCACCTAGCACATCTTTTGCATGCTCCACTTTATCTTCTAGTATTGAAAATGACATAAATATTTTGAAGAAAAGTGTAGATTGTTTGGGCTCCACTTTGAGCCAATGTACTTTAAATCATACACGCTTGGAAACCTTGGTTCGTAAGAAACAAGGTCCATCTTTGCATGTACACCCATCACGGCATACACATGCTCATCACGATCACAAACTTCACACTATGTATGCCCATGTGTACACGTGTACACATTGTGGTCGAAAAGGCCACCTTGCTAGATTTTGCTATGATCGTTTACATGTTGAAAATCTAGCAAATAATCTTGTTTGGGTTAGGAAAGATACTAACCCCTACGGACCCAAAAGAAAATGGGTACCAAAGACCACCCCTCATGTATTTGATATAGGTGTGGGCTCTCGCATCACGTGAGAGTAGCGGTGCCTTGGAGTGGATGCGTTCCATGCTTAAGAGAAAACAATTTGGATGTATCACTTTCAAGGGGAGTTTGGTGGAGGAGGACCACCATTGGTTTGGAGAACTAGAGAGGTGCCTTCATCGGTTTTGGTATCAATCTCTAACTCCCGTTTATATTTGCATGCTTTTCATATCGTTGATTTATAGCATGTCATGTTTTAAAGCTCATTATGATTATGCCATGTGATTTAGATTAGTGATATACATGTTTAGTTATTTGAGACACCCATGGTCCTATCTTTGTGTTCTCACTTTGTTTTTAAACTAATATGTATGTCCTAGATCTAATGCATGTGCATGATGATCATATGTGTTTATGATTCTTGTTTTGATATTTCATGTTTTTGATGTTTATAGTTTATGCCATGATTCTTAGATCATTGACATGCATGCATAACTTTTGAGATCACCCATGCTTATATGGACCCATATGTTGTGTTCTCACTATTTGTTTAGCTATTATGCACATCATAGCTCTAAAAGCATGTGAATTTACATAATGATCATTTTTATGATTTTCATGTTGATTTATATCCCGTTTTATGCTTCATGATTTGATTACTTGTTTAGATGTTAGTTTTCATTAAGACTAGGATTTATATTTGTACATATAGTGGGCCACAAATAAATCGTTATATATGTTTGTGCTTGAATGCTTATTTATACCCATTAGATGTTCTAGTATAGTCTAGTTTTGATGATTCATGCATTCTAACCTGTATTCCCTATTTTGGACATGTCTTATGATCATGTGTATTTTCGCTTCATGTATATGTCTACTTTGCCAAACTTTAAGATATACATGTATACCCCTTGAGTCATTTACTTTTCATGCAAATCTTTATTATGGACTCAAATTGTGTTTAGGGATATGTATGTATACTTTTTGTGTTGTCAAAACATACATATGCCTTGAAGTATAAATTGTTTTTAAATGAAAATTTAGTTTATCATGATTTTCATGTTTTCATGCTTAAGGAATTTCAATTGAGCTTAATTGAATATTTTCATGTTGATATGTGTCACATAACACTTGTTCACTCACTTTATTAGTTTTCTCATGATTTTATTTTCATGAGTATGATACATGTTTTATGGAATTTGAGTGTTTAGTGCCATGTGATCTACATGTGTTTCATGAAAAATATTTATGTTTTATTTCTTACTTGAAGGATTTCGTACTAGTTAACAAGATTTCCCATTTAACTAGTTCGTATTCTTCATTTTGGTAGAGATTTTCAAACGTACTCTATTTTCAAACCTATTTTTGAAAACCCCTACCATCTAAGGGTAGTTGGATGGGAGATCATGCTCATGTATGCCTTATAGTGAAAATCATTTTAAACTTGAACATGATTGGGAGGCTAGGTAATATGAGATATACACTTGATATTATTGTTGTTTCAATTGGTATCATTGGATTCTTTCAATTGGTATCAATATTGACATTTTTGTATACTCATATATTTTTTTGTATATGTATGCTTGCACTTCAAAGTGTATCAATTTCAATTGGTATCTAATTTTTCATACATATATATGTTTTTATTTGTGCTTATTATATTCATATATCTTAGAGCACAAATTTTGATCATGATAAAGGTTGTTTAATAATGACTATCTTGTTTCAATTGACTAGTTTTCAATTGGTATCCATATACAAGCTTTGCATGTTTTTATTTGGTAATTCATAAAGAGGGAGAAAACTTGTATTTCATCTTTCAATTGGTATTTGATTTCCACTCCCATACTTTATGATTGAAAATTTCAATTTGGTATCATATGTTCAAAATGAAAAATATTTACAATTAGTATCAAAATCCTTGTTTAGAAATTCAAAATTTGTTATGTTTAATTTCAATTGGTATCAAGATTGTTTTCTTATAATTGGTATCAATGTTTTTATGTTTCCTTTAAATTGGTATCAAGATGCTCTACTTTGACAAAAAAAATTGATATCTTAATTGATTGTCACCCCTTATTTACATAATTTGTGTTTTAGACAAAAAGGGGAGAACATTGTTTTATTGCTTTTAAACCCTTTATTGTTTCTTTGTTTCAAACAAAAAGGGAGAAAGAATGTTTTTGTTTTTACTTAGACCCCTTTGTTGATGATTGACAAAAGGGGGAGAAGTATTTGAGATTATATGCATGTTTTATATGCATGTTTTGTTTTATTTATTAGTTTGTCATTTAATTGTTTAATTAGAGTTTAATTATTTAATTAGTATCAAGAGCATTATTTAAGAACATGTTTTTATTGGTATCAAGCGTTTATTGGTATCAAGAGTTTATTGTTATCAACAGCACGTTTTATGCATGATGCATTTCATATGTTTGGTATCTAGAGCATGTTTTATTTTTGAACATTTCATTGGGTATCTAGAGCCTTTTATTATTTTTGCATTGTCATTCATTGCATATTTATGTTTATTTGTTTTATGCATGAGTTAAGGGGGAGCTTCTTTGAAGCTTAACTTTAATCCATGCATATATAACTCCATGAGTTTTGTCATCATCAAAAAGGGGGAGATTGTTGGCCCAAAGGCCCTTCAACTCTAGTTTTGATGATGATTAACTCATGTAGTTATGTGTACTAATAATCTTGTGATTTTAGTTTCAGATCATTAATCAAGTTATTAGTAGGTGATTAGCTTCAACAAGATGATTTGGAAGCTTTCACATGTGATTCAAGAGCCCGAGCGACAAGATCATATATAGCACTCATTGGAGTCAAGCTCGGTGGATCACGGTTTGGATCGAGTCGGCTTGGAGACAGCGCTCTACAAGAAGACATCGGTACCATAGTTTAGTTTTGTGTTTAGATCCAAATTGTAAAGATTAGAATAGTATGATATTCTTAAGTTCACAACACACACGTTTCATGTTTTGAATATTGGTTTTCGATTTTTCCGTTTTTGGTTTAACCGATCTTGGTTTTATGAATAGATAGATCAAAACAAGTTTACATGGTTTAATGTATATTAGATTTGTTCTATATACATGCATGTTTAACTTCTTAGACAAACTTAGTTTTGACTTACTTATTCATGTGTTTTATGTTTTGGTATTTTTAACAAAACATATTTTGGAATTAAAGTCAAAAACATGGATGTATATATGTTTCATGTATATAGGATTATATCCATATACATCATGCCTAAATATTGTTTAATACCATGTTTTTGTATTTGGATGAGTTTTGGGCAAAGTGTATTTTCTATTCAAAAATCCAAGTTTTAGAAAATACAGTTTTTGATTTTTGGTAAAAATGATAAGACACAAAATGTTTCAAAATGTTTGTTATTTGTGATGAAATTTTTATCACAAGTTTATATTTCAAAATAAAATGATAAAACTATTTTTGTGTAATTTTAGAAGATTTATGAGAATTTTTAGAATTAAAAATTACTTGTTTTTCTAACCAGAACTGCTGCTGCCAGGCTAGGTCGGTCGACCGGACGGTCGACCGTACCAAGTAGCCGGTCGACCGTAGCGGTCGACCGACGTGCACGGATACGTGTACGCTGGCTTCCCATAAGCCGGTCGACCGCACGGTCGACCGACTGAGAGCAGGTTGCTCTCTGTTAGTTCCCGGTCGACCGAGCGGTCGACCGGCCAGAGAGCCGTTGCTCTCTGGTTCTGGGGACGGTCGACCGGTAGCTGTCAGCGGTTAAATGTGACCGTTGGACGGTCGATCGACCGGTCGACCGGTGGTTCAATTTTGGCAGTTTCTGCTGCCAACGGCTATAATTTTCTGGGGGCTATAAATACCCCATTGGAAAGAGGTTTTCTCTAAGAATTTGTGGACGAATTTTCTGAGCTTTCTCTAGTGTTTTCACAGCAATCAAAAGAAGTTTTTGGGCTTTAATTGAACAATCTATTTGGTGTTTTTGCTAGGGTTTGGAAAATCAAAGAAAAGTGTTTTTGGGAAAAGTGTTTGATTCAACTTCTTTATCTTGGTTTCTAATTTTTCCCAAGGATTTTCTTTGAGTTTTTTATTTCCATTCCTTTGGTTTTCTCCACACTTGAGTTACATCTACTATCTTATTCTATAGGATCTTTGTGTGGGAAAAGAGATTGTTTGTGGTCTTTTGATCACCAAGTTGTAAATCCAATCTTTGCTTGGCTTTGTGTCTTACCCTCATTGTGTTGAGGAGAATGTACAAGTGGGTAGTATCCCTCAAGGTGTGAGGTGATCCTTGTGTAAGCTTTGTGCTAATCCCTCAAGTTGTGAGGTGATTGTTTGTTGACTTGGTGCTTTGCCTCAAGGAGGAGGTTGTGTTTGTAAGGAGAAGAGTTGGGTACTCCTTGTAATTGTTATTGCCCCAAATCCTCGGTGGAAGTTCCCTTTGTGGGAGTCCTTTATGGACAAGCTAATGGAGTTGAAATCCTTCTGTGTGAAGGCGGGGATGTAGAGCTGGGTGCTCGAACCTCGAAACATATCTTGTTGTTTGCGCTTGATCCCTTGGCTCTTACTCTATCTCTCTCTCTCTCTCTCTTTACTTTGTGCCTTGCTTCAATTCATATTGTTCATTCATAATTATTTGCTTGGCTTGTTTGAATGTGCATCTCTTGTTAATTGTAATTAGTTTTTAAAATCTGCATTAAGTTCACTAGATTAGCATCATCACCTATTCACCCCCCCTCTAGGTGATTTTCAAAAACATATGAGTTATTTAACAAAAAAAATGAAAAAGTTGCTTGAAAGCTCGCCCTCAAAAGATGCTATATATGAACTTTACAAAAAGAACTAAAAATGGCATGAGAAAAAAAAATAAATATAACAAACAAATGGAAAAGGAGCTTGAAAGCTCCCCCTCAAATCATACTATATAAAAAATGGCATGATAAATAAAAAGGTAAATAATAACTCAAGAGTATTTCTCCCCCTTTTGTCATGCATCAAAAAGGGGCAAAGTCAATAAACATTGTTGAAGAGTATGTGAAAATTTTATGAGTCCACAACACAAGCATTTAATTCACCACAAATAAAGGAAAATCGATTATAATCTAGTGGTTTTGTAAAAATATCGGCAAGTTGAAAATCGGTAGAAAAATAATCAATTTCAATATCACCTTTCTCATAATGATCTCTAAGAAAGTGATATCGAATGTCAATATGTTTTGTTTTAGTATGTTGATTTGCATTTTTAGTCATATAAATAGTACTAGTATTATCACAAATATTTTAATATGGTCATAATGCAAATCATAGTCAAGGAGAGTATGTTTCATTCAAAGGACTTGTGCACAACAAGCCCCGGTCACAACATACTCCGCCTCGACGGTTGAGAGGGCTACAGAATTTTTTTCTTGGAAGATCATGAAACAAGACAATTTCCTAGAAACTGACATGTTCCACTAGTACTCTTCCTATCCACTCTACAACCCGCATAGTCGGCATCCGAAAAGCTTGTCATGGAGAATTTTCTGGTCTTCGGATACCACAAACCCATTTCAATGATGCCCTTAAGGCATATAATAATGCGTTTTACCACAATCAAATGGGACTCTTTAGGACACGATTGAAATCGAGTACAAAGACACATACTAAACATGATGTCCGGCCTACTAGCCATTAAATATAACAAAGTACTATTCATGCTACGATAGAGTTTAATGTCTACATTTATACCTTACTCATCCTTGTCAAGGTTTGTTGTGGTAACCATGGGAATTTTGCTTGTCTTAGTCCCTTCAAGTCCAAATTTCTTGATAAGTTCCTTTGTGTACTTGATTTGATTGATAAAAATCTCATCCTTTCTTTACTTAATTTGGAGACCAAGGAAGTAGTTAAGCTCGCCCATCATAGACATCTCAAATTCCTCCTTCATGTATGATTCAAAATCTTTGCAAAGTGTTTCATTAGTAGAACCAAATATAATATCATCAACATATATTTGAACTATAAATATATCATTTTTAACATGTTTGGTAAACAAAGTAGTATCTATTTTCCTTTAGCAAAATCATTTGAAAGAAGAAGAAAGTCTTTCATACCAAGCCCTAGGGGCTTGTTTTAAACCATAAAGAGATTTGTCTAGTTTGAAAACAAAATCTGGATGTGTAGGATCAACAAACCCGGGAGTTGTTCAACATACACTTCCTCTTCAATAAATCCATTTAAGAAAGCACTTTTTACATCCATTTAAAAAAGTTTAAAATCTTTATATGAAGTAAATGCAAATATTATCCGTATGGCTTCAAGCCGTACTACGGGTGCAAAAGTTTCCTCAAAATCGATACCTTCGACTTGAGTGTAACCTTGGGCCACTAGCCTAGCTTTATTCCTACAACATTGCCCGACTTATCCAACTTGTTCCTAAAAATCCATTTAGTACTAATTGTTGGTCTATCATTGGGTCTAGGAAAAAGATGTCAAACTTGGTTGCGCTCGAATTGATTGAGCTCCTCTTGCATGGCAAGCAACCAATATGAGTCGCCCTCGGCTTCGAGGATGTTCTTTGGTTCCAAATGAGAAATAAATGCATAGTACCCACAAAGATCATGAAGTTTAGAACGAGTAGTTACCCCTTTTGATACTTCACCTATAATAAGATCTTTGGGATGATGTGGAGTGAATCTTCAATCCTTTGGAAGTGGTTGTGTTGGCTCCACTTCAACTTCTTGAACTTCACTTTCCCCATTAATCATTGGCTTGTCTTTTAGAGTAGGTGAGTTCTTTAAGGTAATCCTCTCCATGTCTTCACCTAAAGAATCTATTTCTACAATATTCTTAATAAAAACATTAGATTCCTCAAACTTTACATGTATAGATTCTTCAATAGTCAAAAATGATTTATCGAAAACTCTATAAGCCTTACTAGTGTTAGAGTAACCAACAAAAATAGATTCATATGATTTTGCATCAAATTTACCTAAATTATCTTTAGTATTTAAAACAAAACATTTACAACCAAACTTTAAATATGAAACATTTGGTTTTCTTGAATAGTAAATTTCAAAAGATATTTTAGAAGTGTTTTTGCATAAGAAAACCCTATTTGATATGTAATAAGATGTGTTTACGGCCTCGGCCCATAGGTAGAGGGAGACCCTACTTTATTATTGTCCTAGCCATTTCTTGTAATGTTCGATTTTTTCTCTCAACAACTCTATTTTGTTGTGGAGTTTTACGACAAGATAGTTCATACTTAATTCCATGTTCTTCGTAAAAATTAGTAAAGGGTTGGTTATTGAATTCACCACCTCTATCACTTCTTATTCTTAAAATAGAAGAATCTTTTTCTTTTCAACTCTTTTCCTAAAAGTTTGAAAATATGAAAATGCTTGATTTTTATGTTCTAAAAAGAAAACCTAAGTAAAATAAGAAAAGTCATCAACTAAAATGAAAGCAAAACGATTCCCACTTAGACTTTTGGTTTTAGTAGGACCAAATAAATCCATATGGATCAACTCCAAGGGTCGTGATGTCATGATATCCTTAATGGATTTGAAAGAGGACTTGGTTTGTTTCCTAAGTTGGCACGCGTCGCAAATGCGGCCCTTTTTAAATTTCAAGCAAGGGATACCTTTCACCATTTCCTTGTTGTTTAATCTAGATAGATGGTCAAAAAAAATATGACCTAATCTCCTATGCCATAACCAAGAGTCATCATAGAAGGCATTGAAACAAGTAGCATTGCATTGCATATTAGACATGTCAATCATGTATACATTGTTTTCACGGAATCCGAAAATATACATGTATTAGTTTGTCTATCAAATACACTACAAGTTAAATCATCAAAAATCACATTAAAACCTTTATCACCAAGTTGAATAACACTCAAGAGATTACGCTTGAGGCCATCAACTAAAACAACATTTTCTATTATAGGAGATGTACCAAGTTTAATGTTACCTGTACCGATGATTTCTCCTTTGGCGTCATCTCCGAAGGTAACGGTGCCACCTTCAAGGTATCTTGATAGGGTTGCAAAGTTGTTGATATCTCAAGTCATGTGCCTTGAGCAACCACTATCAAGATATCACTGCTCCCTACGTCTTTGAGCTTTGGAGTGTACCTACATCATGTAATAAATTTGTTGACTTTGGTTAGCGTTACGAACCCAAACATGATTATGTGATGCATTTATCCTATCATAGCAAAATTAACCAAATGACCCTTTCGGTCACAATATGTGAATGCATAAACTTTATCATACATGATGCATGATGAGTGTGTGGGTGTGAATATGCTTTGGGTGTTTAGCATGATGTGAGCGTGAAGGTTGTTATTTATGAACATGGGTGTGTGTAGCATGTGATTGTTTCTTTAGTATATGTTTCTTAGGAAAGATAGCCTCTAGTCTAGATTTATCAAATTTACATTTCTTTAAAACTTCTCCTAATGAGTCAATTTTCTTCTTTAGCATAGAAATCTCATCTTTATCAACTAGTAAAAATTTACCTTTGCAAGAAATTTTATAAGCATCAAAATCCTTTTGAGTGGAAGTAAGAGTTGAAAATAATTTATCTTTTTCTTTTGTGAGAGTGAAAATTTTGTGGTTAAG
Source organism: Agave tequilana (assembly GCA_038442645.1). NCBI lineage: Eukaryota > Viridiplantae > Streptophyta > Magnoliopsida > Asparagales > Asparagaceae > Agave > Agave tequilana. Next base: position 64,328 of record JAVJIF010033095.1, read on the forward strand.
TGATTCATTTTCCTTTTTCATTTTTAAATATTTCTTTTTAAGAAAATCATAATTTTGAGATAGCTCTTTAAAAGCTTCCCCTAGTTCATCTATAGATAATTCACAATCTTCCATAGATGTTTCGGGAGTTACTTTGCTTGTGCTTTCATTTGTCATGAAGCACATGTGGGCGGTGTCGATTTTCTCGTCGGATTCACTCTCTGAATCTCAAGTAGTCTTTAAAACTTTCTTCTTGTATGGCTTCTTAGAGGTGGAGGGTTTGCCCTTGTTTTCTAGACACTCCACAACTATGTGTCCTGTCTTTCGGCAATTGAAGCAAATGATTTTATTCTCTTCTTTACCTTGCCATCTCCTTCTATTTTAGAATTTAGTCTTGTTGTATATTCTCCGAACGTTCTTCACAAGAAGAGAAAGATCTTCATCATCCTCTTCTTCATCATCTTCGTCAGAGTAGGTGGAAGAGCTTTTGAAAGTTATTGCTTTCTTCTTTGGAGGAGCCATCTCTTCTCTTGCTTTTCGTTCCATCTCATGGGTCTTGAGATTTTCAATAAGACCGATGAGCTCCATTTTCTCCTTGTCGTTGAGCTCCTTCAAAGTTGTAGCTTTGACTTCCCAAGATGGAGGGAGTGCACAGATGATCTTCCTCACTTTTTGGTCGCTGTCAATGCCGTCACCTAAAGAAGAAAGACCGTTAGTAATCTTTGTAAATTTTGTAACCATATCATCTATGGTTTCATTTTCTTGCATTGAAAAGTTTTCATATTGGGAACGAAGAAGGTCAATTTTGGTCCTCTTTACTTGTGAAGTTCCCTCATGAGTGATTAGAAGATGAGTCCAAATCTCATAAGCGGATTTACAGTGAATGACTCTAGCAATATCAATGTCATTAAGAGCTTGAAGTAAGGCATAGTGTGCCCTAGCATTACCGTCAAACTCTTTCGTGGCAATGTCGGACCAAGTGTCCTCATCACCAAGGGGTGCGCTAAATGGTTTGGTCACCTCCTTTGCAACCCAGCTTCCTAAGGATTGTAAAAACACGGCCATCTTAACTTTCCATATGGGAAAGTTAAGGCCATCAAACTTGGGTGGGGTCTTAATCCTTCGGCCATTTTTACTAAAATGTATGAGGATGAAATATGAGTAGAGTGATTAACATATAGGATCTCTCTAGGGAAGTTAAGCCAAGAACCTAGAGACCAAAGCTCTGATACCAATTGAAAAACACGTAGAGGGGGGTGAATAGGTGTTAATGCTAATCTAATGCTCTTTTTAAACAAGTAAGTATGAATGATACAAACGGTCACTCAAAATAAGAAATTGAAGCTGAATACCCCGTAAAGGGATCTAGAACTTCTCCTCTTTGATTCCTCTAGATTATGAGTTGAGGTGCGTAATTGCTTTCTTGTTAAAATGAGTAAAGACAGAAAATGCAAATAAATAAAATGAGTGCAATAATGAAGTACAAGCAAGTGGTATCACAAGTTAGGAATGTAAAGCAATAGAGAGCAAAAAGGAAACCAATCGCAAACACAAGTAATTTGTATTGAGGTTCGAGTCACTGCTCTACGTCCCCGCCTTTACCACTATGAAGGATTTCTACTAAATCCACAAAGCGAATTTTCACACAGAAACCTTTACACCCAAAGGGGATTACAAATGGTCTACACAAGATTGAAGTACCCAACTCTAACAAATCCAACCTCTATATAAGAGAGATCTTAACATAATGGAATACAAGTCACTTGGTGATCAAAAGACCACAAACTCTCTCTTACAACTTCTTATAGAGTGGAGTATGATTTTTAGCTCAAGAAGTAAAGTGAGAGAAAAATTTCAGTTGAAAAGAAGTAAAAGACATGGAAACCAATCGCAAACACAAGTAATTTGTATTGAGGTTCGAGTCACTGCTCTACGTCCCCGCCTTTACCACTATGAAGGATTTCTACTAAATCCACAAAGGGAATTTTCACATAGAAACCTTTACACCCAAAGGGGATTACAAATGGTCTACACAAGATTGAAGTACCCAACTCTAACAAATCCAACCTCTATATAAGAGAGATCTTAACATAATGGAATACAAGTCACTTGGTGATCAAAAGACCACAAACTCTCTCTTACAACTTCTTATAGAGTGGAGTATGATTTTTAGCTCAAGAAGTAAAGTGAGAGAAAAATTTCAGTTGAAAAGAAGTAAAAGACATGGAAACCAACTGAAAACTTTGCAATTGAAAGAACTTTGAAAATGAAAGCAAGTAAACTTTTCTTCTCTTTTGAAAAACTTGAAACTTGAAACTATTTCTTGTGAAAAACAAAAGACCAATGACCTCTATTTATAGGGAATGGATAAATACCATTCATAATTGTTACTAGGTCATTAGGGTAGAGTTTAGCCACTAAAAAATCAGAAATAGCTGTAGGAATCATTAAAAATGAAACAGATTCTAAGAAATAGCCGTTGGGGCTTTCTGGACGGCTGCCGATCGACCGGCCTGGTCGACCGGCAAAACCCGAGAGTTAGGGTCTTACAGTCAGTCGACCGCAAGGTCTGTCGGTCGACTGACCCAGTCGACCAGCAGACGTGCACAGACGTGCACGTTAATGGCCATAAGGCCCGGTCGACCGGACGGTCGACCGATCTGGCCTGAAATTGTTCCGGTCGACCGGTCCGGTCGACCGTAAAGGCCTGAAACAGTTTTTGAAGAGGTTTTTGAACTTTGAATAATTTTTAAAATATTTTTAAATGGTTTGAGCTTTAAGTAGCACGCTATAGGAGATGAAATACATGTTTTAAACTAGATATAAAAATTTAAAATATTTTGAAACATGTATATTAATCAAACATGTACCAAAATGAACTAACCAAAAACTTGTATTTTGAAAAGTGTATTTGTGTGTGTGTGTGTTTTCTTGAGCTCAACTATCATATCCTTACTCTTTAACATACTAATTTTTACAATAGTTTAGGTGACTACAAGATCTTCAATTTGGGCTTTTCCATATGTATCGTTGAATAACTTGAATTCTTGATCCCGAATTGAGTCAACTTGAGTCAATCACCACCTTCCTTTAAGGAAGAAAACATGTTGAATCCTTAGAACCCTGAAACAATCTTAAACACTTAAACATGATTAGTACAAATAACTATATATGTTTTGTAATCATCAAACTCTAAAACCGGGTGATTGTAACCTTGGGCCAACAATATTGCTCTGCAAAAACAAACTTTCTTTATTGCTAGTTTATTACACTTGATTATCTCACAATCTTATTTTTAATCCAACAGTAATTGGATGATTGAAATTTAATTTCCAAAAAGAATACAAAGAATATAAAAAGTGTATGTGATTGATTTTAACTCTGAATCTTCATCAATTTAACCGTTGTAGTAAGAGCTAAACAGGTTGATCTACAGGGAAGGATGCGATGGAAACTTTTCGGTATTATTGTCTTCTTATGAATCTTCATCCAGACGGTAACTGCGTGTAATCATCCGATCCTGCAAGGTCGGCAAATTTATCTCCATAAGACGCACCAGAGATCTCGGGGAAGCATCGATCAAGCTGATAATTCGAGCTACTTAGAATAACTTTTTAAACATAGTACATATAATACTGTGACTAACTCGAATTCTCCAGCCTCTGCACAAAAGGTACAAAGCCTTCTAAGAGAGACACTGTCGTCATCAGTGACGGGCAGTGCATGACGTACCAGGCCATCAGGTACGTGTATGGAAGCTCGACTCTGGGATTAGTAATCTTCACTTATGGCCTCCCCTCCGCGTCCATCATTTGCCTACTCGGGGAGTCTACAACAGCCTCCACTTGGCATAGGCTTTTTGTCAACACCCGCAAACTACTCTGAATGCCTGCTACCATCACTGGAAGGAGAGATTGACTTCCCATGCGATAGCAGAACAGCCACTTACACCACATCAAAGACAATCACTTCATGCAGTAGCTTGGTACCACACAACGCTTCAACCACAATATGAGAAAGCCCACCATAAAGCCCGTCAAATATTGGAATCCGGCCTGATGGTGAAAACTTTCAAAGACTGTATCAGGCTTGAAAGTATCCTCATTGGACTCTATCGTATATGAGCTTATGGAGGCACTAATCCTTTCAACAATCTCTTTATTAGTGCAAGGAGCCAGACTAGTCACTGGGCCAGACTTTTCATTTATGTCATGGAAAAGGTAGCTCGCCCAGGATATCTACTTAACGTCCCTGTTCCTCCAGACGGTCGTTTGCCCTCAGATATGGAAGTAGCATAATACTTCCCAGTAAGTTTCGTACACCTGAGGGTCCTCCTTCTTCAATAGGTGAAGCTCCTCGATAGTCAGGACATATTCTTCATATGGAGCATCTCCAATTACTAACCCCGAAACCTCATATAACTCATGGAGAGCGAATCTCATCTCTCTAACCGGGGTAAAGAATGTGTCCGTTAGAGGATTGTAACGCTCCTAGACACCATAAAAGTGGTAGGAACTCTGCGGGAGGCCATACTGAATGGCCCTAGCAGCATGGTATAATCCCACCTGCTTCAGCAAGTCCCCGAGCTCTATAAGAACAAAGCTAACCATCTTACCCTACCATGACTTGTCGGTAGAGTGGACCCACCCGAGTGGACGAAAGTCTGTGAAAAAATTACCCCTCACCTTCAAGAATTGATTCATAAAGGTGGTGGCCAAATAAGGGGTTTCTCCTGTCGGATACTCGCCTTGACCAATCCGAGATATAGCCTAAATACATCTTTCCCGTGGCCCGCAGGGTATGCTTCATTTGCACTCAATTTGCCGAGGGATGCACTGGAGATAGACTTAGAGAGGTTGCACTCCATTACGCAGCATACCGATGTGTGTTGCAGATACGCTAAGGGGACATCCTCTCCATATTAGGAAGGAAAAACCTCCTATCTCCGATCTGGCAGAGCTATTTGTAGTCTCTGTCATATAAGACCCTATCATCCTCAGTGATAGCATCACCGAAAAATAAGTCAATTTTCTTCAGTATGATACGGGTTTCAGACTCGTACCACCCATTAGTCATAATCTCTCGGAAGGTCAGCATACTAAAGTTGTTGAGCCTGTCTCGATGCTCCCTTGATTTCAGAGTAAACACTGGGAACCTCTTAAAGCATGAACGTAAGGTTTGGATCAGCGCCATCTACATGTCCAAAATGGCACTTCTTGGATAGAGGGTTTGAGGAGTATCGCACTGCAAAAAGGACAACATAACAGTCAGAATCTGAAAAATGTCTAAGTGTTGAAGCCCGGATGCAAGGTTCACCTCAGAATCGCGTCTAATGACTAAGACGCGGAACTCAGCAAAACCTCGTCTAAACTCAAAGACGCGAGGCTCACACAAAGCCTGCGTTTGAAATTTCACAACTTAAGAATTTCTCTAAGTGTTGGACTCAAACGTAAGACTCAGCGAAACCTGCATCAAACCTCAGAGACGCGAGGTTCACATGAAATTCGCGTCTGAACTCCCCAACTTAGAAAAATTCTCTAAGTGTTGGAATCAAACGCAAGGCTCAAAGAAGTCCGCATTCAACAAATGGATACAGATTCAAGCTGATGAAGCGAAAGATGCGGAGGTCATCAAACTCGCGTCTTGCCTACCAGTGCAAGAGCCGCATCTGAATATCAAACACGGACGTAAGCCTCACGTTGACGTTTTAATTTAGAAGAGACCTAAAAGTTAAGATAACTCTTCAAGTCTCTTAATGGTGGAAACCAATTCAAATGGTTCTTACCTGAAATGGGGGCTTCTTACATGGAAGAACTGCCTATTGGACCTCTGGAGCGACAGCTCTCGAGGACGAAGCCACAGGTTTTGTTTTTGGGGCCATTTCAACCGTGAATTCTGTGTAAAAGGAGGAAAGAAGAAGAAGCTCGGAGCTTTTCTTAAAAGTTCTGAAAGTTCTTGACACAAGGCTCAACGGAGAAGAAAAGAGTCTAATGATGACTCTTGAAAGACTGCTATCAACATAGTAATCCATCGAGATAATCGGCCTATATCTCGAGACCAATCGTCGCCTGACGTGTGGTAGCGCGCCTCAAACGCGAACCTCACGTGTTAAGAGAACGATGTCTCGTTAAGCTCCGCCGGACACATGGCATCGTGCTTTGAATGCGAACCTCACGTATTAAGTGCAAGGCATCTCTTCAAGCTCCGCCAGACATGTGGCAATGCACCAAGAACACGATTCTCTCATTTCACATAGCCGCGTCTCCCCGGCATAGAGAGGTCCGCGTCTCCACCTTAAAGTCTGTGTTACTTCAACCAAGTGAGAGTTGCGTCTCCACTTTGATATTCGCGTCTCTCCGATGAATGAGAGTCACATTTCTACTTCAGACGAGCTCCACGGCTCAAAGGCAACATGACATGTGCGGCTACAAGACCTGCGTTCAGTGTTTACTTCTGCAATCAGTTCAACAGTACACTGTCGAAAGCAGATGACTATTTCTCCTAATTCAACAATACACCAACAACCAGCTCAGAGTACCGAAATGATCCGGACTGTGTATCCAGATACTCATGGCGATTATCTCTGGTGGCTTCAAAGAGTTTAACAGTACACTCATAAAGACCAAGATCCAGATGAGATCGAGCTCAAAGTATCTCAGTAGATTGCTAGTCCACTTTTGAGAGCTTGCTGCCAGAAGAAAAATACAAAGTATTTCAAAACCCGTCTAAGTCAACTGCGGAGTTTTGAAAACTTTGGAGGGGGTTCTGTAAACTGTCTAAAAATCACTGAGGACGAGTCATCAAAGAGCAGGGTCTGTACTCTAGACGCAAGGCTAATCAAAGCCACTTGTGCAAAGTCAATATGCAGAGCTTGAAGCCCGCTTCTCTGTTTCACTGAAACGGCCAAGATGCAGAGCTCGAAGCTCACGTCTCAGCCATCTATGCAATACCAAGGCACATAACTCGAAGCCCGCGTCTAGCAGAGTTCGAAGCCCGCGTCTACCAAGATTCGAAGTCAGCATCCAACAATACTATAATTCCAAAACGCGAGGCTCGACACTCGTGTTTTAACTGTAGAGAAGCCCTGCATTTCAGTTATAACTACCCTCATTACCAGGTCAATTACTGCCCACGTAATGAGGGGAGTTAACCTCCATCATGGAGGATTTTTAGGGGACAGTTTTACCCCTAAAAAATCCTATAAATAGCTTAATTTACTATTGAAGAGGGAAGAATTTCTTGCTCAGAATTTTGGAAGAGAATTTTGGGGGAATTTTAGAGAATTTTTTGGTCAAAATTTTGGTCAGAATTTTTAGCTGAGGAATACTGATAAAGAGTTAAACTCTTCTACCAACTTACCGAGTTCAAGTTTTTGCCCAACTCTCTTTGAGATTCCATTTAGATAGGAGTTGTGCTACTCCATCCATAATCCGAAGAGAAGGTTCCCGGAAGACACTGACGTTCACCCGGTCAATGAAAAACAAGATCCACTTTCCATCGCTACATCAAGAGCCTAACATTAAATAAAGAGAAGATTTGAACTTGAGTGTCTTCTCTCTCTTGTAATCAGAATTTTTGAGATTGTTATAATCTTTCATTGATTCAAAATTTTTTACTTAAACTTCTCCTCAATTTTTCCCAGTAAACAAGAGACAGGAGTTAGATTAGGATGGAGGAAACCACATAAAGTGATTGGGCAAGAGGTGGAGTATGTCAGCTGTGATGTGATAATTGGAATGTTGTTGGCAATAACTTCAGCCCATATGTCATGCTCCGAATCCCAGAATATATAGTGGCGAGAACGCGACGAGAGTCAGCGACGTATATACTCGAGGAAATACCCTACTTATATAGTTTAAGCCTCAGTATAGAGAATAAATATAATATACAAAAGTCTCAGCTTTAATATGTAAAAGAATACTTGCAAAAGGGTCAGTGATCATGGTAGATATAAAAACAGGAATAAATAAGAAAGCAGAGATAAAATAATACAGATACGTACAAATAATAAAGGTGACATGTCTTCTATTAATATCCTAGGTAGCATCAAGTACTATAAAATCTCTGAGCTCTAATCTGAGAAAGCAGCCTCAGAGTCGTCAGAAAGCGACCTAGTGAATGGTAAAATAAAAGAATACAATAATAGTATACTATCATAGTATAACAATCACGATAATATATAATACATGGTTAAATAGTAATAATACACTATAATTATAGTAGCATTCGATATATATTACAATTATTATATCTGCACTATAACACTATTAATACCTAATATGTTATAATATTGTTATCTCTTCAAAATTATAAAATACATGATTAAAATAATGACTATATTAATCGAAGAGAGTTATATATTATATATATATATATATATATATATATATATATATATATATATATATATATATATATATATATATATATATATATATATGAGAAAAATGGGAATCAGCTGACACAGGAGATAACTTTGTCCTATGTCGCACTCAAAACTCAAGTCTCCTAAATTTTTTCACGATCCGACCGCACATTATCATATTCATGTTCTAAGATGCACACATATAAAAAATTAAATGATTTAGAGTTCGTTTACACATTGATCTAATCGATCCATTTTATTCTTCTGTTAAAAAACCGTTAATGTTTGAACCCAAAGAAAATGAAGTAAATAAACTTCAAGTCAGGTAATTTTTTATATGTATATATCTTACAATATGAAGATAATGTACGGTCGGATCTTGAAAATTCAATCAAAATTTTGAGTTTTGAGTGCGACATAGGACGGAGTTGCCTCCTGTGTCAGCTGATTCTCATTTTTCTCTCTCTCTCACACACACATATCAATATTCATTATTTCACATTTATTTTTTAAATTAGCAGTAACAGTAGTATGGACGGTATCAGTGATTAATATGAAAACTGATACAAGAAATAAAAAATAATTATATCATATGTTTGTGAGTGTATAAAAATATTGTGTCTATGGAGAATACATAAAATGCAAAATATACATGCAAAGTAACATGATAGTAAATAAGAAAGTCAGAAAGTCTATTACAAAATACACTGACAGGGTATCATGTAGGTGAAAAGCAATATACTGTAATTATATAATAATAACAATCAGTACAACTTGCTATTTTAATCAATCTCCTCTAGTATCTCATATCACTGGCAGTCCATACTGGAGCACGTGCTCCAGCCTAACTCATCCGAATATGGCACATGGGCACCATAATCCAAACAAGAGAGTGACCAAATAACAAGCGTTCATGATATCACCATTGTTTATGCTATTTTATTATATTAATTGAAAACTCAAAGGTTAAGAAGCTTTAATTGGGTGGAAGTACCCCGTGCATACCCGGGATCATAGTCTTAAATAGTTTCTTCACTGATGGGACCAAAGTCGTCCGCTAGGATAGAAGCAAAAAATAGGAAACTCAATAAGCTATATCAGTTGATAGCCATCACTACTCATCCCTCTGTAGTGGACTAATATGAATCCAAGACATCCACCCTATAAGATCTAATCAACTGTCAAATCTCCTCTATCCCCAGTTATATTTATTATAATTAAACTACACAATAAATCAGTAACAATAATAGTGCATATAACATGTATCAAGATATTAGGACATGAGCATTATTTATATCATTAAATAGGATGACATGAAGCGGAAGATGTGAGATTCTAGAGGTAGCCCCGTGGATTCTATAGGCGGCTCTCACGAATTCAAGAGGTGGCTCCCATCACACATGTATGTGGTGTGACACTTTACTTCGTGTACCACTTTGTTCGTGTAGTATTTAGCTTCATGTGGCACTTAGTTTCACACATCGCATATCAGTAACTGATGAGTCACATATGTTGCATTTACATTGTCACCTTACCATGCTTTTTAGCTAATAAATCCTATTAATAAGTTTTCTTTTTCTTTGCTAAATGTAGGCCCAAGTGCTCAAAGAAAGAAAAGAGAAACAAGCCCAAAAGCCCACCAAATTCTGAATTAATTCAGAATAAATTCAAAATAAAGAATTAGGGCTAAATCTTGGCATATCAAGAGGTTGAGAAGAATCCTTCCTGAATCGAGCGATTGAAGCCACAAAATCAAAGACTGTTTCGTCAACGGTTAGAACAGAAATAAGAAAACCAGCAGAAGATACGGGACAAACACCAAATCAGAGATCTCCCCCCTTTTCATGTGGCCACCTAGGTTGGGGGAGCGTTTGCTCCCCAATCTTCCCGGGATCCTCTCTGTTAGGTTTTTGCCTATAAATACTGGTTTCAGCAAAGAAAAATGCAGCGAAGACTAGGATTAGAATTTGTGTTTATTTTCTTAGGATTTAGGTTCTTTGTTGCTAGCATAAAAGTTGTAATCTTGCTTTTTACTTTGTAGTCCAGTATCAAAACTTGTGAGAGAGAGGAATTGAATGCTTGTACTTGAAGATTGAAGTGACATCAATACAAGAGTCGAGCCGCGTTTTCTTTCACTTGCAGTACGGTATGGTTTGCATTATGTCTATTCTTCTTCATTGTTTTCTATGGATAACTAAACGGTTTTCTGGGCTCACTAATGGATCTCTTCTTTCACTTCTCTCTTGACTGATTTCATAACAAGCAACATTTTTTTAAGCACAAAGTGCCTTAGTTAAAACTTTGTTCTTGAAAACATATGATGATTTCTTTACTTTAAACGTGTACTTTCAAAACACAAATCTCTTTGAACTGTTTTTATTCCATGCTTGCCTCTTCGCTCTTGATGGTTTAATATTCACTTCTTAATGATTTGTAATGAAAGGACTTAAGATTTAAATGAGACGATCTTATTTGTTTTACTTGGACATTAAAAGAAGCTAAAGGTTTATGGTTCAAAATAAAAGTGATGCAACCCAAATTTCCTTGAGATAAGTACATAGTTGAGTTAAACATTAGTGAGCCCGGATCTTCTTTTCTTATATCTAAAACAAACCAAACAATTTTTAAAGTTTATTTTCACCTTCTCTAAAGTTGCATTTTCTCTTTTAATCATCTCCTTCTTTCCATTCTCTTTTCAATTAAAAAACGAACACAATTTTTTGTTTTTAAACGAATCACCGAAAAGCTTCCATCACATTCCTCCTCGTGGACACGACCCGTTAGCCACAAGCTACACGGTATATTCTTAAACTCTTTGATTATTCTTTCTTTTAGCAATCAGTAACCAACAAGATCAGCGATTGGATTATCATATCAATAACAGTAATACATGTATAAAGTCAGATAACTGTATTCAGGACATTTTTTATCTAATAATAATACTACATGTAATAGGAATACTGAAACAATCAAAATAAGTATACAGGTGATCCATATAACAATGATACAAGCACATGATATAATAGTGTTCATAATCACAACATATAAAAATGTGCTTACAATATAATAATAATTCAAGAAATCAAAAATATGTGTTTAGTATAATAATGAGTGTCCTTACATGTCAGATAACAATGAGAGTATCAGGGTGATAATGTTAGCATGATCATGTGTCAATATATCAATATTTATTATAACAATTTCAAAATTATTAACAAGATCGATATCATAAAGTAATTATATACAACAATGTATTTTCAAACTCTTCACAGCCATATTAAAATTTATTAATTTATTAATCTGAAATTTCTTTATCAACTGTCTAATGATTACTCAATATATAGGTAATTCATCTATATTTTATATTAAATCAAGAACGCAATATTATATTATTTTATTGAATATATTTAAAAAGTCACACATATTCTAATTATAGTGATTTACCATTTACGTGCATTGGACGATAATCAAGGTTTATTAAATAAAATAATAAACTAATTTAATTTAACTTGTTAAAATATTATTTATAAAAGATAAACACTCAATTATTATAACTCTCTTCTTTTAAGATCTCAACAGTTCGAGAATCATCCAAATCAGATTCCAGATGGTCAAAATATCGCCCAAACACTTAAATTAATAAAAATGAGTTAGATTTATAATTTATAAGGTTTAAAATGTATTAAAATTATATTTGTGGGGTTTATTAAATTTTACCTTTCATAATAGATCGAGTTTGAGTTGCTATTGGGTCGGGTTTAGATCCAATAACCCAAACTAAATAATTAAGTGATGGATTTTGGGGAAATGAATTTGGGTTTATGGGTTTGGATCTATATGGGAAGATAAAGAAAGAAAAAGGAATAGAGAGAGAACGAGAGGAAGGGGAGGGAAGGCGACGGTCTGGATGGCGGGTGTTATCGACGCACGATGGCATTACCACGATGGAGGCGACTGCTGGTCGACGACAGCGCTATAGCCGACTGGCGGCGCACAGGGAGAGAAATGAGGGAGAGAAAGAGAGGATAGTGAGGAAGAAAAGGAAAGAGAAAAAAGAGGAAGGAGAAAGAGAGGTGGTAATGGTGGTTCATGGCATTAGTCTGAGCAGGGATGGGTGGCACGGCTGGGTTATTCTCGATCAAAAGGGGGAGGAAGAGATGTAGAGATGAAGAAGAAATGAAATAAGCGGGATGAGAAGAAAAGAAAGAAGGAAAAAGAAAGGAAAGAGAAAGAGAGAACAATAGAAGGAGGCTGGCAGTTGGGTCTGGCTAGACTAGTGGTCGACCTGCCGGGCAGCAGCGACTGGCTCTGGAAAGAAGGTGAGAGGGAGAGTTATAGAAAGAGAGAGAGAGAGTTGAAGAAAGAGGGCGAGAGGGAAATAATAGAGAGATATAGAGAGCCAGAGAAGGAGTGAGAAAGAGATTAATAGAGCGATGGGAGGTAGAGAGAAAAGGTGGTGAAGAAATCGGTGGAAGAACCCTTTTATTATAAATATTGGAATATAAAATGAGTAATTAATAAGATATCTCTTCAATTATATGACTTTCTTTTACCCTTCTACTGTATTCACCCGTGGTAGTAGCAGAGTACTAGGATAACATGCACCATCCTTTCAGCACCAATGCTGTGAAATAGTAAAAAAATTATATTTAATCTCGACGACTCAACATGTTCAAAAATGATAATAACCATGCTAATATTTTGACATGCATGCTATATTTTGAATTAACTTTAAAATATTCTCAATAAATTAAGAAAAAAAGAACATGGATTTATGATGGATTCGAATCCTCTCATTATGCTAAAGTGAGAGGATGATCCAAGTCATCAATATTGACTCTGTGTTATTTTGTGGATGATTATGATTTTTTCTGTGTAAACTAAATATGAGTGCAATTCACGAGAGACATGTGTATTAGTTATGAAAAAAATTAAATCACAATATTAAGATTGTCGGCTCGGACCATTCTCTAAATTTAGCGAAAATGAGAGAATCCAAATTCATTTATATAACAATACCACTTTTTTTGATGCGTCATTAGAACTTAAATTAGAACTTAGAATAAAACTCTCACTCTCTCTCTCTCTCTGTGAAAAATAAGAGACTTTATAGTAAATTTAACGTCACTAGTATAGTATCGGAAATAGACGACGCACTTATAACGTTTGTTTTGCAACCGCCTTGATATAATAGCCTGAAACATATTAGGGCGGTTCTAAAAGTAACCGCCCTAATATAATTTATCACGATGGTTATTTAGAGAACAGTTGTGACCTTGTATTTGGATAATCAAAGGGCAAAAAATTCGAGAGACATATTTGATTGTTCTTATAAGAACCACCCTAAAAGATTTATAACAGCGGTTCCTATAAGAACCGCCATTATAAGCTACTTTAATGAGGGAAAATCGAGGCTAAAGGACTTATAATGGTGGTTCTTAAAGAAACTACGGTTATAAGACAGTTTAATAGGAGAGGTAATTTTTTTACTTTAAAGTTAATTTATATTTTTTTGTTAGTATTGAAACTAACACAAGTAAGTCAATATGTTTGCAGTTTGATAATAAAGAACTTTATTCAAATGAGAATTTAGATCAAATTTGGGAAGAGTAGGTGACATTTATTTTAAACTATAATTCAATCGAGAGGGTATTTGTGTTTAAATTCATATTTTTTAATTTTAATTTGTGCATATTTGCATTTTGGTGCATGTTTGGACCGCCGATTTGTGCATGAATGTGCATGCATGTTTGGTGCATGTTTGAAACATCACACACATATACATATATGTACATATATTACACACACATGTATGCGCACACACATGCACCCATGCATTTGGTGCGTGCATATATAGTACATCACACATACAATATACATACATGTGTACATATTACATACACAAATACATACACACACGCATGTTAATTTGGTGGTAGTGGTGAGGGTGTTGATTTGTACTTGTTTGTCATAATATATTATTAATTGTGAAGAAGTTGAGAGATGAGGAAAAAGGGTGAGGGAGGATCTCTACGCGATGTGATCGGGTTATCGGCCTAATTTTGAGGGAGACAATTTTGATTGAAAATTCATTGACAAGATGTGATATGTGTTATTGTGAACTTATGTTATGTATATTAGTGAACTTATGACATATATTATGAACTTGTTATATATGCATTATTAATTTGTGATATGTATATTACACTTGCGATATGTGTTAATATGTGTACTAAGATATCTGTTTTATTATATGTAAAATTTATGTTAGTATAATTTGTGATACGTGTTTTGTATTGTATTCTATTGTCACTAGTTGTATTGTGTTTTATTAAAAACACAAATAAAATTTTAAAAAAATATTGACATATCACAGTGGTTCCAGAGGGAACCGCCGTGATATGTATATTAATGGAGGTTTTTAAATGAACCGCCATGATATGTATAATAATCACAGTAGCTCTTTAAAGACTTACCGTGAATGGTTTCATATCACGGCAGTTCCAGATGGAACCGTGTGACAAGTATAATTATTCATGACGGTTCTTTTAAGAACCGCCGTGAATGGAACATATCATGACGGTTCTTTTTGGAGACGCCGTCAGTGATATGTGACGGGAGTTGGTACATATAACGTGGCATTTTAGATATTTCACGGCATTGGAAAATTGCCCTGAAATGTCCCCAACCTTTCATGGCGCTGGCATAGACAGCGATTTTTGAACAGCCATCGTTTATGTTTAACGGCGGTTATAAACTGTTGTCGAAGCTTAATTACGTTGTAATGCGTGTAACACAACAATTTAATGCTAATTAGAGCTTCGGTCTATGGTAAATAAATCGGTGGATTTGAAAGGTTCCAACTTAATACAACCCGCGGAAATTCTTTTTTCTAAAAAAAATTCAGATTGATGAACAAGTTGCTTGGTAAAATTAAAGATAGACCTGATTACAACTATGCAGCTTTGAAACAAATTTATCTATCTCCTCATAGGCATTATCATCTTCACCGTTCTTCCTACATCTGAAAATGTAAGCACATCTCGATTATCTTTTCTCCAATATAAGGAAAAAGATGAGACCAAAGAACTCCTGACCCAAATTCATTTTACAAGTACCTATACAGAGGATATTATAAAATATATGTAAGTTATATAGGTATACGTTGGCTTATCAAGTAATAGAGATAATTGCAAAACTATAAATAACAGAAGATGAAATAAGTCATTGACCTCTCATGCATTTCGGTTTTGTAGGGAGAGAGGAGATAGAGGAGATGGAAGAAGGTAGCATAGAGATCGGAAGACAAAGAAGCAAGACCGCGCATTGAAGCAGGCCAAATGTGCTCCCGGTCGACCGCCCGGTCGACCCGTGGAGGTCGGTCGACCGGTGTGCACGACGTGCACAGGGTTAGCCCGGTCGACCGTGGCAAGGAACGGTCGACCGCCTAGTCGACCGACTGAAAGTAGGCTGCTCTCAGTTTGGGTCTGGTCAACCGCCCGGTCGACTGTGGACATGGGTCAGTCGACCGACCGGTTGACCGGCAGACGCGTTTTGGCTTTCCTTTTGGGATTCAGATTCCTTTTCTATTTGGGATCGAATTCAATCGGGGTTTCCTTAAACTCAGGGACTCTGTGGTTATAAATAAGGCTAGAGCCCCCATGTATTGTATCCCTAAAAATCCTACTGAAAATCTCCATTGAAAATTTCTTGAAGAAGGAATAATTTGTATTGATTGTTGAATCAATAAAATCTCTCTCTCCCTTGTCTCGAGGACGTAGGTACGTTGCCGAACCTCGTTAAATACGGTATTGATTGCTTGTCTCTATTGTTCTCTATTCTTATCATGTTGGTTACATCTCTGTCTACATCTGTCTCCGCCTGGTTGGCAGATTCCTCAGAGAGGTTGTTGTCCTGCATGCAACAATTGGTATCAGAGCAACCCAAGTTAGTCGTGGGATCGTGTGTTGATTCCAAGGGCATCAGTTGCTATTTGGTGGAGATCGTGTGTCGATCTCGGAGCAGCGTTGGGATTGTTTGTGGGATCATGTGTTGATCTCAAAACAGCGTGTAGATTGCTCGGGGAATCAATTTGGAGGAGTAGACTGCTTAGGAAACTCTTCGAGGGTTTCGCGTGGAGGTAAAGATCCTGCCTTTATTTAGTTTGTTTTATCTAACTCCGTTTGTTTCTGCATTACTTTGAGGAATCAGTTGAGAAGATGGCTGAAGAAGGTACATCCATGAATCCACATCTGCTGAGGATAGATATGGTGAGTTTAAGGGCACGAACAACTTCGGTATGTGGAGGTGTAAGGTGATGGATGCGCTGACAGCATCAAACCTCGAAGACACTCTACGGTTGGAGAAGAAGCGCGCATCAACGACGAAAGAAGAATGGGACAAGATGAACTGTACGGCATGTGACTTGATCAGGTCTTGTCTGACACAAGACATCAAGTATTATATGTTGCCTTTGACATCTGCGAGGCAGCTGTGGGAGATCCTGAAGAAGAAGTATCTGACGAAAAGCATAGAATCATGGTTGCAATTGAAGAGTAAGATTTATAGTTTTTAGATGCAAAGAGGATGCTCCATCAATGAACACTTAAATCGCTACACGAGGCTTCTTACAGATCTAGTTAATATGGATGTGGAGACCAATGAAGAGGATAAGGTGATAATTCTTTTGAACTCTCTTCCTAGGGAAGAGTATAAGACCTTTACTCTTACATTGATCAATGAAGAAAATCTCTTAACTACAGTGAGGTGTCTGCTGTTCTTGTGAGTTTTGAAGCAAGGAGACAGGACCGACTGTCTTCTTCGGGGAATACAACAGCAGAGGCATTGGCGGTCAGAGGTAGAAGTTCCAATAAGAAGGGAAGAGATGATCAGGGAAGATCAAAGTCCAAATCAGGCTTCAGAGATCTGAAGAGGAATCAGTGCGCCTTGTGCAAGAAAGTAGGGTACTGAAAAGTTGATTGCCCGAAGGCCAAAGGTAAGAAGATGGAGTCAAACACCGAGGCGAATCTCGCACAAGCGGGTGGATTAGATTCAGACTCATCAGTATTTTCTCTCTCTGTTACTACTCCTACTGTTGATTACTAAGATAATGCTGAGTGGATCTTAGATATCGGAGCCACCTATCATGTGTGCCCGAACAGGGCTTGATTTTCTAGTTTTAAGAAGTTAGATGGATGTTATACGGTCATGGGTGATGATCATCCGTGTAATAAGAAGGGATGGGTACAGTCCGTATCAAAATGGAAGATGAGATAGTACGAGAATTGAAGGAGGTGAGATATGTACCTCAACACAAAAGGAATCTTATCTCTGTTGGCACTTTAGAAGCGTTGGGTCTTGTGGTATCTATACGAGATGGTGTTCTCAAGATGACCAAAGACTCAATGGTGGTTATGAAGGGTGTCCAGCAGGAAAATCTCTACTACTTGAAGACTAGTACGGTTATAGGTCAGGTGGAGACTTCTAGTTCTTCAGATGATGGTTGCACAAAGGTCTGACAGGTGAAGGTCGGACATGGAGATGAAAAGTCTTTATAAGCTCCTGCAAAGAAGGGATCATTGGAAGGTGCTGCTACCTGAAACTTGGAGGGTGAACACAGCTTCTGAACAAAAAGAAGGTGAAATTCAACACCAGTACTTGCCGCTCAGAACGTCTTCTTGATTGTGTTTATGTAAGCGTTTGGGAACCTGCTAAGACTGTATCGCTTGGAGGTCACATATACTTTGTCTCTTTTATTGATAGTTTATCTAGGCGTTGTTGGATATATCCCATGAGATAAAGGTGTGAAGCCCTAGATATGTTGGTGAAGTGAAAAGGAAGAATGGAGAAGCAGACAGGTAGGTAAATCAAGGAGCTACAGATTGGTAATGTTGAAAGAGACATGAACCAATTCCTATGATTTGGCCAGAACACTGGTATTGGTACTCACTTCACAGAAGGTATATATGGGTTGGTTAAGAAAGTAAATCGCTCCTTACTGGAGAAGGTTCGGTGGTTGTTGTCTAATGCACGATTAGACAAATCATTTTGGGCTGAGGCGATTGTGTATGCTAGCCATCTCATAAATGGATCGACTGCGATAGGAGGTAAAACTCCATTGAAAATTTGGTCTGAGTAAGCTGCTTAAGATCATGCTTTGCTGCGAAATTTTAGAAGTCTAATCTACTTTAGTGTCAAAGATGGCAAGGTGAATCCGCGAGTAAAGAAGTTTGTATTTTGGGTGTCAAGAGAAATATGAAAGGTTACAGGTTATGGGACCCCGAAATAAGAAGATCGTGTTGAGTCGGCATATCACGTTTGATGAGACTTCAGTGTTGAAGTCTACCGTCTCAGCAGGTAGAGAGGACGGAGGCCAAGGAAGTATCGCAGCGGGTGGAGGTTGATGCTACTCCACCATCTT
This sequence comes from Agave tequilana, assembly GCA_038442645.1. NCBI lineage: Eukaryota > Viridiplantae > Streptophyta > Magnoliopsida > Asparagales > Asparagaceae > Agave > Agave tequilana. Next base: position 83,092 of record JAVJIF010033095.1, read on the forward strand.
CAGTTGGTTTGGTATCAGTGAAGACTTCACCGGATGTGACACCGGGTGGAGATCATGTGCCAAGGTTGAAACTGAACAGGTTGAAGACATTGAGGAGAATGTCGAATTATTTGGAGCCATTGGAACCAAGGTAAAACCACGCACGTGGGTAAAGAAGCATGGATCTCAAGCTTGTGACCGCGATAAGCTCAAGTTGAAGGCCGTTGTTCTCCATGACAGTAGTGAGGAGGCTCATATGACTCAGCGGATAGGTTCGCTACTGAAAATTTAGATACAAGTGCTTGAGCTTGATGAAGCTCATTTGAATGAACTAGGTTGGCTTGATCCTTTGGGTAAGATACGTAGGCAGCCGTAAAGGCGCAGCCATATTTGGTGATGCAACCTATATGAAGCTATTTGGGTTCTCGAGAAGATGCTTGGGACTTCACGTAGAGGTGAAGAGTTGGACTTCACGTAGAGGTGAAGCATTGTGATCTCAATGAACAGTTGATCTTCTGGTGAGAAGATGGTTAAGCTTGCATAAGGGGGTGCGGATCCAGTTTGTTGAAGTCGATGATAGTGTTCGGTGTGCTCTACTCAGACATGGTTGGATCATCAGCTGAAGACATGTTGACTGGAGAGAGTCAGTTAATCGCAGAGTCAGTGTTGACTCATGATGAGTTCTTCGTGAGGTCATGAAGTTGCTGAGTTGGAAACACGTTCGGTGATCGGCATGTATGAAAGTTCTTCTAAGGTGAAGTGTAAAGAAGGCATGTGTGGTGTATCCAGTTGATAGCTGAGCTACAAGTTCCAAGTTGAGATCGTGTGTCGATTTCGCCGAGATCGTGTGTCGATTTCGTTAGGTGATAGACTGGAGTTCATTGCAGATCGGCTCAGATTTGAAAAATCTTCACCGAGGTGGAGAATTGTAGGGAGAGAGGAGATAGAGGAGATGAAAGAAGGTAGCACAGAGATCGGAAAACATAGGAGAAGACCGCGCATTGAAGCAGGCCAAATATGCTCCTGGTCGATTGGTGGAGAAGGCCGGTCGACAGCCCGGTCAATCGGTGTGCACGACGTGCATAGGATTAGCCCGGTCGACCATGGCAAGGAACGGTCGACCGCCCGGTCGACCGACTGAAAGCAGGCTGCTCTCGGTTTAGGTCCGGTCGACCGCCCATTCGACCGTGGACATGGGTCGGTCGATTGGCCGGTCGACCGACAGACGCGTTTTGGCTTTCCTTTTGGGATTCGGATTTCTTTTCTATTTGGATCGAATTCAATCGGGGTTTCTTTAAACCCAGGGATTCTATGGCTATAAATAAGGGCTAGAGCCCTCATATATTATATCCCTGAAAATCCCACTGAAAATCTCATTAGAAATTTCTTGAAGAAGGAATAATTTGTATTGATTGTTGAATCAATAAAATCTCTCTCTCACTTGCCCCGAGGACGTAGGCACGTTGCCGAACCTCGCTAAATACGGTGTTGATTGCTTTTCTCTATTGTTCTCTGTTCTCGTCATGTTGGTTACATCTCCGTCTGCATTTGTCTCCGCCTGGTTGGCAGATTTCTCAGAGAGGTTGTTGTCCTGCGCGCAACACGTTTGTTTCCACTACCGTTGATATTGGCTAGGGAAATATTTGACAAATGAAGAATGGAAAGTTTAACCATACAGTAGTCGAGTTGACGCAAATTCTCGGTGGTCTCTTCACAAGATATGGTTAACATGTCAACGATATAAGTAGGAGTCTTAGAAGCCGGCAACATCTCAATCTCAAAGTAGTAGTCATTTAACAATTTCTGCAACAAAAAACAGAAGAAAGAAGGTAAAAGAAAGGTACATAATTAACCTACTAATAATTAAGGTCTTACCTCATCTAACATAGACCTTATCGGTTGTGCAACTTTCTACTTCAAAATGGCTGATGCCAGTGTGTTCGAACAAGGGAGGGATGGAAGTCGTGGGAGAGAGAGCTCCTCTATTTACAGAGTTTGTATGGCTTTCATAGATTTATCCTAATTAAACTACTAATACTAATCAGTAAATAAAAAGGAAAAAATAATTTGATTTTTAATAAAAATCCTCGCTTAGACTTCTGTTACAGTGTTATTAATAAGAAAAAGTAAAACAAGTTATCGTGTTGAAGTCAAAATTTTTGGTGGATATTTGGTAAGGAATTTATGAAGCAAGTCTTCTCATATCTGTTGAAAAATTGGCTGCCGCAACACAACAAATCCAGCATATCTTTCAAAAAAAAATTAGGCACCAAGAAATAGATAGTGAAGAATTGACTAATAGCGCGGATCGCTTCTAGTCAAAAAGCTTGCTCTAATTGTGCACTGGTGGTGATTAAACCTATCAAAAAGCTCGCCTTCAGGGTTTTAATGTTGATTTAGGACACTATTTTTAGCCTTCAGTTTCCGGTTCAGTTCTAAATTAACTAAATTTAATCGTCCATGCTCCAAACTCGCAAACACCACCTAAATTTTGTTGTGCCTGCAGTACCTCAATAAGAATATCTATTTAGTTGCTCGCATTTTATTCATGCTTTCATATTTTCCGTAGTTATAAATACAAGAAAATATTTTAACATCAACTTTTGTTCCTTTGATTTAGAAGGTGAATTTCAGTGTCAGAATGATAAAGCCTTTAATTATCATGCAAAAGGTCTGTGTCTCCTTCCCAGGGATGCCTGCATGTGGGCACAGGCACACGCACATAGGCAAAAGATTAAAAATGATATCTCAAGAATTAGGGATGTTAACAACTACGACTGTTGACGTCCCTAGCTAATCGACTGAAGGTAGTGCTTCCTCGACTAACCTCCGAGGAGCAGGCTGAGTTTCTTGAAGGCCGGAGTATTACAGCTAATTGCATGACTGCGCGAGAGATCCTCCATTTGATGGAATCGCTGAGGCTGAATGATCATCTTATGGGGAGTAGATTTAAAATAACTCAATCAATTTGGTGTTTGAAGATAGTCCAGAGATGTTACAGAAGATCGGCCTATCAGCTGTTCTACACAGTCGCATAGCCGTTGCAGGGTCCAGAAATGCACAGATGGACGATTTGTCGCCATATGCAGAGTCATTACGCGGATCGACCAAAATTTCTTTCAGAACTCCCCTCTACAGATCCCAGAGCGAGGCGAAGCACTCCGGGTATGGGCATTTAGGCGAGGTCAGAGTTTCACTGTCGGAGAGACATCTCGGAGTCACTCTAAGTTGTAGCTCAATGTCACTCTGGAGTTGAGAACAAAGCAATTTGAAGTATCGGTTCAGAGAAACAGTCCGAAGGACGTTCTCACTCTGAGCAAAGAAGCAACTCGGAAAGGCTAAACAATTATCAATGACAGCTTCAAGACTTCACAGACCGCGAGTTGTGTTTGACAATTTGAGTGTAATTTGAGTTTCCCTTTGAAAATGATTCTTCATCTGATTGGGCTTTCTTTGTTGGAATTTACCTTCTAAATCTTGAGTTTTATTGCTTTTGTCAACCTTAAACTAGTTTTTTTAACTAACTGGATGACATATACTCATGGATAACTAACACCTGAAGCCTACTCTTCGTGAGAATGGCTTCAGTGTTACAAAAAATTTTGTTCTCTCTTCATTCCTGAGCAATTGTTACTTATCTCAGAAGAGGTTTGGTGATAGCACTCGATCTAAGGTGCTGGTAATTTCGAGGGAGCCTTTACTACTAGTTGACTGGGTCATTAGATGTTTCAGCAATAGGACCATGCATTTGTCTTCTTAGGTAGTGCGTTGTGCGACTATATTCCCCAGATCAGCTTTTTTACTCCATTTGATTTTAATTTTCTAATTAGTTGCATGCTTAGGAATTAATATAAATTTAATTGATCTTATTTTCTAAGTTTAACAAGTAATAAATCGTTGCATGGTTTTGATTTTAGAGAAATAGTGAGAAATTTCTAATGTCCTTCTATTGACTTTCTCTGAGGCTATGTATTGAGAGTTCACTTACTCTATCTATAACTTGTATTAGTGATTTATTTAATAAAATTTCTCTCTCTTCTGTCTCGATAACATAAACAATTTATTGAATCTCATTAAATCATGCATTTTCTATTTTTGTTTTCTATTTTTATTTCTGTGATCATTCTCTGCAACTCTTATCTTGGCATTGGTCTTCCCGAGGACACAACACATCCCATGGCAATCAAACTAGACATGCAACGTGCATATGATAGAATGCGGTGGCCTTCTCTTGGGAGGTGCTATATATGTCGGCCGAAGGATATGAATGGACATCGCGATGCTCTCCTTGGTAAGCAAGTTATGAACCTAATAAATGAGAAGGCTAATCTCTGGTCTCAAATTGTGAGTAAGAAGTATAGCTTCATGCGCCATGGTGATATTGCGAAGCGGATAGCAGTAGTGAGTTCGTGGATATGGGTATTTTGTGAATACTAACCAAGAGAGGGACTGGAGGAGACCGAGCTTGAAATGGGCATGGAAACTGCGAGCTGCTCCTCGTATTCAGTGCTTTGTCTGGAAAATTTGTAATGGAAACTGTTTGTGTAGCTGCCCCCTGTCGCATCAAGTTTGGTTTGTGCTGAGAGGGGATACTGGTGTGGACATCTTAAGTATGACCTCTTCTTTCTTGGAGATTATCTCATTTAATGTGTTGGGAATGGGTTAATTGGTGATAGGAGACGAGCAATGTTAGTGGTATGGTGCTTGGCACCTTCGGCGAGACAGGAACGATAATGGCCTCTGGGACAAATAGGTTGTGCACTCAAGCTGTTTGTAGAAATGCTAGACTGGGGGTGGCGAGCGTATTGGGAGGCAATGAACTGGATGGAGGCACCAGGAGATGGCCCAGGAAGCATGAGAACAATCCAATTTCAGTGGACATGCCCGCGAGAGGATGAAATCAAGATCAATTTCGATGGCGGGCTCACAGACAATGGAGCTGGCTGTGAATACGTGGTGCGCGTACAAGTTGCGAGACAGCGATTTCCGTCTTTCAGAATATGTGTTTTTCAGAAAATGTGTGGAAGGTGATTCTAATCTAGTGGTTCAGGCTTTTGTTACAAGAGAACTCTCCTAATTTTCCTTCTGCTGGCTACCAATATTCAAGGAGGCGGGGTTCGGTTCATGCGCATGAACCACTTATATATATTATAAGAGGGTCAATTTTATTTTTAACATGTGAGATTGATCTTCTTATAATATTATAAGAGGTTCAAAGAATTTAATTGTGGGCTCTTGAAATCCGACATTTTCTCCACGTGTCAATGAGAGATTGACTATCTTATAATATGTGTATCACTCACACACTGAGCTCTGAATCCAAAGAGGGGGCGAGAGATGTTGGGATTATTGCCAGGTTGGAGAAGCTTCTCACATTTTTAGGGAATGAAACAGTGCGGCGGATTAGCTTGCGAGGCGAGCAACGAGAGACGGGGTATGTAAGACTTGGGTTGAAGATTTCCATGAGGAACTCATGAATATCTGCAAGATCGACTCCTCTGCTTTTGGTTTTCAATAAAGTTAAATAAAGTAGCCTTTGGAGGCTTTACTACAAAAAAAAAAAAAAAAAAAAAAAAAAAAAAAAAACTACGAGTGCTAATGATTCGAAATTGGAAGTTGGAGAGAAACAAATCTATCCCTTGATCCAGATGATAAAATATCTGAGTGATTTGTTTAAATTAAGAGGTTCAAGTTCATAACCAAATTATAGTCTTTTTTAATTAAATATTACACTATCCAGAAAGCTCTTTTTTTCCCCCTTCAATCTCTTTATTTTGAATGTAGTGAGTATATTCATATTTGTTGAACAATTTAATAACACTGTATTCCTATGTACTTTCAAATTGATCAATATTTAATATACATGTTTATGTGAAATTAGATTCGATCATGTATTGTCGATTAGTTGAGAATTACGTTAGTGCTCACTTCTAATCTATTTGTATGTCTACTCAGAGATTAGCGGGGCTCACATCAAATAATTAATGATAAAATTTATGAGAAGCTTATGATATGAGTAGATACGAAAAAGTTTTCTAGCTAAACATTATTTTCTTGTCGTTATTAGGAGGGAAAAAAACGTTGGATATCCCTGTCTCCATTTTTTTTTTTTTAACCATATCCCTAAAAGAGAATGTGGAAGGGCAGTTCATAGTGTGAAAACTCGTGCTGGGTTTTCTCTGAAAGCACGTTGTTGACGAAATTTTTTTTGGCTCACCGAGCTCATTCGACGGCTCACCGCGCGCTCGGTGAGTGCGGTGAGCAAACAACTGTGAGCAAAAACTTTCTCATTGTTGACACAATAAAAAGTCTCAAGTTAAAATAGAATTTAGAAAACTCCGTTCCAGGGGAAAGCTGGTTGGTGTGACACAAGATCATCATTAATATGACCAGATTCATATTCACCTCAGACACTCACACATATTATAAGATTACCAATCTTATAGTGACACGTGAATAAAGGAGCCAATTTCATGTGTCAACACTGCGTTAGCCCTCTTATAATATATGTTTGTAGCTCACACATATAAACCAAATACACTCCAAGGGAGATTTCCTAAATTTGAGTTATTTTAGAGAGCATACTAGTTTAGAAATCTCCCTATTCTAATTATGCTCCAAGTGACCTCTCTAAATTTAAGCTATTTGAATTATTTATTATTTTTTAAGTCAATTGATAATGACACTTTTGTATTATTTAAAAACAATTCGTGATAGATTAAAATAATAATAAATATAGTTTAGAGAGTGAATTTGACTGAATCTTGCACTTAAAACAGAGTCATATAAGAAGTAGCAGTGGAACTCAATGTAAATCACATAGAGGGGGGGTGAATAGGTGATGGCTAATCTAATGGTCACTAAATGCGGAATTAAAAACTATTATGATCAAATTAAACTTATTAAACTAAACACTAAGTTTAACACAAGAGTGTAGCCGAATTCCCCGTGAAGGGCTCTGGACTAACTCCTCTAGATTCTCCTAGATAAGGGTTGAGGTGCCGCGTTGGCTCTCTTGGTTGAAAACTAGTGTTAGCAAACAATCCCAAGCAAATATATCAATATAGCACACAATGTATATCAAGCATGAAAGGATAAACACAATATAAGTATGCAAGATATAAACACAAGGAGATAGAGAGAGAGTGAGCAATCGCAAACACAAGGGATTTGTTTCGAGGTTCGAGCACACTTGCTCTACATCCCCGCCTTCGACACTACGAAGGATTTCCACTATGCTCGATCCAATGGATCACTCCTCGGTGCCGCAACACCTACAAGCCCTCGGACTCTCTATTTCCGTACACACCGCAAGCCCACAAGCTTGCCGAGACCGCACCTCAAACCAAGAGTTCACACACGAACTCTAAACCACCGCGAACGCACTCGTCCGCCTCCTCAAAGGAACAAGGAAAAGTCTTTGGTGATCACAACACTTTGATCACCTAAAAACAATCTCACTATAACACTCCTATAGAATGAATAATCAATGGATAGCTCAAGTGTTTTGTGAGAAAACAAGGAAAGAGATGGTGGAGGAAAAACTCAAGAAATCTCTTTTAACACTCTTGATAAACTCCCCTTTTGATTGGAAGTATTAGCTCTCAATTTTGTGGAGAAAAACCTCTGAAAAGAGTAAGAAAAAACTGGCTCTAAAAGTCTCCAAAAATCTTGTGGAAAACAGCCCCAAATGGCCCATTTTATAGAGTCTGAAAAACTAGCCGTTGGGGTCTGTCAGAACTGCCGGTCGACCGGGTCGGTCGACCGCCAACGGTCAGAAATCCGACCATTGGGGCTCCGGTCGACCGGCCGGTCGACCGAGCCTCTGGAACAGAGAGCAGTCTCTCTGTCGGTCGACCGATCCGGTCGACCGGGGTTTTCTAGAGAGCAGAAGCTCTCTGGCGGTCGACCGGGTCGGTCGACCGGCCCTCCAGTGCACAGAGGCGTGTACGCTGTGCACGTCGGTCGACCGTGGCGATCGGCCGACTTCAAGCCGCGGTCGACCGTCCCGGTCGACCGGCTGAAGCCTGATAAGGGAACTTAAGGGATTTAAAACTAAGTCATTATGGCTCAAATAAATTCCCATAAAATTACAGAAAATCTACAAAAATAGTTTTAACACTTTTCTTTGATAAACAAACATGCTTGCACAAAGTCAAGACATGTTACAAATGATATGAACTATTTTTGTAACTTGAAAAAATTGGCTCAAAACAAAACGGTATTTTCCAAACTTGGTTTTTCCAAAACTTGTTTTTCCAAAACTCACTAAATACAAAAACAAGATTTCTAAACACTTTTAAAGCATATGGTGTATGGATATGATCCACTACACAAATATGGTGAAATATCTATGTTTTTGACATTAAGCACTAATAAGGTTTTGGTTAAAACATGTAACTTGAATACCAAAAATCAAACATGTATTTTTCCAAAATGAAAAGTCTTTTCTAAACTGAAAATACTTTTATGAAAAGATATCTAAAACAAGAGTGTGTGTGCATGGTATATTTGAGCAATCCACCAACTATTCTATCCTTTACATTTTATCTAAAAACAAAATCTTCTAAAAACAAACCTAGACTCAAGTCTTCATCTTCTTGAAGTCTTCACTTGAAGCCTTCTTGACTTGGTTCAAACACCGTGCTAGCTCCAAAACTTGACTTTAAATCCTTTGTTGAAGCTATGCACCTACTAAGATCTTGATCATGAATCTGTCACTAATTAAACACAAGATCATTAGTAAACATAACTACATGAGTTGATCATCATCAAAACTAGAGTGATGGGTCTTCAGGCCAACTGTAACGCCCCGATCCGGCGGGTACGGAGACGTTACTGCGACGTACATACGCAGGTCAGAAATACCCTTACGTATATACGCTAAGCATCAGTACAGGCAAGTAAAGAGTACGGAAGCACGTGGCAATATACATTCCAACATAAGGATTACAAAGTTATCACAGAGCGTGATATATTGGTACATGTACATTATATCACAGCCAAGTACAAAAGTAAAATTTACAATTTGTACAGCAAAAGGTGCTCACGGGCTGAAGAAGAAGATCCCCGAGCTAGCAGGAAGGATCAAGAACAGAAGAGCTAGGACAAATCAACTTGCTCCGAAAAATAGGCTTGATCTTCAGTGGAGGGCTCCACTTCAGTCCACGCTTCAGAACCTGAACATGCGAGTTCAGGGGAGTCAGAACTCCCTAACAAATATGCAGGTGAAAGCCAAATGTCATGAAGAGATAAGTATATGCATGTGTTGATATGATCAAACAGTATTAAACATCAAAAACTGTGTTGAGTGTACGTGTACAATAAACATGAAATGGAGACACAATGAAGGTAATAGGGCCTGAATAAATCTATTTCTGCCATTTTTATATTTATACTTATTACTCGATCTACCCATATGTCTAGGTATGTGTAATAGCGTCCCAGCACACATACATCCACATAGGAGTAAATCAAGGCTGTTATTGGAAACCAACGGGGGTATCAACGAACAATGTTTACAGTGGGTCCCGTACATGCCCGGGACCACGGTCCAGGACGTTCCATCGCTGGTGTATGGAACCGGCCGCAAGGCCTACAGGAGGGTCTTATAGAATGCCCTTATCAAGATGGTACCAAGAAGGAGGGAGCCAGCACTCCCCTCAGTCGCCTGGAGACCCACAGGTCAGACTGGAAATTTTAGTTGCACAACATGCCTAGTGCCACTGTAAACACGAACATATATTGATAGCCGCAAATTTCCCCCGACCCGATGTAAGTTGTCTCATTTTATGAGTTCTTTAGATAATTATCCGATTTCGGGAATGAGCAGGAGCAAGTCAGGAATATTATGAAGACAGGAGTATCAGGAGTACGATGTGTACTATTACGTAATTCAAGTTTGTAAAACATGATGTCCGGTTATCATTCCCGTTATCGTGATAATTATAAGAGTCAAGTGTATCATGCCTGGTGTCAAGAGATAGCATGACAAGAGGTGATATTCGTCAAGTGACAAGTCATGTAATGACAATATATAATACAAGTCCCGAGGATAAGGTCCATATTCAAGGAAGTGATTAACCACAGAAGACAGCCAAAGTTAGTCGACTAGGGAGAGGCAAGTAGTCGACTTATGAAGGAGTTAGTCGATTATAGAGGAAGGCCAAGTCGACTAATAAGGTCGCGTCTCAAAGGGTCGCGTCTTCAGGAAAAAGTTAGTCGACTAGGGATAAAGGGGTAGTCGACTAATAAGGCCGCGTCTCATAGGATCGCGTTGTTGGCCCAAAGGCCATTATCCCAGTTATTTTGATGATAACAAAACATATTTAGTTATGTATTTAACATTTGTGTTTCAGAATTTTTCAAGTTATTTAACAGGTTGTTTTTGACGGCTCCGCTAAAAGACTCACACATTTGGAGTTCGCCGCAAAAATGAAGATTCCCAAGCTATGCACAACTAGGATGCTTTGGGATCAAGATGATGATATGAAGATCAAGACAAGATCAAGACAAGATCAAGACATTGAAGAAAACAAGCTTTGTATTGTTATTTTTATTTTAGATATTTTGTCAAAGCTAGATATTAGAAGTAGAGCTATGGGATTATCACACACACACCTCTTAGTTAGGTTCATGGCTTCAAAAAAAGATTTTTCAATTCCATTTCTAACTTAGTTTTAAAAGAGAACATATTTGAAAATACGCTTTTTAGAAAAACAATAGTTTTGAAAAAACATTTTCATTAAAAAATAAGTTTGTGTTCAAAAGAATTTTTATCAAACTATTTTTAACATGATTGAAGTATGACACATGCTTATACTTCATGTTTTTACAAGTTCCAAAATCTTACCCGAAACCCAAAACCAAAATCCAAGTTTTCTGGTTCTGGAAGTTCTGTTTTTCAGAACTCACAGTAACCGGTCGACCGGCCCGGTCGACCGATGTGCACAATACTGTGCACGTCTATATCAGTCGACCGACCCGATCGACCGATGTTCACTTGCCTTCACAGGAGTTTTCGGTCGACCGACCCGGTCGACCGATGAGCCCCAACGGTCATATTTTTGACCGTTGGCGGTCGACCGACCCGGTCGACCGGAATCTGTCAAAAGTTCTGACAGATCCAACAGCTAGTTTTTCTGACTGTTTTTCTTTTTGGGATTTGTCTCCAACGAATTTGTGAGGCTGTTTTTGACCCCTATAAATAGAGGGTCACCTCATATTGATTGGACAACCAATTGCAAAATTTTTCTTAAGAGTTTTACAAAGATTTTCAAAGCTTTCCTTCATAAAAGATTTTCCAAAGCCTAAATTCTCAACACCCAACTTGTAGCCTATTCCTCTAGCTTCTCTCTAGATTTTGCACACCACAATCCCAAGCTTTACATCTACATATTTGATTCTAGGATTGTGCAAGTGAGCTTTTGTAAAGTGATCAAGTGTGATCACTCATTTCTTCTTGGAGTGAAGTTGTAGAGGCATCGGCCTCAAGGGAGCTAGTGAGCTTCGGGTGGTGTTGCGGCATCACAAGTGTAAGGGACAAGTGTGTCCTTGTATTGGCGATCCGGTGGGATCAACGATAGTAGTGCAAATCCTTCAAGTGTGAAGGCGGGGACGTAGAGCGTGGCTCGAACCTCGGAAACACATCCTTGCGTTTGCGTTTGATCAATTTTCTCTAACTCTACTCCTTTCAATTCTTGCACCTTAATTGTTGTATTTATTGCAAGTCTTTATTTGTGCTATTTGTGTGTGAAAGTTTTAATTCCGCAAAATTGCCATAATTCATATAGCCATCACCTATTCACCCCCCCTCTAGGTGATTTCAATTGGTATCAGAGCCTAACCCTACAACTTAGGTCTAACCACCTTAGGGAGATCCATATTTGGCTATATACATTTGTGTTGCATTTACATTTGCTTGTGCATTCATGGCATCCATGGACTTTTCTAGCATTAAATCCCCACCCAAGTTTGATGGTTTAAACTTCCCATTTGGAAGGTGAAAATGAATCTCTTCCTTAAATCCCTAGGAGTTAGGGTAGCTAGGGCTATAACCAAAGATTTTATTGAACCCACTAGTGATGAGAGCACATGGTCCGAGGATACTTCCAAAGACTATGAGGCTAATGCTAGGGCACAATATGCATTAACCCAAGCATTGAATGAGGATGACCTTGCACGCATAATTAATTGTAAATCCGCATTTGAGGTTTGGAACATACTCATTGTTACTCATGAGGGAACGTCTCAAGTCAAGAGAGCCAAAGTTGACTTGCTACGTTCTCAATATGAGAATTTCTATATGTTTGATAATGAGAGCATTGATGACATGCTCACCCGTTTTACGAAAATAACTAATGCTCTTTCTTCCTTAGGCGACAAGATTGATAATGATCAAAAGATAAGGAAGGTGATTAGAGCTCTTCCCAAAGCTTGGGAAGTCAAGGCGACCACTCTCAAGGAGCTCAACGACAAAGAGGAGATGGACTTCTCCGGCTTCATCGGAAATCTCAAGACGCATGAGATGGAGATGAAAGTTAGAGAAGAAAGGGAGGCACCAAAGAAGAAGACCATTGCCTTCAAAGCCGCTCCTACCATACACGAAGAGGATGACTCATCGGAGGATTGCGATGAGGATTTCGCCATGCTCATCCGGAAGGTGGGCAAGATGTTTTACAAGAAGGGACGGCAAAGTAACTTCCGAAGAGGGAAGCCTCAAGGAAGGTACGAGAAGAAAAGAGATGAACCCGGTCCTTGCTTTCATTGCAAGAAGATCGGTCACCTAATTGCCGATTGCCCCGCTCTACAAGCAACCACATCCAAGAATGGGCAAAGAAAGAAGAAAGCCTTGGCCGCTACATGGGATGATTCGGAGTCGGAATCCGAAGAGGAGCACGACGCCGCCAACATGTGCTTCATGGCACAAGGAGACGACGCTTCTAAGGTAACATTTGATAACACTCTTGATGATGATGATCTCACTATGGATGAACTAGCACGTTTCTTTGAGGAATTGCAACATAGGTATGAGATTTCACAATCTCATAATAAGAAATTAAAAAGAGAAAATGATGTTTTGAAGAACAAACTTGAAATTTGTTTAAAAGAGAAAAATGAGTTATCTAGTTCTTTGAAAAATTGAAAAATAATTTTGATAAGTATAAGGTAGCTAATAAAGGAAAAACCCCATGATTTCTAGTGATAAAAATGTTTTTGTTGAAATTCAAAACGTGTTGATTCTTTAGATAAAACTTTAAAGAAATGTGCATTTGATTTTAACAAGCTTGCATCTAAATTTCCTAAGGGAGTAGCCCAAGGGAAACATGTTCATCATAAACATGCTACACATAGACATGCACACACACATAACCATGCTTTTATGTACAATAGTGGTAGAATTTATATTTGCACACATTGTGGCCGCAAAGGCCATTTAGAAAAATTTTGTTATGCTAAGAACAATGTAAAGAATAAATTTGTTTGTGTTCGCCCCGGATCTAACCCAAAGGACCCACTAAGATTTGGGTACCAAAAGAGCCACCAAATTTAAATGATACAGGTATAGGTGGATCTACCCCTTCCAAGACTTAGGAGGAGGTGGTGCCCGGTGGTTGATGCATCGGAGCTTAAAGAACAAATCATGCATGCATCGCAATCGTGGAGGCACCTATTTGTGGAGATTGCCCGTAAATTGGTAACATCTCCATTTAAGAGTTTTAATTTTGTATATACAATTGTTATAGGATTGCTAGTTTAGTTTTATGCCTCATTGATACATGATTAGTATAAACTTGCAACTCCATCATGATTGTATATGCCATGTTTAGTTTTTTGATATCTTTAGTTTCATGCCTTGTTTTATAGTATGTCCACATGCATAGTTTGATATTTGTGATTATATACTTGTATACATATACTCACATTATTTTCATAAATAAAAATAAACTTTTGTAAAATTTCCTATTTAAGCAAATACCTTAAAGATGGCAATTGCGCACCTCAACTCATTCAAGAGGAATCAAGAGGATGAAGTTCAGAACCCGTCACTGGGTATTCGGCTTCAACATCTTTTAATTCTTTGTTTAAATATGAAAATAAAATTAAAAAGGATTGCATGAATTTTGAGGTTGTAATAACTTAATAAAGATTTAAAAACTGTTGGTGTACTCTTATATGTCTAATTTGTCATACCTATTTTTGACTACAAAAATTATTTAAATTTTTTTTTTGGGCAAATTGCTGTTAACTGTTTTTTCAGGCAAAGCCGGTCGACCGACCCCTAAAGCTCCGGTCGACCGACTCTGCCTGAGAGAAAATTTTTATTTTTTTCTGTGCTACCGGTCGACCGACCAGAATTCCGGTCGACCGATGCTGACCTGCTGTGGTCTCGGGATATTTCGGTCGACTGACCCGGTCGACCGATCTTATTTACAGAGCTCTCGGTTGGATTCGGTCGACCGGACCGGTCGACCGATCGTCGTGTTTTTGCCCAAATCTGCTATATATTTTCATTTTTCTCTCTCTCTCTCTCATTTCACTCAGCGGCCGACGAACCCATATTTTCCCCAAAAATTGATTTCTCTCCAATCCTTCAACCAAATCCAAATCTTTTAAAACCCATCTCAAATCCTTCATCCTACTTCCGGATCTTCGATTTCAGCAACTTCCAACCACCGGATTCGGAGTATTTCAGATTTTTCAGTTAGGGTTTCAGAATTTTCATCAAGGTAAAAATCGAATTTTTATTGTGTATCTTTACTTCTAACTTAGAAATCTTTCTTCCTTTGTCACTATTTTAGGTTGCTTAGCTTCTAGATCGTGCCATAACCTGTTTTAATCTAAAAATTTCATTTTTATTCATCATGCCTAAGAGATCTCGAACTGAGAAGGGGAAGGGTGTTGCTCAACCCTCATCTCAGGTTCCTAGACCTGTACGGCCCTTTATAAATGATCTAGCTGCTGATAGATACTCCCATCTCTCCACTAGAAATATTAATTCAGGGAGATTTGTTACCATTCAGGATTTTGAACATCTAGGTATCCCTCAAATCTTGCAAAACAATAATCTAGTTGAGTTCTTGACCATCAAGGAGCAAGTATACACTTCCCTTGTTCCTTACTTTTATGCCAACTATGAATTTGATGGTAACCGCATCACATCTAGAGTTCTAGGTAGGGAAATCGACATTTCTATAGGTCGATTTGCTAGGATTCTGCATCTCTCCACTGGCGGAGCAGATGTGTACTCACATGATTTGCATGACTTTGAATTTCCGGAGGGTGAATCTTCACTTACCGCCTCTACTCTAATCCACGGGAATGACAATCCCGGCTTGGTTAGAAACGAGGTTGTGAGTAGATACACTCTTCAATCTCAAGTCCTTGCCAAGATTATCTTCTACAACATTGTCCCCAACATGGTGAGTATAGCCATGCTAGGGGTTGTGTACCCTTGATTATCTATTGCCTTCTTAAAGGCATTAAGGTAAACTTTCTGTTTTCCATTAATTTGCAAAAGGGGAAAACTTACAAATAAAAAAGTTTGAGGAGCTAAATTACAAGTATTCTTAAAAAGATTACAAGTAGATCTCCTCAGAGATTCTGGAGAAGTGTGCCGATAGGAGTCTGGTCAGCGCGCGACCACTTTGTCCCTTTGACGATGCGAGCGATGAGATTCCCTTCTCGCCTGGTTCCGGGAATCAGAGAATAGAGAGTTGGTAGAACCCTCTTGCTGCTTCTCAAAATCGCCTTCAATTAGGAATTCCTTCTCGCCTGGTTCCGGAGATTCCTTGAGAAGAAGAAC
This sequence comes from Agave tequilana, assembly GCA_038442645.1. Classification (NCBI taxonomy): domain Eukaryota; kingdom Viridiplantae; phylum Streptophyta; class Magnoliopsida; order Asparagales; family Asparagaceae; genus Agave; species Agave tequilana. The sequence goes on from JAVJIF010033095.1 coordinate 98,876, forward strand.
GATGATAGGGCATCAACACCCTAGATAGAGAAAGCAATTCTCTAAAAGGTCTCTGAATTCGAGAACGCACGGTGCGTTATAAAGAAGCCTCTGTTGAAGAAGCTGATTGATCGGCCCTTGTGATCAGAAGGCGATTGATGGCTCCTTCCTCTGCAATCCGATCTTTCTTGATTGGTCCTTTCTTCTCTCTGTACCCCTGGCGGGTTATTTATAGGGAGAGCAAGGGTATAATCGTCCCCTTGAAGATATGGAAACAGGTTGAACCGAATCTGTTTGAATCTGGAAAGTAGCCTTGCTGCGAGGCTAGAATAGCTTCCGCGGAGCTAGAAAATGGCAAGTCGGTTGATCTTTCCGATTTGTTATGATCCTTTCCATATCGTTGAAGGATTTCCCTGATCCTCTTACTCGTTTCAAGAGAGTCAAGAGATTGTGGCAATCACCTGCCATATTTGAATCCCGATTGGATTTGATTTGCTTGGATCTGATCTCATCAGGAGATTTGATTGGTCAAAGGTTGACCATAGCAGGCTGATGGCGGAGCTGCCCGCTTTGAAGCTCATAGCGGAGCTAGAGGCAATTCCTGGCGAAGTCCGAAAAGAGGCTTTTCGGCGAAGCTGTCAGTTAGCTTCCTGGCGATGCTCTGGATGATGTTAGCCTCTCAAGCGAGGCTATCTCCTTGGGCTAATGTAATGCTATATGCTAGCATTTTAGACCTGCTGAGGTCTGTTTAGAAACAATCCGGGTTCACTGTTCTGCTTGCGGATCAGTGGAGTCCAAACCGCTTCCTTGTCCCTTGGAGTTGGGTGAAAACTGGTCTTCAGCTTGTCTGTCACTTGTCTTTTGTAAATGTCAACAAGTTTAGACATTGTTTAGACCAATAAGAATCTTGTCTTTTTTAAGTGTCAACAAGACCCCCTTCAAAGTTTTCGAGAGTCTGCAATGGCTCAGACTCCGAAACACTTTGAACTGCTGTGATGGTGGTGTGGAGTATGAACATCTCCATGATGGTTGAGTTCAACTTCGCCTTCAATCCTGCTTTGGGATGGATCCGCCGAAGAATTGCACTGGTTCGCGAGTCGCTTCGCGTCGGGGTAGCTCCGCATCTGGGCTTTCAAGAAATAAGTTCGCTTTGGAACTCCTGTTGCTTTTTCAAGGCCAACTGCCATGGGGCGGTTACGAGGAGGATCATTCCTTCTTCCGCGCTGATCGAGAGAGATGTTCTCCGATTTGCACGTTTCCAAGGGAGGATACTCCCTTTCTTCAAGGCGCCATAAATGCCTTTTTATGAGGGAGACGTTTTCTTCCCTTGTACGGTTCCAATGGGAACCGTCCCTGTTATCAAGACGCAATCAATGCCTTAAGTGCGCTCGTGCTTCCATGCTTGAGGTGGTTGCGCTCAGGCCATGGGGCCTATAAATAGGACACTTGAGGTCCTCTGAAGAGAAGTGCCTTGCCTTTCTTCTTCCCTTCTCTTGGTTGAAAGAGATACTCAGATCTCTGAATTAGTGGGAAAGCCCACTCTGGTTGTCTAACCGGCCAAGGACCAGTAAGTCTTGATCATTCAAAGACTTCACCTCTTTTAGGGAACTCATCTCCCTTGATTTAGCTTTGACAGCTCGCTTCAGGGATTAGCTTCCCTTATTCTTCATCTTGCAATGGCTGCTGCAGAGAAAGATCTCATCACGGCTTTCTGCGAAACCATCATCTTGATTTGATCAGAAAGACCATTACTTGTTAAGTCCGCTGCGCAGGCAGGACTTGGGACTTGGCTTCTTCAATAGTTGAGCCAGTCTTGCCATATTGGTGAGGTTGAGACTGTTCTTCACAAGATCAGTCTGACTTTGCCGTATAGGCGAGGCTAGGACTTGGCGTTTGCTGAACCAGCCCATGGTTGCCGTGCAGGCGAGGCTTATCCTCTGCCGAAGTCGGATTGCTTTGCCGCCCAAGAATCTGACTTAATATTTTTGCAGCTTTTCTGTGCTTGACTGCTAACCTGCTCCAATTTGCCTTGCAGTGAGCTATGCTTGTCAGTCTGGTGACTTGATGGAAGAAGCCATAAAATTGCCTTATGCTTCCCCGGTTGAAGCTTTACTTTTAAGCAGGAGGAACAATTCGGGGCAGCGAATGCGCGTCCCAGGGGCTGTTGGCAGCCTCTTGTCCGAGATGATTCGATCTGAGGTGAGGCTGGCCGCCGCCTTTATCGGAGGTGATCCGCTTCAAGATAATGGGTGTCGCCTGTGGGATCGCCGGTACCATTGCCGACTTTCAACTTTGGTGGCCTTTGGGGGCGATCCACTTCAGGGGAGTGGGCTTCACACCCGTCAGATCCGTGGTATCAAAACTAGTTCCCATTATAGGTGATCTGACGTGTTGGCGGCGATAAGCTTTTATTGCCAGGCTTCAACAAAAATGGCCTGGTAATATCCGCCATTTTGTGGAGAAAAATGACCGTGTCCCGGTGGCAGAACTGGTTACAGCCTTGTGCAGGAGGAAGGCCTTTCGTGTCCAGTTGATCTGGTCTAGAAGCAGATAAAACCGCTTGTATGCCTTTTATGCAAATGGCCTTGCTAGGCAACTAGGTGTGTTGTATGAAACACAACTTTGATGTAATATCAAATGTATCTTTGCTTTTAAATCAATGAAAGTTCTTTGTCTGATCATATGATTTTTGCTTACTTCACTGAGAGTTCGGCCATTGCTGGGCTAAACTGCGCACGGGGCTAAGGACATAGCCCTTCCTTTGAGTGATCTTCGCGAGGCTGTCATATCAGCGCCTCTTTAGAGGGCTAATTCAAACCTTTCGGTTAAGTCCTTGAAGGATTGCGCGAAGTCCGCACTTTGCTCTTGTGCGGAGTTAACCCTTTAGTGGGATTGAACCGTCGCTTTTGGGAAAGCGCCTCAGGCGCTTCGGGCACTGTTTCGAATTAATTCGAAACGGCGGCATGTGCCCTTTTTCGAGGCCTTGATTTAGGCACTGATTGGCCTATAAAAGCCCGATCGGGCTGAGAGAAAATCATCATTTCTCTTTGAATTTTCCAGAGTACTTGACTCTTCTTCTTCTTCCTTTTCTTCTTCTTCAAGAGTTCAAAAACTCCTGTAATTCTTCAATGGCGCCCAAGAGACGAGCGGGAAAGGAAGCAGCGACTTCTGCAGCGGAGGGTCCTACTCCTCCGTTCATTGAGCGACCGATCGCTGGTAAGAGACTCTCCAATCTGATTAGAGAGTGGTCTTCATCCTTTGGAGTCGATACTCGGCTATTGGGACGATCGAATATGATCTGTCCTTATCAGGGAACTCATTTCTCTTAACTTCCCTATTTTACTTGCACCAGGGAAGTAAGAACTGAACAGTTCTTCTCTTGGACTTCTATAGGAAGCCATTGCTTGGGCAATCTTCATCCTGTTGAGGAACAGGATATGGGTCGTGTGCCTTCAGTTGTGGCCACGAAGGGTGACTGTTAATCATAACGTCCTTTTGATGACGTCAGCCCTTAGGGCTATGCCACTTCCTGCAAAGATGCAGTCTTATCTGTGAAGCGAAGCTTTTTATCAAAGCTATTATCCCGCTGTTCCTGCTTACTGGGCGAGGCTATGCCTTAGCGAATTTTTATGTCTTCGCATCCATTTGATTGGTGAACTAATCATAGTTCATTTTTTTTTTGTTTTTGCAGTACATTACGCCTCCGGCCTCCAGAACAGTCTATTTGGCGTAACCGGTCGAGCAGGCGGGAGCATCAGCTTGCAGTTCATCGGGCAGGCTTCCTTGTTCAGTGAGCCGAGCCCCCTTGTGCGGGATACGCTCATTCAGAGCGGTGGCCCGCAGGCCATGCGGAGCATTTTGACTACGGCTCCGTTTGAAGATATCGACCGTCAGGCTTACAAAAAGCCTGACTTCATGTTCGGGGATGCTGCACCTGATCCCGATCGCCAGCTGCAAGCCGGCGAAGGCCAGTGGATCTTCCAGTTGGATGACGAGAGATTCTATCTCCCGTCTACTAAGCGGCATTTCGCTCTGTCTTCCTTCGCGAGCGTGACTCAGGCTCGGAAGATGGCGTGGGGCGTGAGCCTAAATGCCGAATCTATAAGTGTCGGGAGGTTGACATTCCAGACCGGCTATTCGAGGGCAGGCCCTCCTCGTAGCATAATAGGGCTATACCCTGGGAAGGTGTCGCGGGACCTTCCAGTAGGAGAGAATCCAGCTGCGGCGCCGACCTTCGGTACTCAGTTCTGCGAGGCTGACGGGAACTACCCCGCCACAGATTTCAGGGCTCCTGGTTGGGTCCACCCTCCTAGGTCATGGTGGGCGGAGTTGACCAATTATATCCTCAATCATTTTGAGGGGGAATTAGAGAGGTTGAACCTCTATGAGGCCGTCAGGGCGACCTGCTACGGCATCGAGATGAAGGTGGCGTGCTTTTACGCCATTCTTGAATTGTATTGCCCAGCCTCGGGGACTTTCTTCACCCCGGTTGGTGAATTGGGCATGGCCCTGCACGAGATGCGAGAGATCTCTGCTTTGCCCTTCGGGTCTCTTCCATATGAAGAGTATTTTCCGTGTGAGGCGGAGTTGGCTCTCTTGGAGAAGCAAGAGCCTGCTTTGCTTGAGACATATCGGGAATTGATGTGCCACCTGCACATTTGTTCCAGCATCCACACTGGTGGTAAGGGTAGCTCGAAGAGCTTGAAGAGCTGGGGGAACTACTTGTTCCCGGACATGACTAGTGCGCCCGAGGCAGCTCATTGCGGAGTTGCTGAAGAGGACATCTTGGCAAGGATGGAGGTGCATGCTGAAAAGGACATCGTCGTGACAGAAGATGATGGTCCTTTCGAGAAGGGTGATGTTCTTCGGAGCTTTCACCATCAGGCCCGTCGGCCTATGTCTCGCAAGGCGTTGCTGGCTGGCTTCTTAACCATCTGGTTAAAGAAGTGTGTCGTGCCTTCTTCTTCGGGTGACATTGTTCACCCGAATGTGCTGCTGCCTGCCGTCCGCTTGGTCCATGGCCACCGTCTGGGTCTTCTCCCGGCCATGGTGTGTTGTATCCAGAGGGGCCTTCGTGTATTGACGGAGGCTTTCTGCAGGCCAATGGCGTCAAGGCGAGGGAAGGGTGCCGTCCTGCCTCGTGACGGACCCAATCCTAGGGTAGGTTTACCGTACACCTACTTGATGGCGTGGTTCGCCTTGCACTGCCCTACTTTAATTGGAGCTGGGGAGGACCCTCCGCAGGGTGTTCAAACGGCGCTTCTCCGTCGTTTTGAAGGCTGTTTGTGGCAGAAAACTTATGTGGCCGAGGCCCGTAAGTTAGTGCGTCGTTATGACGCTTACAGCCTGTTCCGCTGTTTTCCTCGCCTGCGGGGTGCAGGATACAACGAGGAATTCCGTGATGTGGAATCAGGTCGGTCCCCCATGAGTCGGGGTATTTTCGAGTGGCTGGTCTGTATCCGGCCCTCGCATCTGCTGTACCGGAGTGGGGATACCTGCTACATGGAGCCCTACATCCCGAGCCGGTTCGCCCGCCAATTTGGGTATGACCAGTTGTATGTGGGCAACCCGAATCCGGACCTGGCTTTCCTGGGGAGCCTTATTGATGGGGCTCGTGCTTGGCGGTTCTTTACCGCGGATGGCACTGGAGCGTGGCTACGCACGCCGTTGAGGGATCCCAGCCTTTGGACGACCCTGTGTTTCTGCCAATGGTATGCGACTTCGAACTCCACACCTGTTGGGTTTAATGCCAACCGTTCGGGTGTGAAGTTAATTTCTCATCGGATGAGGCAGAAGGCTTCTGATAAGATGGGGGGCAAACGAGTCCGTGTTCCTGGCATAGAGGAGTTCATCGCTGTAGATGACAGCGAGGCTTCTGATGCGGGGAGCCCTCGCTTCGAGGCAGAGACAAGGGCTGATGCCCACAAAGCTGGTGCTCGTGAAGCCGGGTCTGGTGTAGTGGGGGCAGCTCCCCCACAGCATGTGGAAGAAGTGGAGGAAGAGGACTCTGAGGTCCACTTCAAAAGGAAGCGTGGGAGTGGATCCCGTAGGAAGTCGTCGGCGAAGAAGCCCCGTCGCCAAACTCCTACCATTGTGGTGGAGGGCGAACTCCCTACGGCGCCTCCTTCTGCTGCTCTATTAGTGGCTGAGCCGTCGGTTGCTGAACCGACTACTGGTAAGATTGGTCCCATCTAATATGCCTTCAGCGCGCTTTACATAACTCATCATTTGCTTTTTGTTGCAGGAGCTGAGGCAGTTGGAGAGCAAGGGGAGCACTACGATCCCCTGTTCACTTATGGAAGTGCGGCTGGTTCCTTTGCTCGCTCGGAGGAGTCTGGAGGTCATGCGGCCGATATTGGCCCTTCGGGCGCTGGGACTTCTAGAGGAAGTCCTATGGCATCCAGCTCTGCCGGGTGGTCTGCGGAGGAATCGGCGAGTGGGCCGGCTATCCGCGTTGAGTCTGGTAAGAACTTTCCGATGGGACCCCTGGATTCTGATGCGGCTGACGAGGTGACATCGGCCTTCGGTAAGACTAAGATCTCTTGGTCCTCGCCTATTTGTTGCATCTCCTTTTTGACCTTGGTTTTGTTGCAGGTATTCGTCCCCAAGGTGCATCAGCTTGGCAAGAAGCGGAGGGTTTTCCTGGAGGGTCAAAGGGCGATATGAGCGCTTCGACCGGGGCAGACGCTGCTGTGTTAGACGCGCTGTATGGCGACCTGCCTTTTTATCAGCCCAAATCAGCAGAAGGCGCTGAGGTTGAAGAGGCGGCAGTCTCGGAGGTACCCTCACTTCCGGTCACATCAACGTGTGAGGTGCAGACTGTTTTGCCGAATACGGCACTGAGGGTGATTGTGAGCCCTACCTCCCCGACGCTGGTAGTTGAGCCTGCTGCTCAGGAGGTGGTTGCCAGTCCTACCTCCGCGGTGGCTGGCGTGCTGGTGTCGCTGAGGACTCCGCCGAGGTCACCTTTGGCTTGCCCTGCTGCTGTCGATGTTCCCGCTTCTTCTTCTGTGGCGGTGTCGACTGGGTTGGTAGATTGCTCCGAGGTTGTCTCAAGGGTTGATGAAGCTGAGAATGACTTTATCGGTAATCTGGTCGACAGCTTCTATAATAGTTTGGAGCAGACTATCGGTCTAGTCTTGAAGGGCTCGCCTGTGCCATTTTCGAAGCTGAAGATGGTCCTCTCCCGTGGCATTGAGTGTATCCGGGACTTTGAGGGGTACCATCAAGCTGCTGCTCTAGAACTCTTGGTGGATGACCTTGAGAAGGACGTGGAGGAATGGCGCCATTTCCATCGTTCTGACGCAGCGTCTTTGGCTGATGAACGGCTGGCCCGTCTTGTCGCCCAGAAGCGTGAGGCTCAGCTCGCTGCTCAAGAGGCTGTTGAGGCTATCTCCTCTGACTTGAGGGCCTTGGAGGCAGAGGAAGCAGAGGTTGGGAGTGCAATTGATGCTTCCAACAGTGCTCTTCTTGACGCTGAAGATAAGATCAAGAGGGCTGAAGAGATGATCCGAAAGGCAAATCTCCTCTTGTCGAAGGCTACACAGATGCGTCGTGAAGAGTCTACGCGGCTTAAGCAGCTCAGGGCTCGAAGTGAGGAACTGGCGGAGCGGAAGTCATCACAGAGGGCGACTTTGGCGGAGATCGAGGCTCGTCTGGCTCAGGCGGTGGACTTCGATGAGGCGGAGCTAAGATCACAGGCGCTGGCCCAGGCTGAAGATGACAGGAGGACGCGGCTAGCTTCGCTCGGAGATCGGATCCGATCTTATCATGTACGCCTATAGGCTCCTCCATGTATCCCATCCTTTTGGATTTAATAGAAAATTTTTCTTTTGTCGTCTGCTGTTTAGATAATGAGACATGGCTGTCTGTTGGTTCAGAGGTCGCAATGACATAACCGAATGGGACGTCACCAGTCTCGAGGTTAGCCCTTTGCAGGGCTTGAAAGGAAGGGAGATACTTGCCTTTTGTAAATGTCAGCAAGCATCGAGATTGAGACTTAGCTGTCAGCTGGTTCAGGGGTCGCAATGACATAACCAATTTGAGACGCCACTAGGCTCAATGGTAGATGAAACTTGGCTATCTGCCAGTTCAGAGGTCGCAATGACGTAACTGGTTGAGAAGCCACCAAGCTTCAATCAATAGGTGATACTCGTCTTTTGTAAATGTCAACGAGTATCGAGACCTGTCTTTTGTAAATGTCAACAGGGCTCGGGATCGAGACTTAGCTGTCTGCTGGTTCAGGGGTCGCAATGACATAACCAATCGAGACGCCACTAAGCTCAATGGTAGATGAAACTTGGCTACCTGCCAGTTCAGAGGTCGCAATGACGTAACTGGTTGAGAAGCCACCAAGCTTCATGATAGGTGATACTCGTCTTTTGTAAATGTCAACGAGTATCGAGACCTGTCTTTTGTAAATGTCAACAGGGCTCGGGATTGAGACTTAGCTGTCTGCTGGTTCAGAGGTCGCAATGACGTAACCAATTGAGACGCCACTAAGCTCAATGGTAGATGAAACTTGGCTATCTGCCAGTTCAGAGGTCGCAATGACGTAACTGGTTGAGAAGCCACCAAGCTTCATGATAGGTGATACTCGTCTTTTGTAAATGTCAACGAGTATCGAGACCTGTCTTTTGTAAATGTCAACAGGGCTCGGGATTGAGACTTAGCTGTCTGCTGGTTCAGAGGTCGCAATGACGTAACCAATTGAGACGCCACTAAGCTCAATGGTAGATGAAACTTGGCTATCTGCCAGTTCAGAGGTCGCAATGACGTAACTGGTTGAGAAGCCACCAAGCTTCATGATAGGTGATACTCGTCTTTTGTAAATGTCAACGAGTATCGAGACCTGTCTTTTGTAAATGTCAACAGGGCTCGGGATTGAGACTTAGCTGTCTGCTGGTTCAGGGGTCGCAATGACATAACCAATGAGACGCCACTAAGCTCAATGGTAGATGAAACTTGGCTATCTGCCAGTTCAGAGGTCGCAATGACGTAACTGGTTGAGAAGCCACCAAGCTTCATGATAGGTGAAGAGGTCTCGTTTGCACGAGGGAACCACTGTCATAGGTTTAATGTTAACATAACAGTGGGATATATGTGATCCTACCATTCTATGGATGAGAATTGGTAGGTGATTTTGAAGAGGGAATCAAATGGGAGCAGGTCCCTTGGGATTTTAAGCAAACCCCCAGCTACCAACAGGTTTGATATGCTTGGAGAAAGAGAGAGGCTCTCTTTGTGCGCATTCCGGACGCGCGGATCTCGATCAGAGGTGTAATGTTAACTTGATTGAGAGCAAGATCCTTGATTAAGGATAGTACTTCTTTAAGAATTTGCCATTGATCGGCATCATGAGTAGGTCGCCACCTGCATTCATAAGGCGGTATGCCCCGTTTGAATAGACTGTCTCTATTACAAACGGTCCTTCCCATTTAGGCTGAAATTTGCCTTTGGTCTTGTGCGTCATAATCATCGGTCGTCTGACGGCTAAGACCAGGTCTCCTTTATGGAAGATTCTCTGCTTGACCTTTTTATTGAAGGCTTTTGACATCCGAGCCTGATATAGCTCGATGTGTTGCTGAGCTTGTAGCCGCTTCTCGTCTAGGGCTTCGAGCTCTTGAAGACGCAGGCGATCATTGTCTTCTGATGTCATCTTAGTAGTCAAGGCTACCCGTAATGATGGCACCTGGATTTCCAATGGGATGACCGCTTCGCACCCATATACCAGGGAGAAAGGCGTATTGCCTGTCGGTGTCCGAACCGTAGTCCGGTAGGCCCAAAGGCATTCACCGAGCTTTTCGTCCCAATCTCGCTTGTTCGAGGAGACAAACTTCTTGAGCAGCTTGATGATTGTCTTGTTGAATGCTTCTGCTAAACCATTGGCGGCAGGATTGTAAGCTGTCGAAGCCATATTCTGAATTCGGTATTTATCGCAGAACCGATAGAATCCTTGGCTTATGAATTGGGGACCATTGTCATGGATGATCCGCCTGGGGACACCAAATCGATGGATGACATGGTGTTTGATGAAGCTAACCAGATGGGAGGTTTTGACTTCGGCCAATGGTATGGCCTCTGCCCATTTTGAGAAGTAATCGGTTATTGTCAGGATAAACCGGTGACCTCTTGCCGAAGAGGGGCTAATTGGCCCTACGACATCAATTCCCCACGCTTCAAATGGCCATGAAGCAGTAGTAGGGTGGAGCAATTCCGAAGGTTGGTGTATAAAGTCTGCATGGACTTGGCACGCCTTACACCTTCGTGCATATTGGGTGGCATCGGCTATCATGGTCGGCCAGTAGTACCCAAGTCTGTGCAGCCTGTCTTTAAGCTTTGGACCCGGCTGGTGAGCTCCGCAAATGCCATCATGTGCTTCTTTAAGCACTTCCTGTGCCTCTGAATGGGAAAGGCAACGGAGGAGGATACCATCATAGGAGAGACGGTAAAGTGTCTTCAAAATGGGATCATAGTAGAAGCGGGGCGACCTTCGTCTGATGGACGCCGCTTCTTTGGGATCATCCGGGAGCAGATTGTGCAGAGCATAGTCAATGAGGGGGAAGCGCCAATCCCTCGGCTCAAGATTCACGGAGGTATTATGGACTTCTTGGATCCTTAGCATATGCTTGGAGCATACGAGATGCCGGGTTGCGACTGTGAGGTGATACTCTGTGTCGGCCGGTAAGGCTAGCGTCGTCGCTAGTGCAGCGAGAGCATCCGCCTTGGTATTCTGAGATCGAGACACATGCCCGATGTAGAAGCCTTCAAATAGGCTAGCCAGTTCGATGGCTGTATGATAGTAAGGCACCAAGTCCTCATGGCGGACTTCATATTCACCTTTTACCTGGCTAATGATCAGTTTTGAATCGCCATAAGTTTCAAGATAGCGTACCCCTATTCCGTGGGCGAGCTGGAGACCAATGAGCAGAGCATTGTATTCCGCTACATTATTAGAGCATGACTCTGTCAAGGAGAACGCTCTGGAAAGGATATGATCCTGTGGGAAGATGAACACAACCCCCACTCCGGCAATAATCTTTCCTTTGGGGCCCATCCGCGATGCTCCGTCGAAGAACATCTGCCATACTTCCTCTACTGAGGTTGCATTAGATTCGAAGACCTCATCAGGGATGTCTTCGTGAAGCTTTGAATGTTCCGGGACTGGATGCGCAGCCAAGAACTCTGCAAGGGCTTGACCTTTAACCGCCTTTTGAGGGGTAAAGGTTATGTCGTATTGGGACAATAGCAGTGCCCATTTAGCCAACCTTGAGTTCAACGACCCTGGCTTCGTCATGAGAAGACGTAAAGGGTTTACCCTGGAGATGACATGTATGGTTTGGCCAACCAAATAATGTCGTGTCTTCTGGACAGCGAAGACGAGAGCTAAACACTCTTTCTCAATAGGATTGTACCGAGATTCGGCTCCTATGAGAGTTCTACTCAGATAGTAAATGGCCTGCTCATGGCCATTGTCGTCCTTCTGAGCGAGGAGGGCGCCGAGGGAATAATCCAGGGCTTTCACATAAAGCAAGAATGGTTTCCCTGATGTAGGGGCCACCAAGACTGGAGGTTTTGTGAGATACCTCTTAATGTCTTCATAAGCTTCTTGACAAGCTCGATCCCATATGAAGGCAGTACCCTTCTTCATTAGTCGGGTAAATGGTTGGCAACGGCCCGATAGATTTGCTATGAATCTTCTGATATAGGCTAACCTGCCTTGTAAGCCTCTGAGCTCTTTGAGGTTCGTTGGTGGATGCATGTCCTGGATGGCTTTGACTTTGTCTGGGTCTAGATGGATTCCTTTTGATGTGATGATGAACCCAAGGAATTTGCCGCTGGATACTCCTAAAAAGGATTTTGTCGGGTTCATTTTCAACTGATGAGCCCGCATTATATTGAACATCGTCCTTAGATCGCGAAGATGTTCATCTTTGCGGCGACTTTTGACAGCAATGTCGTCAACATAGCACTCCACCGTCTTCCGGAGATGATCGCGGAAGATCATGCTCATTGCCCGCTGGTAGGTTGCTCCGGCGTTCTTCAATCCGAAGGGCATTACAGTGTAGCAGTATACCCCCAAAGGCGTTCGGAAAGAAGTATGCTTCTCATCGTCGGGATACATCTTGATCTGATTGTACCCTGAGAAGCCGTCCATAAAAGACATCCTCTCGAACCCGCATGTGTTGTCAATCATGACATCAGTGATGGGCAGTGGGAATTCATCTTTGGGACAGGCCGTATTGAGGTCACGGTAGTCGATGCAGATCCGTATTTTCCCATTCTTCTTGAGGACGGGGACTACGTTAGCCACCCAGTCTGGATGTTGTTCCTCCCGGATGAAGCCACAAGCAATGAGCTTATGAACTTCGGCTTCAATAGCCTCCATGATGTTTGGGCGGAACCGACGTTGTTGTTGCTTGACTGGCTTAACGTCGGGCTTGATGTTTAGACGGTGCATAGCGACCTGTGGATCGAGTCCAGGCATGTCTTCATAGCTCCAGGCGAAGACATCTATATACTCTTTTACGAGCATTATCAATTCTTCCTTTTCGATAAGTGATAAGCTTTCACTTATGAAAATAGGCTTGGGGTGATCTTGACTGCCCAAGTTGACTTGGATCACCTTGTCTTCGGTAGGTGGCTCGCGCAGCTCGAACCGCTTTTCCCATTGGAGGCTTAATTGCTGGGCCCAAGATTCCTCATCAGCAGCTTCCGCAGGTCCCAATTGACTGCCCGAGGTCATATTCACAGTGAGGCCGTTGAACATTCCTCCTATGCTGATGTCAGAGTCCCATTCAGCAGATGAGTCTGACTGTGATGGAATTGGCTCGTCGTCTTTGACTTGAACCGTTACTGATGATGTGGGTGTAACATAACCCAACCCCCTGCGTGTACTATCATAGTAATTTGCAGGTTTCCCTTTCGGGACAGCATTACGCATCAGACCGCGTCTTCCCTTTCCGAAGTTCAGGCCGCCTGCCTGCTTCAAGTCATATCCCATCTTCTCCATAATATGGTGTGCCGGTTGCGCATAATGGAAGAACTGTGGGGCTTCTGAGTCCGAGCTTGAATCTGTAGGTGCAGGTCCCCGTGGCTGGGTTCTACCGAAGATTATCGGCAACTGACCTTGTTTGGACGGAGGGATCACCAGCGTGGCCCCTTCTATAACCTCCACAGATGTAGTAGCCGAACTTGGCTCATGTACGGGCATGTGCAGAGAGCCATCCATGATGGATTTAATCGACTCGATGCTCGCAGGATAATCAAAAGAAATATTATCATTAATTATCCACTCGCCTTCCTCTTCAGGAGGGATCTTACATCGGGGATCATTAAAGCATGCTACTATTGGCTCGCCAATCAAAATGACTGGCGTGCCCATTTCGGATTCCGAATCCGCCTCATTGCCACTTTCATCACTGTCTGGCAATGGTTCTCCCGGCGTTCCACTAGCCTCTTGATATAGGAGAGCATCTGTGAAATAGTTTTCCACCCCCTTGAAGGGCTGCTTCTCAGCGAAGACAGTTCGTACTGTCGCATCATCCTCAACATACTTGAAGCACTGATGGAGAGTGGATGGAACGATCCAGTTGGCATGGATCCATGGTCGTCCCAGTAGCAGGTTGTATGATGTGTCCGCGTCAATGACATAGCATGTCACTTCTGACTTCAGGCTTCCGATTCTGCAGCGAAGCCGAATCTTTCCAAGCGGATGGCTGCTCCCGGCGTTAAAACCGTATATTGTAGTGGTGGTCGCAGACAACCTGTACAGTGGTATGCCGAGGAAGTAGAGGAGCCTTTTGGGGATGATGCTGAGCGCAGACCCCGGATCGACTTGTATCCTTTCAATACAGGTTAAACCGATATATCCGGTATAGTACAGAGGTCGATCATGCTTGTTATCTTTGAGAAGCATATCTTCCGCCGTGAAGGTAATGGCAGGTACCTTTGACTGTGCGTGATGGCACTCTGAGCAGGAAAGCCGCATCTCATCACCAGGGATCTCAGGCATGCATGTCAGAAAGGACTCTGAGTTGGCTAGCGCATCTCTGAGTGCCTCTCTTGTCTCTTTAGAGAGACGAAGGAGCTCGTGTATTGTGATACGAGCCGGGATATTGGCTAAATGGGCCAATATATCAAAGCGAAAGGGCGTGGCTAGCCCTTGGCTTGGCGGTTTCTTCAGCACGTGGTCGAATCGCACCTCCTTAGGTTTTTCCTTTCCCTTGGCTGGAATTGGAGTGGATGTCGGCATTGGTACTGACACCGTTTGTTGCTGTATCTCGTCAGTAGGCTTGTCATACTGCCTTTGATATGACTTTCCAGACCGGGTGCCCGTCTGTTGAGGCGCATCTGCCTGCGCCGTACAGGCATGCTTTTCTTCTTCAGAATCGCTGAGGAAAGCCGAAGTAAGATTACCATCGTCTGGCAGGACAGAGATGACATTGCAGGACTTGCCCTTTTTGCTGGAGTCCTTCGACGTCTGCTGTACGTCTTGGATGAGGTCAGGGTGTATCCACATAACTTCCTCTGTCTCCAATGTCAAAGGGACGAGACCCTTGTTGTATTGAGTCATGGCTGGAGGATGCCTGACTTCCAACCGCGGTGTGGGGGCTGGATAGGTCCCGTCAGGAACTGTGACCTTCTGGGCAGTGCCGAACTCAAGAGTCACCATGTTGGCAGTGACTTTCTTCTGTTCCGTCTTCAATGTGAGGACTCCGGCATCGACCAAAGCTTGAATTCTATCCTTGAGAACATAGCACTTGTCAGTAGGATGGTGGATCATCCTGTGGTAGAGGCAGTATTTAGGGTCGTTTGTACGCCCTATCTCATTGGGACGCCGAGCATCCGGTAACTTCATTTGTTCCCTTTGTGGAGCAGATGGAATATCGTGACCACCTGGTCATCTCTGAAGGAGTACTGCTTCGGAGGAAACTTGGGCTCTTGGCTGTTGACGCCGCCCTTCTTGGCCTTTGACTGCATGTCCCCGGTCAGCTCGACGGACATAATCTCCTTCCCTTTAGCTTGGGAAGACTGCGGGAGATCGCTACGCCCTTTGTTGTTCGCGCCCCATTTGCTCCTAGGGGCGGATGGCTCGAACTTCTTAGCCGATTTCTCGGCTATCTCAGCTTGTTCGACCAATTCCTTCCAAGTATGGGCTTTGACAGCCCCCATGCGGACTTCTACTTGATCCAAGAAGTTGTGCCTGCATGTCTGTAAGAGCATGGGTAATGGCATCCCTGCCGGGCACATCAGAGATAGATTTCTGAATCGCTCAATGTATTCACGGACAGATTCGCCTTTCCTCTGTACAGTGGAAAGGAGCTTGTCCATGGTCACTTCGGTATCATCCTCATAGAAGCGAGAGAGGAACCGAGTTTCCAGGTCGATCCAGGAATTGATAGAGTCCTGAGGAAGGCTTCGGAACCAGTCGAATGCCACCCCTTTCAAGGTGCCGATGAACAACCTAGCCATGATGGCGTCGTTATTTAGAACATTACCGGTCTGGGACCGGAAATAGTAGATGTGCTGATTGGGTGAGCTCTTACCATCATACGTATGCAACGTTGGTGGTTTGAACTTTGGCGGATATGGCACCGAATCCCACTCCAGCGGATAAGGACGGACTGCCCCTACCTTCTTTAATTCATCCCTCTGAGCTAGGGATGCGATTTGAGCTTGAAGGCCTTTAAGGACTTCGGCATCCAGGGAAGTGCCTCCCTTAGATTTCTCCGTCTTGGGCGGATCATTGCTGAGGTGTCCCTCCTCGTCATGATTGCTCCCGGTGTCATCATTCCGGTTGCTGAGGAGCTGAGCGAGCATCTGTTGAATATTGTCCAGGGCCTCTTGCTGAGTTCTAGAGGTCTGCTCCTGAGCTTCCAAACGCCGACGAAGGTCGTCATTGGCGTTCTCGGCCATATTGACCGATGCTTTGTCCGTTCGCACCGAACTGACTGTTGCTGAACAGGCATACCCGCTGTTTTCATCTTCTCCATCGGATGATTGGGGTGACCGCCTGAGTTGTGGCACGGTTGGGACCGTCGAGGAGGAAGGCTGCTCATAATTATAGGGTATCGCCACCCTGGATCTGGTGTTTCGGAAAACACCTTCTTCGCGCACCAAGACTTCACCTAAGCCCGGGCTATAATCTGGATCTGGGGAGCCGAAAGGGGTATCGTCAGAGGCTTGACTTCTTCCGCGCAGCTCTCGCCCCTTCCGGTCATGTTGACGGATGCAGAGGCTGGATCCGGTGGCCCGCTCCTTTTGGGATGCCTCATCGGGACGCGCGCAGACAGTCGATCAAAGACTGATCGCCGGTATGGAGCAGTGGCGAGGGTCGGTCGTAACCGACACTGCATAGAATGGACCATCACCAACTGGCATTCACATCGTCGAAGAGAGGAGGAAGTAGCCTGGAAATGCTTCAATCTCCGCTTGTTCGCCAAGAATTCTCGCAGGTCGGCCCTGTAGGGGCTTGAACAATCTGGTATATGGGACAACGCATCGTTCCCCTTATTCCTGCGGAAAGGATTAGCACCGTATAGTGCTCTGGTTTTAGCCTCACGGCTGTAAACCCGATGAGTACGCCGAGGTACAACAGCCTTGCTTGTGAGGACAGGGCTAGCAGTAGGCATTGCTGTTCTAGGTGACGGGATAATCGCCGTCTTGACTTTATGGTTGGCAGCGTTGTTGGCGCAGGCGGGCATCTTGCCTTTTTCTTCATAAGAGAGGCGCGGATTTGGCGTGGCTACGCCTGAAGCTTCAGCAGAGGACCTCTGTTTAGGCCTCCATATCCGTTTTGGCAGAGGATGCATAGGTTCGCAAGGAACCTGAATAGCCACAAGCGGGGCTGCGGGGTGTTGGCAAAATTCTGCCTCTGGTTTCTGATTTGAAACCTTGGTCATGAAGACCTTCCCGTGCTTCCGTGCTCGAAGCATCAAGCCACCCCCAGAGAGGACTTCTTCAAATCTTCTTTGATCGATCTGGATAACCAGGTTCTCAAAAGTGCAGGATCTGGGCTGCGGACATGTTTCCTTGTTGCGCCAGAGAACTGCGGCAGGTTTGCAGAGAACCTTTTCCGTCTCCGCAGAGACTTTACTTGAAGATTTAGCCAGAGAAGATCTGGCTGCACCGGCTTTTCTGAATTCAGAGATAGACCCGAAGGTCTGTTCGTCGCATTGCGACACTTGATTCTCAGCAGAGGAGAATACAATCCCCAGCGGAGTCGCCATCTTGTTTTCCATTAATTTGCAAAAGGGGAAAACTTACAAATAAAAAAGTTTGAGGAGCTAAATTACAAGTATTCTTAAAAAGATTACAAGTAGATCTCCTCAGAGATTCTGGAGAAGTGTGCCGATAGGAGTCTGGTCAGCGCGCGACCACTTTGTCCCTTTGACGATGCGAGCGATGAGATTCCCTTCTCGCCTGGTTCCGGGAATCAGAGAATAGAGAGTTGGTAGAACCCTCTTGCTGCTTCTCAAAATCGCCTTCAATTAGGAATTCCTTCTCGCCTGGTTCCGGAGATTCCTTGAGAAGAAGAACGATGATAGGGCATCAACACCCTAGATAGAGAAAGCAATTCTCTAAAAGGTCTCTGAATTCGAGAACGCACGGTGCGTTATAAAGAAGCCTCTGTTGAAGAAGCTGATTGATCGGCCCTTGTGATCAGAAGGCGATTGATGGCTCCTTCCTCTGCAATCCGATCTTTCTTGATTGGTCCTTTCTTCTCTCTGTACCCCTGGCGGGTTATTTATAGGGAGAGCAAGGGTATAATCGTCCCTTGAAGATATGGAAACAGGTTGAACCGAATCTGTTTGAATCTGGAAAGTAGCCTTGCTGCGAGGCTAGAATAGCTTCCGCGGAGCTAGAAAATGGCAAGTCGGTTGATCTTTCCGATTTGTTATGATCCTTTCCATATCGTTGAAGGATTTTCCCTGATCCTCTTACTCGTTTCAAGAGAGTCAAGAGATTGTGGCAATCACCTGCCATATTTGAATCCCGATTGGATTTGATTTGCTTGGATCTGATCTCATCAGGAGATTTGATTGGTCAAAGGTTGACCATAGCAGGCTGATGGCGGAGCTGCCCGCTTTGAAGCTCATAGCGGAGCTAGAGGCAATTCCTGGCGAAGTCCGAAAAGAGGCTTTTCGGCGAAGCTGTCAGTTAGCTTCCTGGCGATGCTCTGGATGATGTTAGCCTCTCAAGCGAGGCTATCTCCTTGGGCTAATGTAATGCTATATGCTAGCATTTTAGACCTGCTGAGGTCTGTTTAGAAACAATCCGGGTTCACTGTTCTGCTTGCTGGATCAGTGGAGTCCAAACCGCTTCCTTGTCCCTTGGAGTTGGGTGAAAACTGGTCTTCAGCTTGTCTGTCACTTGTCTTTTGTAAATGTCAACAAGTTTAGACATTGTTTAGACCAATAAGAATCTTGTCTTTTTTAAGTGTCAACACTTTCCTAGAGTCATTGCCTCTCATATGGCCTCTGATCAGATCCGTACTGCGGGTAGGAGCTTGCCCTACGGCATGCTTATTACCCATCTTCTTAGGGGTCTTGACTTTGATCTTTCTGCTGAAACTCCATCAAATCCCCTGACCAACATCAATGGAGTTGTCCTGAAGATGATGGAAGCACAGCTGCGTAGACACGCTCCTGTGCAACCACCTCTTCCTCCTGCTGGTCCTGGCTCATCTTCAGCACCAGGATCTTCTTCTTCTGCAGCACCTGCATTTCCTCCTGAGTTACTAGCTCTTCTCTCTTCGGATGTCCGCTCTCAGATCGAGGCGCACCAGGCCTGGGTCGAGAAGCGCGACGCAGCCATTCGGCGGAGATAGATGCTCGTGACATCCGGGATGCTGCTTTTCGGGCGGAGGTCCGAAACGACATGTCTTATTTTGCTGACTCCATGAGATTCGTGGATGTCCAGTTTCAGGCCCTTTTCTCAAAATTTGACATGCTCGTTCCTGATCGGACTCCGACTGCTTGTCGACTCCCAGCCACCGGTCCTCCATTTCCTCCCAGAGCTCGCTCTTCTGTTCCACCACCGCGCACCAGAGTCGATGGCATGGATCCAGAGGAGGTTGCTTCTTCAGAGGAAGGTGGTGATGATGACGGAGACGGCGATGATGGTGCTGAGGAGTGACCTCCCCTTTTGATGATGTCAAAAAGGGGGAGAGTTATTTTGAGAGAGATATTTTGTAGTATTTGTGTTTGGCTTGTACTTGTATTTGGATATTTTGTGATGGACATGTAGTGTTTGTTGTTGGGACATGTAGTATTTTTATGTGTTGTGGACATGTGTTGTGGACATGGTTATCTTTTGTTTTTGTATTATGTCATGTATGAGACTTTTTTCCTTCATCTATGATATGACATGAGTATTTGGCATCTTTTGTTGGCATGGAAATAAAATGTTTATGATTATGATTTGTGATAATATGCCTGAGTATGATTTTATATATATGCTTGTGTTGAGGGGGAGCTTCATTTGAAGTCTCTACCCAAAATATTTGTGATAACTACATATGTTTTGCCATCATCAAAAAGGGGGAGATTGTTGGCCCAAAGGCCATTATCCCAGTTATTTTGATGATAACAAAACATATTTAGTTATGTATTTAACATTTGTGTTTCAGAATTTTTCAGGTTATTTAACAGGTTGTTTTTGACGGCTCCGCTAAAAGACTCACACATTTGGAGTTCGCCGCAAAAATGAAGATTCCCAAGCTATGCACAACTAGGATGCTTTGGGATCAAGATGATGATATGAAGATCAAGACAAGATCAAGACATTGAAGAAAACAAGCTTTGTATTGTTATTTTTATTTTAGATATTTTGTCAAAGCTAGATATTAGAAGTAGAGCTATGGGATTATCACACACACACCTCTTAGTTAGGTTCATGGCTTCAAAAAAAGATTTTTCAATTCCATTTCTAACTTAGTTTTTAAAAGAGAACATATTTGAAAATACGCTTTTTAGAAAAACAATAGTTTTGGAAAAACATTTTCATTGAAAACAAGTTTGTGTTCAAAAGAATTTTTATCAAACTATTTTTAACATGATTGAAGTATGACACATGCTTATACTTCATGTTTTTACAAGTTCCAAAATCTTACCCGAAACCCAAAACCAAAATCCAAGTTTTCTGGTTCTGGAAGTTCTGTTTTTCAGAACTCACAGTAACCGGTCGACCGGCCCGGTCGACCGATGTGCACAATACTGTGCACGTCTATATCAGTCGACCGACCCGGTCGACCGATGTTCACTTGCCTTCACAGGAGTTTTCGGTCGACCGACCCGGTCGACCGATGAGCCCCAACGGTCATATTTTTGACCGTCGGCGGTCGACCGACCCGGTCGACCGAATCTGTCAAAAGTTCTGACAGATCCAACAGCTAGTTTTTCTGACTGTTTTTCTTTTTGGGATTTGTCTCCAACGAATTTGTGAGGCTGTTTTGACCCCTATAAATAGAGGGTCACCTCATATTGATTGGACAACCAATTGCAAAATTTTTCTTAAGAGTTTTACAAAGATTTTCAAAGCTTTCCTTCATAAAAGATTTTCCAAAGCCTAAATTCCCAACACCCAACTTGTAGCCTATTCCTCTAGCTTCTCTCTAGATTTTGCACACCACAATCCCAAGCTTTACATCTACATATTTGGTTCTAGGATTGTGCAAGTGAGCTTTTGTAAAGTGATCAAGTGTGATCACTCATTTCTTCTTGGAGTGAAGTTGTAGAGGCATCGGCCTCAAGGGAGCTAGTGAGCTTCGGGTGGTGTTGCGGCATCACAAGTGTAAGGGACAAGTGTGTCCTTGTATTGGCGATCCGGTGGGATCAACGATAGTAGTGCAAATCCTTCAAGTGTGAAGGCGGGGACGTAGAGCGTGGCTCGAACCTCGGAAACACATCCTTGCGTTTGCGTTTGATCAATTTTCTCTAACTCTACTCCTTTCAATTCTTGCACCTTAATTGTTGTATTTATTGCAAGTCTTTATTTGTGCTATTTGTGTGTGAAAGTTTTAATTCCGCAAAATTGCCATAATTCATATAGCCATCACCTATTCACCCCCCCTCTAGGTGATTTCACGCGTCTTTAGGAAAAAGTTAGTCAACTAGGGATAAAGGGATAGTCAACTAATAAGGCCGCGTCTCATAGGGTCGCGTCTTCAGGAAAAAGTTAGTCGACTAGGGATAAAGGGGTAGTCGACTAACAAGGCCGCGTCTCATAGGGTCGCGTCTCAAATAAGCTAGTCGACTTAAGACAAGGAAGTAGTCAACTAACAAGGTTTCAAGTCGACTAATAACTGGATCAAGTCGACTAACAGAGGGCAAACTGAGAGCAGAACTAATTTTTGAGGGTTGTGGTTGTTGATATAAAATACCAGTATAAAAATAAGTTATCCATGTCTTGGCGAGTAAAGTTACTCGCCTAAAAATGTTCCTTTGATGCGTCCGACGCCCTGGGAGAAAAATACCAAGTGAGGATAAGTTCTTTGTTAAAGTGGTCGTCGATTATCACCAAAACGATTACCGGAATAATCGCGAACGATTACCGGAAAATCTACGGCGATATTGCCGACGAAGAAAAGCCCGGCCCCAATCCAAAAGGAGGGTACCGGCCCTAGAGTCTTGCCGATGATGAAGAAGAGCACGGCCCCCAATCCAAAGGAGGTGGCCGGCCTTAAAAGAGAAGGAGAGAGGTTGAAGGTGCAAGTATAGTTCAATTTGAAAAAATGGGATTTTGCAAACGATGTTTCGGAGGACGAATCTATAGTTCGTCGGAAAGAGGATGACGAGGAGGTAAAGATGGTATGCTTGGTGGTGGCTACGGTGGTGCAGGTGGTGGTGGAGATGGTGGTGAAGTTGATGGAGAGGATGGGTTTCTTTGATGTTTCTTGGTGAAAAGAGGTTGAAGAAGATGGTGTAGTTGTTGGAAATGGAGGAGGAGATGGAGGAGAGAATGATGGTGGAATTTGTGGTGAAAATGAAGGAAAAATGGTGGAGAAATGGGTGACCAAAGGGAGCATGGGGCTGTTTTCCTTGCTCTCTGTTGGTGGCTGCAGGAAACAAGAAGAAGAAGAGAAAAAGTGAAGAGAGAGAAGGAAGTGGGGTGATTATATAATGGGGAAAATAATAATATAATAAGGCCATCCAATCAAAAGAGGCTACACAATGGGAATTGCGTCCTCATGAAATAAATCCGCGTCTGGGCAAAAAAGCCAGACGCGGGGATTATCTCAGCGTCCAGGGAAGGTGCAAAAGCTGCGTTTTAACAAAAGGACAAAAGTCATAATGACTTGATTGGAATTGATTAGCAGTGCATTAAATGCAGCATGGAGAGGATCTCTGCATTAAATGCAGAATCCAGTTAGTGAAACTTGCGTCTGAGGAAGGAGAGAGAAAATGAGAAAAAGAGAAAAGTGGAATATTTGGATAAATTCCCGGTATCTGGGAAAATACTGAAAACTCCGGAAAAGTTCAAAAATTGAAGTATCTCAAAAAGTCTCCCAAAAATTCTCAAAAATAATAAATATTATTTTAAGATTTTTAGTGAATCAGTTTTTAGAAATTCAATTCCATTTCAAAATAAAAATCCTGGAATCCACTGTGAACGCTGTCTACACCAGATAGGCTGGATTTTTGATAAAATCTGAAAATTCTAAAAAAATTCATTTAGATAGAAAACATGATTTTAAGAAATATTATGAAAGCCATTTTAATATTTTCAACTCCATTCGTAAATAAAAAATCCAAAAGTCGTCAGCGAAACTGGCCGACACCGGTTTTGAAGATTTACAACTTAATTCCGAAAAATTCCAGAAAATCATGAAAAATCTAGAATATTAAGAAAATAATATTTGAAACTGAAATCAGTCAAATCTGAATACCAAACAGATCAAATCATGCAGCACTGCTATATGAGTAAGAATTTAAATAGCAGAAAATAAAAAATAATAAAATAAAATAAAAAATATGCTCCAAAAATCAGGACACGTAACTGTGTACGTATACTGAGGATGGGGTGTTACAATCCATCCACCTTATCAAAAATTTCGTCCTCGAAATTTCGATAATAGGGATGGGACAGAATAGGGGCAAGGAATTTTACCAACTAAGATGGAAAGAGTTGGGGGTAACGTTCACGAATAGTATCCTCTCGTTCCCATGTAGCTTCTCCTGGGGCATGCCTATTCCAAGAAACCAGTACCAATGGTATTGCCCGATTTTTCAATGTTTTGACACTTCTGCCCAGAATGGCTATCGGCCGTTCCTTGTAGGATAGATCTGGTTGTAGTTCTAATTCTGAGTGATTTAGAACGTGACTCTCATCCTTAACATACTTCCTCAACTGTGATACATGGAATACATTGTGTACTCCTTCTAAAGATGGCGGTAATGCCAATTGGTAAGCCACATCTCCCACACGATCCAAAATTTCAAATGGGCCGATGTATCTTGGCTAAGTTTTCCGCGAGTACCGAATCGGATTACCCCTTTGGTTGGTGATATCCTTAAAAATACATGATCACCTGTTCTGAATTCCAACGGTCTTCTATTAGTGTCTGCCCAACTCTTCTTTCGGCTCTGTGCTGCCCGGAGATGATCTCTGATAATTCAGACTTTATCTGTTGTCTGAACTAGAATATCTGGTCCCATCAGTCTTCTTTCGCCGACTTCATCCCAACATATTGGCGACCTGCATTTCCTGCCATATAATGCCTCAAATGGTGCCATTTTGATACTGGCCTGATAGCTGTTATTATAAGAGAATTCTACCAAATGAATATAGTCTTCCCATGACCCTTTAAATTCTATCATGCAGGCTCGTAACATGTCTTCAAGGATTTGGATAGTTCGTTCAGATTGTCCATCTGTCTGGGGGTGATATGAGGTACTGAATTTCAGACGAGTCCCTAAATTTCTTGGAGACTTTCCCAGAAATGCGATCGGAATCTCGTGTCTCTATCTGACACGATGCTAACTGGAATTCCATGCAGACGAACGATTTCTTTCATATATTTATCTGCAAGAACTTCTGTTGACTGACCTACTCTGAAAGGTAAAAAGTGAGCTGCCTTTGTGAGGCGGTCAACGATCACCCATACTGCATTGTTACCCTTAGGACTGTGGGGTAGAGCTGTAACAAAATCCATGGTGATATGTTCCCACTTCCATTCGGGTATCGGCAACGGTTGTAGAAGTCCAGCTGTTCTCTGATGTTCTGCCTTTATTTGCTGACAAACCAAGCATTTTGCCACATACTGGGCTATCTCCCTCTTCATGGCATTCCACCAAAACTTCAGCCTCAAGTCTTGATACATTTTATTTCCTCCTGGGTGTATGGAATAAGCTGAACTATGTGCCTCTGCCAAAACTTTCTGCCGAACTTCCCCTTGGGCTACACAAATTCTGTCACCAAAATAAAGTGCATTATCCGAATGAATACAGATATCTGTTCTTAATCCAGCTTCTACTTGAGCCCTGAATTTCTGTAATCTGGGGTCCCCCTTTTGAGCTTCCTTAATTTCATTTATCAGGGTCGGTTGAATCTGGAAGGTCATTAGTTGACCTGACTCATCTGCTCCTTGTATTAGCATCAAGTCCAACTTCATGATTTCCTGAAGCAATTCCTTCTGTTGAGTGAGTCGTAATAATACTTTGTTCTCTGGTCTCCTGCTTAATGCATCTGGGACTGTATTGTCCTTACCAGGGTGGTACTGTAAGTCTATGTCATAGTCGGCCATCAATTCAAGCCACCGCCTTTGCCTCATGTTTAATTCTATCTGTGTGAAGATATACTTAAGGCTCTTATGATCTGTATAGATCAATACTCTGTCCCCCAGAAGGTAGTGTCTCCAGATCTTCAATGCAAATATTACCGCCGCCAACTCTAAGTCATGGGTTGGGTAATTTCTCTCATGTGGTTTCAATTGCCTAGATGCATAAGCTATGACATGACCATGCTGCATTAATACACATCCTAGGCCTTTTCCGGATGCATCACTATATATAACCATCCCTCCTGTTCCCGAGGGAGTCTTCAAGATTGGAGCTGAAATTAGTTTATCCTTTAATCGTTCAAATGCTGCAGTACATTCTTCTGACCATAGGTACCTTTCTCCCTTTCTGGTGAGCTTTGTTAATGGGGCTGCGATTTTGGAGAAGTCTTGGACAAATCTTCTGTAATACCCGGCTAATCCAATAAAGCTTTTAATTTCTGTTACTGTCCTGGGAATTGGCCAATCTTTAACTGCCTGGATCTTGTTAGGGTCAACTGAAATTCCTTCTTCTGAAACTACGTGACCCAAGAAAGCTATACGGTCTAACCAGAATTCACACTTGCTTTCCTTTGCATAAAGTTGTTCTTGCCGGAGAGTCTGTAGCACTATTCTCAAGTGTTCTGCATGCTCTCTATCATTCTTAGAATATATCAAGATATCATCGATGAACACCACGACAAACTGGTCCAAATATGGCGAGAAAACTCGGTTCATTAAATCCATAAAGACAGCTGGGGCATTGGTTACTCCGAAGGGCATGACTAGAAATTCGTAATAACCATAGCGAGTTCGGAATGCCGTCTTCGGAATATCTTCTTTCTTCACTTTCAGTTGGTGATAACCCGATTGTAAATCCAACTTTGAAAACACCCGGGCCCCATGAAGTTGATCAAAAAGGTCATCAATTCTTGGTAAGGGATACTTATTCTTGATGGTAACCTTGTTTAATTCTCTGTAGTCTATACACAACCGCTTACCACCATCTTTCTTATTGGCCAATAGCACTGGAGCTCCCCACGGTGAAGTACTTGGTCTAATCAATCTCTTGACAGAATATTCTTGTAACTGCTTCTTTAGAACTTCTAATTCGGTGGGCGCCATTCTGTATGGAGCCTTAGATATTGGGACTGTGCCCGGAATGATATCAATGGAGAACTCAATCACTCTATCGGGTGGAAGTCCTGAGATCTCCTTAAATATTTCTGGAAACTCATTCCAAACTGGTACTCCCTTTTTCTGGATCTCAGCAGCAGTCATCTGTATTTTTCCCTTGGCAGGTTTGTGTTCTCCTTCAAATTGAAACTCAGGCTGAAGCGGTATTCTGAAAATGACTTTCTTGTTTCGACAATCAATAACCGCATGGTATTTGCTAAGCCAAGTCATGCCTAAGATTACGTCATACCCCTTAGTATCCAGCACGAGCATATCCGCTGCTAATGTCCTGTTACACAGTTCCACCGGACAATCTATACAAATTCTATTGGAGATGACTACCCCATTACCGGTACTAATCTCCCACTGGTGGTCTAAATATTCAACAGGTATAGAGTGCAAGGCAGTGAAACTATCTGATATGTAACAATGAGAAGCGCCAGAATCAAAGAGGGCTAAAACAGGTTTAGAGTGCACCATAATCTTACCTGTTACCACCTCTTCAGAAGTTTGGGCCTCTTCTGCTGTCAAGTTGTAAGCCCGTCCTCTTCCACGACCTGCTGTTGTTCTTCCTCCCCTTGGAGCTGGGCGAAAAAACCCATTGTTGTGGAGGGAGAGGGGCCCTTCCGACCATCGGCCCTGGATTCCTCTGTCCAATAGGTGCAGGAAGTGCTGGTGGGGGTCGGTTCACCATCCCAGTTCTCTTAAGTGGACAACCTTCTATTGTGTGATCACCAGATCCACATGCTAGGCATAATCCGTTGGCCCTACGACACTCCTGCTGAGTGTGGCCTGTCCTCTTGCAATAAGCACATATAGGAAGTGGTTGAGCTATCTGAAGAGGGGCTGGTCGAAATGGTCTTCTAAACATTGGGACTTTTGTAGTCCTTACTGGACCTCCTCTGCCCAGTTGCTGAAATGGCCTCTTCATGGCCTGACTCCTCCTCTGATCAAGGTTCTTTTTCTCCAATCCTCGTTCCACCTCTCGAGCTACAGTGAGGACCTGGGAATATGTTTTCAGCTGTTGGGGAATCAAAAGGACCTGAATATCCATTTGTAAGCCCTGCTGAAATCTGCTTGCCCGTTTCTCCTCGTCAGCTATCATATATGGAGTAAAACGACTCAGCCTTAAGAACTCAGCAGCATATTCTTCGACAGATCGGTTCCATTGTTGAAGTCGGATGAATTGTTCTTCCATCTCCTTTTGAGCTGTGGTAGGGAAGAATCTATCATAAAAGTTTTTAGAGAACTGGTCCCAAGTGATGGGTTTTTCCAGTCTCGCTTCTTCAGCTAGCCACCAGTTTCTAGCCACATCCTTTAATTGGATCTTGGCGACTTCCACCTTATCTTCCTCTGGGACCCGTGCTGCCTTCAAGAGATCTGTTGTGTCAATTAGCCATTGCTCGGCATCTAGCGGTCTCTCTTCCCCTGCAAATATTGCTGGCTGCAACCGCCTGAAGTCTGACACGTTGCCTGGCCTTCGTTCCTGAGGAGCTGCTATCAATCCTTGCCGAAGGAGTTCGGTCTGCCTTTGTTGATTCTCCACCATATTCTGGATAACCCTAAGAATATCAGCATTTCCCCCTGTGGGCCCGTCCTGTGGCTGCCCGGAGTTGTTACGTCCTAACCTTCTATCCATATCTATGTTGGTAAAAGATGTCTGAAAAGAGGAGTGAAAGCAGAAGATAGATGGACTTTAGGAATCAAGGGAAGGAATATCAAGAAGAAATGGATAACTTTGTAGTTGGAATGTTTAACCGAAACTCATGCATCCCAACTGCAATTTAAGATCCTATTAATTTACAATTAGGTTGTACTGCAGGTGTGAGAGCCTGGGCTCTGATACCAACCTGTAACGCCCCGATCCGGCGGGTACGGAGACGTTACTGCGACGTACATACGCAGGTCGGAAATACCCTCACGTATATACGCTAAGCATCAGTACAGGCAAGTAAAAGAGTACGGAAGCACGTGGCAATATACATTCCAACATAAGGATTACAAAGTTATCACAGAGCGTGATATATTGGTACATGTACATTATATCACAGCCAAGTACAAAAGTAAAATTTACAATTTGTACAGCAAAAGGTGCTCACGAGCTGAAGAAGAAGATTCCCGAGCTAGCAGGAAGGATCAAGAACAGAAGAGCTAGGACAAATCAACTTGCTCCGAAAAATAGGCTTGATCTTCAGTGGAGGGCTCCACTTCAGTCCACGCTTCAGAACCTGAACATGCGAGTTCAGGGGAGTCAGAACTCCCTAACAAATATGCAGGTGAAAGCCAAATGTCATGAAGAGATAAGTATATGCATGTGTTGATATGATCAAACAGTATTAAACATCAAAAACTGTGTTGAGTGTACGTGTACAGTAAACATGAAATGGAGACACAATGAAGGTAATAGGGCCTGAATAAATCTATTTCTGCCATTTTTATATTTATACTTATTACTCGATCTACCCATATGTCTAGGTATGTGTAATAGCGTCCCAGCACACATACATCCACATAGGAGTAAATCGAGGCTGTTATTGGAAACCAACGGGGGTATCAACGAACAATGTTTACAGTGGGTCCCGTACATGCCCGGGACCACGGTCCAGGACGTTCCATCGCTGGTGTATGGAACCGGCCGCAAGGCCTACAGGAGGGTCTTATAGAATGCCCTTATCAAGATGGTACCAAGAAGGAGGGAGCCAGCACTCCCCTCAGTCGCCTGGAGGCCCACAGGTCAGACTGGAAATTTTAGTTGCACAACATGCCTAGTGCCACTGTAAACACGAACATATATTGATAGCCGCAAATTTCCCGCCACCCGATGTAAGTTGTCTCATTTTATGAGTTCTTTAGATAATTATCTGATTTCGGGAATGAGCAGGAGCAAGTCAGGAATATTATGAAGACAGGAGTATCAGGAGTACGATGTGTACTATTACGTAATTCAAGTTTGTAAAACATGATGTCCGGTTATCATTCCCGTTATCGTGATAATTATAAGAGTCAAGTGTATCATGCCTGGTGTCAAGAGATAGCATGACAAGAGGTGATATTCGTCAAGTGACAAGTCTTGTAATAACAATATATAATACAAGTCCCGAGGATAAGGTCCATATTCAAGGAAGTGATTAACCACAGAAGACAGCCAAAGTTAGTCGACTAGGGAGAGGCAAGTAGTCGACTTATGAAGGAGTTAGTCGACTATAGAGGAAGGCCAAGTCGACTAATAAGGTCGCGTCTCAAAGGGTCGCGTCTTCAGGAAAAAGTTAGTCGACTAGGGATAAAGGGGTAGTCGACTAATAAGGCCGCGTCTCATAGGATCGCGTCTTCAGGAAAAAGTTAGTCGACTAGGGATAAAGGGATAGTCGACTAATAAGGCCGCGTCTTATAGGGTCGCGTCTTCAGGAAAAAGTTAGTCGACTAGGGATAAAGGGGTAGTCGACTAACAAGGCCGCATCTCATAGGGTCGCGTCTCAAATAAGCTAGTCGACTTGAGACAAGGAAGTAGTCGACTAACAAGGTTTCAAGTCGACTAATAACTGGATCAAGTCGACTAACAGAGGGCAAACTGAGAGCAGAACTAATTTTTGAGGGATGTGGTTGTTGATATAAAAATACCAGTATAAAAATAAGTTATCCATGTCTTGGCGAGTAAAGTTACTCGCCTAAAAATGTTCCTTTGATGCGTCCGACGCCCTGGGAGAAAAATACCAAGTGAGGATAAGTTCTTTGTTAAAGTGGTCGTCAATTATCACCAAAACGATTACCGAATAATCGCGAACGATTACCGAAAAATCTACGGCGATATTGCCGACGAAGAAAAGCCCGGCCCCAATCCAAAAGGAGGGTACCGGCCCTAGAGTCTTGCCGATGATGAAGAAGAGCACGGCCCCCAATCCAAAGGAGGTGGCTGACCTTGAAAGAGAAGGAGAAAGGTTGAAGGTGCAAGTATAGTTCAATTTGAAAAAATGAGATTTTGCAAACGATGTTTCGGAGGACGAATCTATAGTTCGTCGGAAAGAGGATGACGGGAGGTGAAGATGGTATGCTTGGTGGTGGCTACGGTGGTGCAGGTGGTGGTGGAGATGGTGGTGAAGTTGATGGAGAGGATGGGTTTCTTTGATGTTTCTTGGTGAAAAGAGGTTGAAGAAGATGGTGTAGTTGTTGGAAATGGAGGAGGAGATGGAGGAGAGAATGATGGTGGAATTTGTGGTGAAAATGAAGGAAAAATGGTGGAGAAATGGGTGGCCAAAGGGAGCATGGGGCTGTTTTCCTTGCTCTCTGTTGGTGGCTGCAGGAAACAAGGAAGAAGAAGAGAAAAAGTGAAGAGAGAGAAGGAAGTGGGGTGATTATATAATGGGGAAAATAATAATATAATAAGGCCATCCAATCAAAAGAGGCTACACAATGGGAATTGCGTCCTCATGAAATAAATCCGCATCTGGGCAAAAAAAGCCAGACGCGGGGATTATCTCAGCGTACAGGAAGGTGCAAAAGCTGCGTTTTAACAAAAGGACAAAAGTCATAATGACTTGATTGGAATTGATTAGCAGTGCATTAAATGCAGCATGGAGAGGATCTCTGCATTAAATGCAGAATCCAGTTGGTGAAACTAACGTCTAAGGAAGGAGAGAGAAAATGAGAAAAAGAGAAAAGTGGAATATTTGGATAAATTCCCGGTATCTGGGAAATACTGAAAACTCCAGAAAAGTCCAAAAATTGAAGTATCTCAAAAAGTCTCCCAAAATTCTCAAAAATAATAAATATTATTTTAAGATTTTTAGTGAAATCAGTTTTCAGAAATTCAATTCCATTTTCAAAATAAAAATCCTGGAATCCACTGTGAACGGTGTCTACACCGGATAGGCTGGATTTTTGATAAAATCTGAAAATTGTAAAAAAATTCATTTAGATAGAAAACATGATTTTAAGAAATATTGTGAAAGCTGTTTTAATATTTTCAACTCCATTCGTAAATAAAAAATCCGAAAGTCGGTCAGCGAAACTGGCCGACACCGGTTTTGAAGATTTACAACTTAATTCTGAAAAATTCCAGAAAATTATAAAAAATCTAGAATATTAAGAAAATAATATTTGAAACTAAAATCAGTCAAATCTGAATACCAAACAGATCAAATCATGCAGCACTGCTATATGAGTAAGAATTTAAATAGCAAAAAATAAAAATAAAATAAAATAAAATAAAAAATATGCTCCAAAAATCAGGACACGTAACTGTGTACGTATACTGAGGATGGGGTGTTATACCAACAATCTCCCCCTTTTTGACGATGACAAAACTCATGAAGTTATATATGCATGGATTAAAGTAAAGCTTCAAGGAAGCTCCCCTTAACTCATGCATAAACAATAAATAATAAGATATGCAATGAAGCACATAAACATGTATGCAAATGTATGACATGTATGCAAATACAACATGCCAAACAATCATAAAACTCATCAAGTTCTTATCTCCATACATTTGCAAAACAAAACATATATGCATAAACATAAATACTTCTCCTACTTTAATAATAAAGCAAGGAAAACATGCATATACATCTCAAATACTTCTCCCCCTTTTTGTTAATCATCAACAAAGGGGTTAAAGTAAAACAAAATTTTTCTCCCCCTTTTTGTCATAAACAAAAAGATCAATAAGGGGTGCAAACAATTAAGTCAATAAAAGTTTATATGCGATATACATTCATGAAGAGGAAGACACTAAGTTAACTTCCCTGCACATATACATTACATGAAAGAGGTATGACAAGCCCTAATTCACATAACGCATAATATGCAATGCATAAGAGGAGATGTGAAGCTCCCCCTACACACGTGTATCACATAAAGAAGAGTTATCAAGCTCCTCAATACAAGATACACTCAACATGAATCTATATGTAGAAGAGATGTTAAGCTCTCCTTGCATATAGGAAATACAAATCAAAATTTTTTTAATATTTCTTATTCAAACAAAATTTTGAATTTTTCTTAATAAAACAAATTTTGAGATATCTTAGTAAACCAATTTTAAGATATCATTAAACAAAATTTTTAAAGGTATCAGAGCTCTTGTAAAGCAAACAAATTTTAAGATACCAAATTGTAAATAATCATTATTGTAAATAATCATTATTGTAAATCATATTGATATCAATTGAAATTTAACAAATATGAAGTTGAAACATATTGATACCAAATGTAAACATAATGATCAAATATTAATTTTTCATCATAAACTTTGTGCTTTAAAAATGTGAATCAATTATAAAGCAAGCACAAGAAAACATATATATGTATGAAAAGGGAATACCAATAGAAATTGATATTATGGAAATTATGAAGCATACATATATAGGAAACAAAATATGAGTATATACAAAATATCAATTGAGATACCAATTGAAAATAACAATGTAAAGCATGTATATAACTCATAACCTACCACCCTTCATATGCACAAGATAAAAGATTTTCAATAAGGCTTACAAGGCATACTCGTCCAGCCGTCCGCCCATATATGGATAGGAAGGGGTTTTCGAAAATAGGGTTTGAAAACATTTTATAGTGACAACCACTACCCATATGAAGAATAATTAACTAGTTAAAATAATTTTTGAAAAACTAGTTAAAGATCCTTCAAAAATATGGAATCAAAACATATGTTTTTCATGAATCATACCAAATACACAAAAGTTGCCACTCAAATCGATAAAGCTCATATAAGTGTTCATGAAACAAAGTCATGAATAAACAAATAAAGTGTGAGTGTACAATAATCATGTGTTTAGCATTTTCCATAAAAATAATCAATGAAGCTCGAAACAACTATCATTTTATCAAAACAAAAATCATGAAAATTCATTTTTCATCATGTTTTTTTTAAAACAAACTTCTAGGTATATGTATGATTTATCCAATCCTATCAATATACATATATATCCCAAACATAAAAGAGTCTATTAATAGTATTTGCATGAAGGCAAGAGACTCACGGATATACATGTATATTTATTAGA
Source organism: Agave tequilana (assembly GCA_038442645.1). Classification (NCBI taxonomy): domain Eukaryota; kingdom Viridiplantae; phylum Streptophyta; class Magnoliopsida; order Asparagales; family Asparagaceae; genus Agave; species Agave tequilana. Next base: position 131,816 of record JAVJIF010033095.1, read on the forward strand.
TTTGAATTAAAAATACATATACATGAAGTAAAAACATGAAAATAGGCAAAACATGTATAAATGAAAGAATCATCAAAACTAACTTATACATGTGCATATAGTGGGTACAAATGAGCATGAAGTGTAAACATATATAAATCAATTTGTTCGCACTATTTGTACATGTATAAATACAAGTTTTGACAAATACTACATCTAAACAAGATTTTACCACATGAAGCACAAAACAAATAAAACATGAACATGCTAAAAGATATCATGAAATAGGCATGTATAGGCTAGTTATGAGCATGTAAACTAAACAAAGAGTTTTAGAGATAGTTACCGACACATGGCCTATACTCCAAAGCTCCAAACGTGGTGGTTGTCCCACCAAACCTCCTTGATAGCGGTGCATCAAATATATGTCCTTCTAGTCCATGCAACCACCACCAGGCACCAAATCTCTCACGTCTTGTGAGAGCCCTCACCTACATCATAAACAAAAGGTGGGGACTTTGGTACCCATTTTCTTTTGGGTCCTTGTGGGTTAGTCTTGTAAGGAACCCAAACAATTTTATGATTAGCAAATTTAAATGATGTATCCTATCATAACAAAACTTTGCTAAATGGCCTTTGCGGCCACAATGTGTACACTTGTACACCTTAGGATGGTTATGTGTGTGAGTGTGATCATGACGTGCAATATAAGCATATGCATGATGATGATGTGCATGAACATGTGGAGCTTGTTTCTTTGAAAACAAAGACTCCAATCTAGTATGATTGAATGCACACGAGCTCAAAGTTGAGCTCAAACTATTAATTTTATTTTTCAAAAGTTTAATCTCACTATCATCAAAGGTGGCATGAAAATTATAGTGAGATATAGAATCATTTTTCTTTTTCTTAAAAACCTTTTCTTTTTCTTTTTCAAACATTTTTCTTTTCAAAGAAGTGTTTTCATTAAAAACAATTTCTTTTTGTTTTTCCACCAAGATGATTTTATCTTTTAAAATAGTGTTCCCTTCACATAAATCATTTAATTTAGACATCAAGGAAACATTTTTATTTTCAAAACCTCATTCTCCTTTTCAATGCATGCAACCTTATTTTCTAATGAATCTTTTTCATTAAGCATGCAATCAAATTTCTTTTTCAAATTTTTATTATCTTTTCTAATCATGTCATATTTCTCAAGCAATTGTTGACAAAATGAAGTGAGCTCATCATATGACATGTTATCATCTTCTACCTCGGATTCGGTAGTTACCTCAAGGGGGTTATCCCCTTGGACCATATAGCATGCGTTGGAGGTGTCGCATCCAACGTCCGAATCGCTCCCGGCATAATATAGATCATTTTCGCCAAGGGAGGTGATGATGTTCCAAACTAAAAAAGCCGAGTCAATGTTAGAAACCCTAGATAAATAATCATCATTTAGGGTACTCTTCAAAGCATGTAGGGCTTTTACATTAGCCTCAAAATTCTTGCCATTTAAACAATATGCATCATTAGTTGTGGGAAAATAAACATGAATACCTAAGACTTTGAGGTACAAGGACATCTTAACCTTCCAAATTTGGATGTTAAGAATGTCAAAAGTGGGTGGTGACATGAAATCCATAGTGTGTGTACAAATATTGTGATTAGCCTAAAAAGAGGATCTTTAACTCTAGGTTGTAAGACCCAAATTAAGAGCACTTGGCTCTGATACCATTTGTAAATCACCTAGAGGGGGGGTGAATAGGTGATGGCTAATCTAATGGTCACTAAATGCGAAATTAAAAACTATTATGACCAAATTAAACTTATTACACTAAACACCAAGTTTAACACAAGAGTGTAGCCGAATTCCCCGTGAAGGGCTCTGGACTAACTCCTCTAGATTCCCCTAGATAAGGGTTGAGGTGCCGCGTTGGCTCTCTTGGTTGAAAACTAGTGTTAGCAAACAATCCCAAGTAAGTATATCAATATAGCACACAATGTTTATCAAGCATGAAAGGATAAACACAATATAAGTATGCAAGATATAAACACAAGGAGATAAAGAGAGAGAGAGTGAGCAATCGCAAACACAAGGGATTTGTTTCGAGGTTCGAGCACACTTGCTCTACATCCCCGCCTTCGACACTACGAAGGATTTCCACTATGCTCGATCCCAATGGATCACTTCTCGGCGCCGCAACACCTACAAGCCCTCGGACTCTCTAGTCTCGTACACACCGCAAGCCCCACAAGCTCGCCGAGGCCGCACCTCAAACCAAGAGTTCACACACGAACTCTAAACCACCGCGAACGCACTCGTCCGCCTCCTCAAAGGAACAAGGAAAAGTCTTTGGTGATCACAACACTTTGATCACCTAAAAATAATCTCACTACAACACTCCTATAGAATGAATAATCAATGGATAGCTCAAGTGTTGTGTGAGAAAACAAGGAAAGAGATGGTGGAGGAAAAACTCAAGAAATCTCTTTTAACACTCTTGATAAACTCCCCTTTTGATTGGAAGTATTAGCTCTCAATTTTGTGGAGAAAAACCTCTGAAAAGAGTAGGAAAAACTGGCTCTAAAAGTCTCCAAAAATCTTGTGAAAAACAGCACCCAAATTGCCCATTTTATAGAGTCTGGAAAACTAGCCGTTGGGGTCTGTCAGAACTGCCGGTCGACCGGGTCGGTCGACCGCCAACGGTCAAAAATCCGACCATTGGGGCTCCGGTCGACCGGCCCGGTCGACCGAGCCTCTGGAACAGAGAGCAGTCTCTCTGTCGGTCGACCGATCCGGTCGACCGGGGTTTTCCAGAGAGCAGAAGCTCTCTGGCGGTCGACCGGGTCGGTCGACCGGCCCTCCAGTGCACAGAGGCGTGCACGCTGTGCACGTCGGTCGACCGTGACAGTCGGCCGACTTCAAGCTGTCGTCGACCGTCCTGATCGACCGGCTGAAGCCTGGTCAGGGAACTTAAGGGATTTAAAACTAAGTCATTATGGCTCAAATAAATTCCCATAAAATTACAGAAAATCTACAAAAATAGTTTTAACACTTTTCTTTGATAAACAAATATGCTTGCACAAAATCAAGACATGTTACAAATGATATGAACTATTTTTGTAACTTGAAAAAATTGGCTCAAAACAAAAACGGTATTTTCCAAACTTGGTTTTTCCAAAACTTATTTTTTCAAAACTCACTAAATACAAAAACAAGATATTCTAAACACTTTTAAAGCATATGGTGTATGAATATGATCCACTACACAAACATGGTGAAATATCTATGTTTTTGACATTAAGCACTTAATAAGGTTTTGATTAAAACATGTAACTTGAATACCAAAAACCAAACATGTATTTTTCCAAAATGAAAAGTCTTTTCTAAACTGAAAATACTTTTATGAAAAGACATCTAAAACAAGAGTGTGTGTGCATGGTATACTTGAGCAATCCACCAACTATTCTATCCTTTACATTTTATCTAAAAACAAAATCTTCTAAAAACAAACCTAGACTCAAGTCTTCATCTTCTTGAAGTCTTCACTTGAAGCCTTCTTGACTTGGTCCAAACACCGTGTTAACTCCAAAACTTGACTTTAAATCCTTTGTTGAAGCTATGCACCTACTAAGATCTTGATCATGAATCTGTCACTAATTAAACACAAGATCATTAGTAAACATAACTACATGAGTTGATCATCATCAAAACTAGAGTGATGGGCCTTCGGGCCAACACTCAATTTATTGATTTTCCTACCTAAAATCGGAAAAAAGGGAGATAGAGCCCCTGTTTGGAGATGCTCTCGAGGTATATTACTCGATGTCTAAAAAATTGTCTCCTATGCTTTGAAAGGTTGAAAACAGGCCACAGTGGAGATTCTTGATGAGAATGTTTATTATTTTTATGTTTGAGAAGAAGAGCATATGGTCCTAATTAATATGAGCCTTTAGTAAAGGAGTTCATAGTGTGATGAATTCTTCAATGATCGACCACTCAGATCCTGCCAATGTTAAGGGTTACAAAATCTGCTTTATAAAGGATCTTTGTAATCTGAGTGTCCTCAAAGAAAGGAAGAATTTCTTTAGCAAAAGATGCAAATGGGAAGAAGAGGAGAGAGGAGAACTGAGTAGAAAGTCATAAAAATTCTTTGAAGATCAAGGCAAGGCAAGATGCTCAGTATCAATGTGTGCTTCTCTTCAGCAAAACTATTCTCATTGATATATAGATATAATCTATGATGAGAAGAGTGCTCAATATTATTCTTGTATTAGGAAATGAGAGTTGGGATATATGATTCCTCTCTTGTGCTCTAAGTAAGTAATATTTTTCTTAAATTTTGGGCAAACCACATGTATGTTTGTGTCCATTGTATTCTCTTCAATATTTTCAATAATCTTGTCTGTGCTCAATATATAATAAAAAGCTCAAGAGTTAAAAAAAGTTTAGTTAAATGAATTTTAATTATTTGTTTACCATGTATCTAATTGAATATGTTAATTACATTAAACTAAACTTAAATAATATCTGACGCTTGTGAATGTTATTTTTCTATATCTTGCACACATTGCACTAAATTGATTTAAACGCTTGTCCTATAAACAAGATAAGGTGGGGAAGTCATTACCCTCTCTTAGCCCACAAACCATCTCCTCACCGACTAATCAGCCTAACTAAAACTGAGTAGACGTTGGTCCTAAAGACATCTCGGACTCATATAGGGGACTGACCTAAGAGGGAAGTTGATTTGAATTTGACTCTTACCAAAACGATGTCTAAGGTTGGGGATTGAGGGGTGAAACCCCGAAGGTTGGTGGTTTGGCATAATTAGGCTCGTTGCTTAGGCATGGATACCTCCCACCGATCTTGCCCCTACCTGGCCGATTAACTTGTGGTCAGATTCGGCAATATACCCCACGTGGACAGTCTAACCAGTTAGGAGTCGTTTAGGTGTAAGATCTACCCTAACTTAGGTTAGATTTTTCTTTTTATTTGTTTACTTATTTGTTTGTTTTTCTTTATTTGTGTTTGACATTTCTTGTGTGATATGACTTAACAACAATTTTTTCAATTTTAATGGTAATTCATATTACACCCCGACCTCTTTTTCAGATATTACCAACCCGGCATATCATAACTTTAACCAACCTGGTGTGCCAGATTAGTCTTATCCGAATCAATACATGCCCTAGTCCCAATACTATGAACAACACTGGAATAATCATCACTACTCTTCACAGAGTCAATGGTGAAATAACTCCCCCGAGTCATATTCTCAACCACCCTACCAACATCCAGCTTCATATACTCCTTCTCCCAAACAGCCATTACAAGAATCAATTGACTGGGAAAAGAGGATGGAAGCTTTAGACGAGCTTGAGTGACGAATTCAAATTTTAGAAGACTCAAAATCCCGTCAAACTTTTCAAGTCACAGATCCTACTCTATTTTTCAAAAGAACATGTCGATTTAGAAAAGAGTATGGAATCCATGATTCAATTCAAAAATGATCCACTCGATATGATAGAAGTAAGACTTAGTAGATTGAAAAACATGCGTATGAATAAGGAAACTCTCCCTACCCAATCTTTGACTATTTTCGACACTTCTAACAATAATGATAAAAATCAAGAATCATGGTATCTTGAAGACTTTGACCAAGATTCAATTTCACCACAAAACCATGAACTTGACCAATATCAACCCATAGATGAATTGGTAAGTTTTCATTTTAATGAGATTGAACTTGATTATGAATGTGAACTGTATCCCCAACTTTGTGATTCAGTTTCCATCTTCGAATCTATGTTGACTCCGTTATTCTTACCCAATTTGGACCAATTTCTCGATCCAACATTTATTTCTGTACCCATAGATCTAGAAATGGAATTACTAATTTTGGATAGTCACATTCTTTTGATGGAAAAAGAATGTGAATTTCAATTCTTGGACTTGAACTCAACTCTTGAATCAAAACTAACTCTCGAACCCAAAATTGATTTTTCCGAGTTAGTATTGGTTCCTGAGCTTATCATTCTTGAGCCCAAGTCAACCATTCCTCCAAGTCGCATTCTTTTGTTGGACATAGGTATAGACCATGATGATGTTGGCCCAGAGGCCTTTCACTCTATTTTTGATGATGATTAACTCATGTAGTTATAGTTTACTAATAATCTTGTGATATTTAGTTTCAGATATTTAACCAAGATATTAGTAGGTGATTAGCTTCAACAAAGGTATTTTGGAGCTTTCGCATGGTGATTCAAGAGCCCGAGCGTCAAGTTCATATCTAGAACTCGTTTGGAGTCAAGCTCGGTGGATCACGTTTGGATCGAGTCGACTTAGAGACGGCGTTCTACAAGAAGGCTTCGGTTTGTTTAGTTAAGATTTTGTTTAGATCATTGTAAAGATTAGATAGTTCGACTTAGAGACGGCGTTCTACAAGAAGGCTTCGGTTTGTTTAGTTAAGATTTTGTTTAGATCATTGTAAAGATTAGATAGTGTGATATGCTCAAGTTCACAACACACACACTTGTTTAAGTTTCATGTTTTGGTTTTCGGTTTAACCGATCTTGATTTTCATGAATAGATAGAATTAAAACAAATTTACATAGTTAATGTATATTAGATTTGATACATATACATCTATGCTTCACATACTTAGAAAAATTTACTTTGATAACCTATTCATGTATTTGGGTTTTGTATTTAAACAAAACTTATTTTCGGATTTAATGTCAAAAACATTGATATATATCTCTTTCATGTATATTGGATTCTATCCATATACTATATGCTTCAAAGTTGTTTAAATATCATATTTTTGTATTTACATGAGTTTTAGAAAAATCGGATTTCCATTTCAAAAATCTTAGTTTTGGAAAATACAGAATTTGGTTTAAGGCAAATTTTCTAAGTCACAAAAATAGTTCAAAATGTTTGTAACATGATTTGATTTTTACTCAAACATGTTTGTATTTCAAAGATATAACATGAACTGATTTTTGTGAAATTTATGTGATTTTATGAGATTTAATTGAAATAAAAAGACCAGTTTTTAAATCCTGAAAAATACCTGTCAGGCTCTGGCGGTCGACCGGGACGGTCGACCAGACCAGTAGTCGGTCGACCGATGTGCACGAGACATGCACAAAGGCCAAGTTGGCTTGGCCGGTCGACTGTGCGGTCGACCGACTGAAGTCACCCCACTCTCGGGTGGGGGCGGTCGACCATGAGCTTTGGCCCGGTCGATCGGGCGGTCGACAGATACTCTCTGGATCTGGCACGGTCGACCAGGCGGTCGACCGAAGGGCTCAACGGTCACTTTTTTGACCGTTGGCCGGTCGACCGGTCGGTTGACCGGAAGGGCAAAAATGCCCTTTTCAGCTGCCAACGGGTAGATTCCAAATGAGGCTATAAATACCCCATTTGAAGTTGGTTTTTAATAAGAATTTTTAAGAGCAAAATTTTCATCTTCTCTAGTGTTTTAATACAAGTTTTCAAAAGAGTTTTTAGAGCCAAAAGATCTATCTTCATTTGTTTTAAAGAGTTGGAAAAATCAAATAAAAAGAAAAGTCTTTGGGATTTATTTTTGTTCTTCATTTCAATCATATCCTAAAAGTTTTTCTAAGTATTTTCTTTGAGTTTTTGATTTCCAAACTCTTTGTTTTCTCACTCTTGAGCTTATCATTTCTATCCTATCTATAGGATCTTTGTTTAGTGAGAAAAGATTGGGTTTGTGGTCTTTGTGATCACCTTGAGTTGTAAACCTCTTTTCCTTGTTGTTGAATCCCTCTTGTGTAGAGGTGAGTGTGGAGGTTGGTTTGGAATCCCTCTAAGTGTAGAGGAGATTGTGGTTGTTGGCTAAGTGCCTATCCCTCTATTGTGAGGTTGATATCGTGGTGGCTTTGTGCCTAGCCTCTAAGTGTAGAGGTTGTGTTGTATTTGAGAGAGGAGTTGTGTACTCCCGGTTATTGTATTGCCTAAAATTCTCAGTGGAGGTTCCCTATGTGGGAAGTCCTGTGTGGACGAGTTAGTGGAAATCCTTCTGTGTGAAGGCGGGGACGTAGAGCTGGGTGCTCGAACCTCGAAACATATCTTGGTGTTTGCATTTGATCCACTTTCTCTAACTCTCTCTTACATTGTGCCTTGCATTATTCATATTGCTCATGCATACTTACATGCTTGTGTTGATTGTGTGCCCATACTTGTGTTTAACCAAGTGAGCTTCATATAGCACCTCAACTCTTATTTAGAGGAATTCAGAGGAGTTAGTCCAGAGCCCTTCACCGGGAATTCGGTTACACTCGTTGGTTACACTAAGTGTGTTACAATTAAGTTTTAATTTTCGCATTATTGTTCATAGATTAGCCGTACACCTATTCACCCCCCTCTAGGTGTACTTTCAATAGGTATCAGAGCCTATGCTTCTGATATTTGGTTTAACCATTTAGGAGTGTGTTCTTGGTTTGCTAATCTAGACTTGCATTTGCACACTTATATTGTTTACACACACTCATGGATTTTATGACCCCACCTATGTTAGATACTTCCAACATTGTTGTTTGGAAGGCTAGGATATCCATGTACCTAAAAACCCTAGGTTTGCATGTTTTCCTTGCCGCTACCAAGAAATTCTATCTTGATAATAGCAAGCATATAGAGGCCAATGCACAAGCCCTTGGGCACTTAGAAGCACGCTTAATAAAGAATATCTTATGTTGGTTTCTCATTGTGATTCCACTTTTGCAGTGTGGAACACATTGATCTCCTTCAAGCTTCAAATGCCAACCATTGTAGAGAATGAATCTAGTGGAGAATCCGAGTAATATTGCTACATGGTCCAAGGGAATGACTCCCTTGAGGTATACTCAGAAACTCAATTAGATGATGATGATGTTAGTTCTTCTAGTAATAATTATATTGATGCCAATACTTTGAATGAAGAACTTTTAATTGTTTATGAAAAATTATTAGAAAAATATAATCTTTTGAAAAAGAAGAGTTTTGGACTAAAAGAAGAAAATAAGGATTTATGTTCAAAACTTGATTTGGCTTTACAAGAGAAGGTTAAGATTTCAAATGAGTATGACTCTTTGAAAACCCAACTTGAACTTCTTTTAAATGAAAACAAGATTTTGAAAAATAAAAATGATTGTGAAAATGTTTGAAGAAAAATGAGGCTTTATCTTCAAAAGTTGATTTTGTTGTAAAAGAAAATGAATCTTTAAAAATGAAAATTGTTTCTATTTCAAAGGAATTGGATTTGGTTTCTAAGAAGAACATCTTTGAAAAATGATATTGATTCTCATGTTTGTCATGCTATGGAAGCTTCATCATCTAGCTCACCTATTGCATGCTCCACTTTATCTTCAAATATTAAAAATGATATAAATGTTTTGAAGAAAAGTGTTGATTGTTTGGGCTCCACTTTGAGCCATTGTGCCATGAACCACTCACGTTTGGAATCTTTATTTCGAAAGAAACAAGTTCCATCTATGCATGCACACAAACCACGGATACACATGCTCCCCACGTTCACACCCATCACACAATGTATGCTCATGTGTACACCTGTACACATTGTGGACGTAAGGGCCACCTTGCTAAATTTTATTTTGATAAGATATATGATGTAAATTTAGCAAATAAATTTATTTGGATTAGGAAAGGAGCTAACCCCCATGGACCCAAAAGAGTATGGGTACCAAAGACCACTCCTATTTTATTTGATATAGGTGTGGGCTCTCACATGACGTGAGAGTGATGGTGCCCTGATGTGGATGCATTCCGAGCTTAATGGTGACATATTTGGATGCATCACTTTCAAGGGGAGTTTGGTGAGAGGACCACCTTGGTTTGGAGATATAGAGATGTGCCCTATCAGTTTTGGTAACGATCTCTTACTCCTCATTATGTTTACATGCCTTTCATATTGTTGATTTTTAGCATGTCATGTTTTAATGCTCATTACGTCATATGCCATGTATATTAGTCCTATGACATACATGATTAGTATTTGAGATCACCCATGTTTAATATGGACTTATACCTTTGTGTTCTCACATTTGTTTTAACTATTGTGTATATCATAGATTTAATACTTGTGCACTTACATAATGATCATATGAGTTTTGTTTTGATTTCTATGCTTCATTGTTTGATTACATGTCTAGATGTTAGGTTTCATCAAAACTTAGGTGTGTACTTGTACAACTAGTGAGCCACAAATAGATTATTATCTGTTTGTGCTTGATGCTCATTTGTACCCATTAGATGTACTAGTATAGCCTGCTTTTGATGATTCATACATTTTGACTTGTATTCCCATTTTGTACATGTTTTTCATGTTTATGTTTAACTTCATGTATATGTCTATTTTGTCCAAATTAATAGTTATACATATACATCCTTGAGCCACTTGCCTTCATGCATATACTTTTGTGGACTAATTCATGTTTGGATATGTATGTATACTCTAGTTTGTACAAAACATACATAAACCTTGAAGGATTTCTAGTTTTGATGATTTTCATGTTTTTAAGGAATTTCTTATTGAGCCAAATTGCCTATTTTCATGACTATCTCTTTCACAAAACTTGTACACTCATATTATTTGATGTTTTCTCATGATTTTATTTTCATGAGTATTATATGTGCTATATAGATTTTGAGTGACATTGGTTTAGTAATTTTCATGTTTTATGGAATAAATTTTTGTTTTATTCCTTACTTGAAGGATTTCGTACTAGTTTACAAATTTTTCATATAACTAGTTCGTATTCTTCGTTTTGGTAGAGTTTTCAAATATGCTAAACATATTTTCAAACTTATTTTTGAAAACTCCTACCCTTCTAAGGGCGGTTGGTTGGGAGACCATGCCTTGTATGCTCATTATTGAAAATCTATTTAAAACATGTGCATGAATGGGTAGTAGAAAGTATGAGTTATACACTTGATCTTATTTTGTTTTCAATTGATATCATTGTCTCTTTTCAATTGGTACCACTATTGACATTCTTTTTGTATACTCATATATGTTTATATATGTATGCTTACACTTCAAATAGTATTAATTTCGATTAGTATTTAATTTTTCATACATATATATATTTTTTATTTATGCTTACTATATCTCTATATCTTTGAGCACAAATTTTGGTTATGCTAAGTTAGATTTCTTAAATGACTATTATATTTCAATTGATTATTTTTTAATTGGTATCTTATACAAGCTTATGCATCATTTTGTTTGGTATTTCATAAAGGGGGAGAAAATTCATATTTCACCTTTCAATTGGTTTTGTTTACCTTTGGTATTCTATTCCCACACTTTATGTTGAAAATGATTGAAAAATTAATATTGATTTTAATTTGGTATCATACGCTCCTAATGAATAATATTTTCAATTGATATATGTTTCATTTTCAATATTGGTATCAAAAGCATAAAATTGATATTATTCTCTATTTGGTATCTCTATTGTAAAATGAGTTTAGTGTTTAACCAAAAAGATTGGTTTATGTTTTTCAAATTGGTATCAAAAGTGTAAAATATTTTCAATTGGTACTAATTTTTACAATTGGTATCAAGATTACCTATATATTTACATTTTTCAATTGATATCAAAATTTTTTGGTTGGTTTCTTCAAAATGTTTTATGTACTTTCAATTGGTTTCTTCAAGTTTGGTTTTCAATGTTTTATTTACTTTCAATTGGTATTCTTCAAAAAAAATTTGTTGGTTCACCTATTTGTTTATTTTCAATTGGTATCAAGATGCACTAAATTGTTATATTTTTTTCAATTGGTGTCATAATGTTTTGATTGTATTCACCCCTTGATGATTTTTGTTTCGGACAAAAGGGGGAGAACATTGTTTTATTCTTTACTTTCACTCCTTTGTTGATGATTGACAAAAGGGGGAGAAGTATTTGAGTATATATGCATGTTTATTTATAAGTTTATATCAAAGTTTGTTTCATATTGGTATCAAGAGAGTTTGTTTTATGTTTTATTGATATTGGTATCAAGAGCATGAATATTAGTATCAAGAACATAGTTTGTTGTTTTGTTTTGTTGGTATCAAGGAACTTTTATTATTAAAATTTTTATTATTGGTATCAAGAGCTTTTATTAATTATCTTTCAATTGGTATCAAGAGTTTTTATAAAAGTTTCATTATTGGTATCAAGAGCTTTTATTGATTATCTTTCAATTGAAATTTTTATTGGTATCAAGAGCAATTATTTAAAGAACACGTTTATTTTAAGTTTATATTTCAATTAGTATTTAAGAACATGTTTATTTTAAAAAGGTGAAAAAGTAATTTATTTTAAAATTTTGGTATCAAGAGCATGTTTATTCATTGTTTTATGCATGTTTATGCATATTCATGTTTAATATTCATTGCATATCTTATTGTTTATTGCTATGCATGAGTTAAGGGGGGAGCTTCTTTGAAGCATAACTTTAATTCATGCATATATAACTCCATGAGTTTTGTCATCATCAAAAAGGGGGAGATTGTTGGCCCAGAGGCCTTCTACTCTAGTTTTGATGATGATTAACTCATTTAGATATAGTTTACTAATAATCTTGTGATATTTAGTTTCAGATATTTAACCAAGATATTAGTAGGTGATTAGCTTCAACAAAGCTGTTTTGAAGCTTTCACATGGTGATTCAAGAGCCTGAGCGTCAAGTTCATATCCAGCACTCGTTTGGAGTCAAGCTCGGTGGATCACGTTTGGATCGAATTGACTTGGAGACGGCGTTCTACAAGAAGGCTTCGGTTTGTTTAGTTAAGATTTTGTTTAGATCATTGTAAAGATTAGATAGTGTGATATGCTTAAGTTCACAACACACACACTTGTTTAAGTTTCATGTTTTAATTTTCGATTTTCAGTTTAACCGATCTTAATTTTCATAAATAGATAGAATCAAAACAAGTTTACATGGTTTAATGTATATTAGATTTGATTTATATACATCTATACTTCACATACTTAGAAAAACTTACTTCGATAACCTATTCATGTATTTGGGTTTTGTATTTAAACAAAACTTATTTTTGGATTTAATGTCAAAAACATATATATATATATATATATATATATATATATATATATATATATATATATATATATATATATATATATATATCTTTCATGTATATTGGATTCTATCCATATACTATATGCTTCAAAGTTGTTTAAATATCATGTTTTTGTATTTACATGAGTTTTGGAAAAATCGGATTTCCATTTCAAAAATCTTAGTTTTGGAAAATACAGAATTTGGTTTAAGGCAAATTTTCCAAGTCACAAAAATGGTTCAAAATGTTTGTAATATGATATGATTTTTACTCAAACATGTTTGTATTTCAAAGATATAACATGAACTGATTTTTGTGAAATTTATGTGATTTTATGGGATTTAATTGAAATTAAAAAAACCAGTTTTTAAATCCTGAAAAATACCTGCCAGGCTCTGGCGGTCGATCGGGACGGTCGACCGGACCAATAGTCGGTCGACCGATGTGCAGGAGATGTGCACAAAGGCCAAGTTGGCTTGGCCGGTCGACCGTGCGGTCGACCGACTGAAGTCACCCCACTCTCGGGTGGGGGCGGTCGACCGTGAGCTTTGGCCCGGTCGACCGGGCGGTCGACAGATGCTCTCTGGATCTGGCACGGTTGACCGGGCGGTCGACCGGAGGGTTCAACGGTCACTTTTTTGACCGTTGGCCGGTCGACCGGCCGGTCGACCGGAAGGGCAAAAATGCCCTTTTCAACTGCCAACGAGCAGATTCCAAATGAGGCTATAAATACCCCATTTGAAGTTGGTTTAATAAGAATTTTTAAAAGCAAAATTTTCATCTTCTCCAGTGTTTTAATACAAGTTTTCAAAAGAGTTTTTAGAGCCAAAAGATCTATCTTCATTTGTTTTAAAGAGTTGAAAAAATCAAAGAAAAAGAAAAGTCTTTGGGATTTATTTTTGTTTTCATTTCAATCATATCCTAGTAAGTTTTCTCAATATTTTCTTTGACTTTTTGATTTCCAAACTCTTTATTTTCTCACACTTGAGCTTATCATTTCTATCCTATCTGTAGGATCTTTGTTTAGTGAGAAAAGATTGAGTTTGTGGTCTTTATGATCACCTTGAGTTGTACACCTCTTTTCCTTATTGTTGAATCCCTCTTGTGTAGAGGTGAGTGTAGAGGTTGGTTTGGAATCCCACTAAGTGTAGAGGAGATTGTGGTTGTTGGCTAAGTGCATATCCCTCTATTGTGAGGTTGATATTGTGGTGGCTTTGTGTCTAGCCTCTAAGTGTAGAGGTTGTGTTGTATTTGAGAGAGGAGTTGTGTACTCCCGGTTATTGTATTGCCCAAAATCCTCAGTGGAGGTTCCCTGTGTGGGAAGTCCTGTGTGGACGAGTTAGTGGAAATCCTTCTGTGTGAAGGCGGGGATGTAGAGCTGGGTGCTCGAACCTCGAAACATATCTTGGTGTTTGCGTTTGATCCACTTTCTCAAACTCTCTCTCTCTCTTACATTGTACCTTGCATCATTCATATTGCTCATTCATACTTACATGCTTGTGTTGATTGTGTGCCCATACTTGTGTTTAACCAAGAGAGCTTCATATAGCACCTCAACTCTTATTTAGAGGAATTAAGAGGAGTTAGTTCAGAGCCCTTCACCGGGAATTCGGCTACACTCGTTGGTTACACTAAGTATGTTGCAATTAAGTTTTAATTTTCGCATTATTGTTCATAGATTAGCCATACACCTATTCACCCTCCTGTAACGCCCCGATCTCGCAGGTACGGGGACGTTATGGCGACGTACATATGCAGGGCGGAAAACCCTCACGTACGTACATTAAGCCTCAGCACAGGAAATCACCTCCATATATATAAGAGTTCCAGCAGTAAATAAGTACAAGAATACCTGCAGAAAGAGGTTAGTGATCATAACAGATAGGAAAATAGGGATAAATAAGATAACAGAAACAAATCACAAAGATACCGATGAATGGTCTCGATGATGAGTCTCCTATGTGAATCCAATGACATATCTGACAGTATGATATCTCGAATCTCCAACCTGGACACGCAAACCCAGGGTCGTCAGAAAGCGACCTATTGAGTGGTAAAATGAAGGAGGTAGTAATATATACTATAGTAATATAAGCACGATAATAATAGATAATACATGATGTTGTCTTAGTGATACCATATAATAAGCATATAAGAAGCAGTAGAAATATATAAACATTAATACCATCACTACCTAGCATGTTATCATCGGGTCATGTCTATAGTCGTATCCAGTTTTATATAATAAAGAATGTTGTCTAGTGGTGACGTGATAGAAATGAATATGCTAGTGGTGACGTGATGAAAGTGAACCTGCAGATGAGCATATGCAATATAGCCATAATACAGTGTTGTGCATAGACAATAATGATGTCTGCAAGGTATACAGAAAACAGAATATATGCAATGCTGGGTATACATATACATGAATAGTATGCCACCACAGAAAGTGTAACATGTACCAGGTAAAGTAACAAAGTATACAATTAACATGATAGTGGATAAATGATCAGGAACAGTAACAAGTACATCTAAACAATAGTATACATGTATCAGGCAAGTCATGTTATTTATCCAATAATAGCAATCAGTACCGCCTGCTATTTTAATCAATCTCTTCCAGTATCCCATACCACTGGCAGTTCATACTGGAGCCCGCACTCCAGTCGAACCATCCGGACATGGCCTACGGGTACCATTATCCAAACGAGAGAGTGACCAAATAACAAATGTTCCCAACGTCACTATTGTGTATACTATTTTATTATGTTAATTGTGAAAAACACCTAGAGGGGGGGTGAATAGGTGTAAGTGCTAATCTAGAAACTAAGTGCGCTAAATGCGGAAGCTTAAAAACTATTTTGCAATCCCACTTAATACAACACACAAGTGTAGCTGAATTCCCCGTGAAGGGCTCTGGACTAACTCCTCTTGATTCCCTAGATATGGGTTGAGGTGCTATGTGAAGCTCTTGTGGTTAAGTATAAGTGAGGCACACACACAATCAAGCATATAATAGATATGACAATATGAATCAATGCTCAAACACAAGCAAATAGATATGATGCTATGAATGATGCTATGCACAAAGTAAAGAGAGAGAGAGAGTTGAGAGATAATGGATCAAACGCAAAGGCCAAGATATGTTTCGAGGTTCGAGCCCCTAGCTCTACATCCCCGCCTACACCACCGTATAGGATTTCCAATCCACTATCTCCCACCGAGGGAACCTCCACCGAGGAGGATTTGTTACAACACTAGGAGTACCGAACTCCTCTCTCAAACACCACCTCACAACCTAGGGGTAGGCCCGTAGCCAAACAACAACCACAATCACCTCTACCGAAGAGGGATCCAAACCAATGCCACTCCGATCAACCTCTACCAAGAGGGATACACAAATACAAGGAGGGTTTACAACTTGGAGGCTCAACAACCTCAAACAATCTCTCTTTTTACTTTTCCACAAAACAAGATCCTAAATAGATTAGGATAGAAGATAGCTCAAGTGTGGAAAACTAGGTGTTTGGAAAACAGAAACTCAAAGAAAATACTTGGGAAAACTCTTGTAAAAGATAGAAAATGAAAGCCAAGACAAATCTCCCAAAATACTCTTTTCTTTGATTTTTCCAAAAACCTAAAACAAATAAGATTGGAAGTTTAAAGCCCAAAAACTCTTTTGAAAAACTTGTTTTTAAACTCAGGGAAACTGGGAATTTTTCTCTTATTAAAACCTTAGCCAAAATCCCAAAGAATTGGGGTTTATATAGGCCAAAACAGAAACTAGCCGTTAGGCTGATCTGGCAGCCTGACAGGCTACCGGTCGACCGGCCCGGCCGACCGCCAACGGTCAGAAATGTGACCGTTGGGGCAACCCGGTCGACCCAAATAAACAGATAGCAGAGCTCTCAGGTCCGGTCGGCCGCCCGGCCGACCGTCTCTGTGTGTGTCAGACGTGCACGGTTCTGTGCACGTCGGTCGACCATACGGGTCGACCAGCCTATGGTTCGGTCGACCCATGCGGTCGGCCGACCTGGCCTGACAGAACTGTTCTGAGACAGAAACACATGTTAAAATATTTTTTTAAAAATCTTTTAAGTCTTGTAAAAATACCCAAAATAGTTTTATCATTTTGCATTGATATATAAACATGTGATAAAAAGTTTAGCTCAAATATCAATCAATATGAACTATTTTTGTGTTTTATCATTTTTACTAAAAACCAAATCTTGTATTTTTATCAAACTTGGATTTTTCAATAGGAAATCTGATTTTTTCTAAAACTCATGAATAGACATATCAAAATAAGTTTGTTTAAGAAATGAAGCATGTATGTATATTGAACACATCTAATATACATAAAAATTATTTAAACTTGTTTTGATTAACTATTCATGAAAATCAAATCCAAGCATAAAACGTGTGTGTTTGTGCACTTGAGCATATCAACTATTCTAAACTTTACACATGGATCTAAAACACACTAAACGCTAGGATACCTAAGTTTTCTTGACGATCTTCATCTTCAAGTTGACTCGATCCCAAACCGTGATCCACGGAGTGCAAATGAGTAATCTTGAAGCTCGGGCAGCGGAATCACCATGTGAAGGCTTCTAAACTCCTCTTTTGGAAGCAATCACCAACTAATATCTTGCTTAATGATCTGAAACTAAAATCACAAGATTATTAATAAACATAACTACATGAGTTAATCATCATCAAAACTAGGGTGGAAGGCCTTTGGGCCAACAATCTCCCCCTTTTTGATGATGACAAAACTCATGGAGTTATATATGCATGGATTAAAGTTAAGCTTCAAAGAAGCTCCCCCTTAACTCATGCATAAACAAATAAACATAAATATGCAATGAATGACAATGCATAATCATGCATAAACAATAAATGGTTCTAGATACCAATGAAATGTTCAAAAACAAAACATGCTCTAGATACCAATTAAAATTAAACTTAATATATGCAAAACATAAATATGCATATATCAAACTCAATCAATCAAACTCAAAATCTTTCTCCCCCTTTTTGTCAATCATCAACAAAGGGGTAAATAATCAAAACAAAACAAAATCTTCTCTCTTTTTAATACAAAGAATCAATCTTCAATAAGGGGTAAACACAAAACTAAATCAATAAATTTTTTCTCCCCCTTTTTGTTCGAAAACAATGAATCAACAAAAGGTTGAAAACAAGAAAAAAAAATATTCTCCCCCTTTTTGTCTAAAACAAAAACAAAGTCAATGAGGGATTACATTCAATTAAGATATCAATTAAAAAAATATGTCAAAGTAGAGCATCTTGATACCAATTGAAAGTAAACAAAAAATATTGATACCAATTTTAAGCAAAACATATGAAAACTTGATACCAATTGAAATTAAACATAATAAATTTTGAATGTCTATACAAAAATTTTGATACCAATTGTAAATAATTTTTCATTTTGAACATATGATACAAATTTGAAATTTTCAATCATAAAGTATGGGAGTGAAAAACAAATACTAATTGAAAGATAAAATCAAATTTTCTCCCCCTTTATGAAATACCAATAAAACACATGCATAGGCTTGAAATAGGATACCAATTGAAAATTGAATCAATTGAAGCAAAGTTAAACCTCAAGCTCTAGCATAAACAAAAACATATATATGTATGGAAAATAGATACCAATTGAAATTGATATTCTTGTAAGTGAAAGCGTACATACATACAAAATATATATGAGTATACAAGAAAGGTCAAAATTGATACCAATTGAAAGAGTCCAATAATACCAATTGAACCAACAATAATATCAAGTGTATATCTCATATAACTATACCTCCCAATCATGGTTCAAGTTTTAAATGATTTTCATTATAAAGCATACATGAGCATGATCTCCCATCCAACCTCCCATTGAAGGTAGGGGTTTTCAAAATGGATTTGTAAATAAGTTTTGTTTGAAAAACTCTACCAAAATGAAGAATACCGTAACTAGTTAAATGAAAAAACTTTTAAACTAGTACGAAATCCTTCAAGTAAGGAATAAAATAAAATCATTTTTCATGAAACATGAAATTCACATGATAACCAACACTCTAAGCCAATTAAGCATAAATATAACTCATGAAAATAAACACATGAGTAAGCAATAAATGTGAGTGTACAAATACAACGTGAAGATCATAATCATGAAAGATGGACAATTAAGCTCAATTAATTCCTTGAAACATGAAAATTATCAAAACTTATTTAATCTTCAAGGTATATGTATGTCTTATACAAATTAAAGTATACATACATATCCAAAACACAACGAGTCCACAAAGATATATGCATGAAGGCACATGGCTCAAAAAGGATGTACATGTATAACAATAATTTGGATAAAATGGACATATACATGAAGTTAAACAAATAAAAACGAAATCAAGAAAAAACTAAATTTTCACCAAAAACAAATTTCATTTCAGATATATGTATGAATTGTCAACACAATAAGTATACATACATATCCCTAAACACAATTGAGTTCATATATATAAATTTGCATGAAAGGCAAATGACTCAAAGGGGTATACATGTATATCTTAAAGTTTGGCAAAATAAACATATACATAAAATGAAAAATCATAAAACAAATCTAAAAATAGGAATACAAGTTTAAATGCATGAATCATCAAAGCTAGACTATACTAGCACATCTAATGGGTTCAAATAAGCATTCAAGCTCAAACATATATAGATTTATTTGTGGCCCACTATATGCACAAGTATATACCTAGTCTTAATGAGAACTAACATCTAAACAAGTAATCTTAACATGAAGCATCAAAACACGATAAAAATCAACATGAAAAACATGATTATTATGAATATCCACATGTTATTAGAAATATGATATACGCAATAGCAACCATATAGTGAGAACACAAAAGAATTTATCCATATTAAACATGGGTGTCTCAAAATAACTAAACATGTATATCACTAATCTAATAAGCATGGCATTTTCATAGTAATCAACAAACATCAAAAACATGCTATGAAAGATAAGCATGGAAAGCATGTAAACAATAAATAGGAGTTAGAGATTCGATACCAAAACAAATGAGGGCACGGCTCTAGTTCTCCAAACCAAGGTGGTCCTCCCACCAAACTTCCCTTGAAAGTGATGCATCCAATTGATTATCTTTAAGTACGGAACGCATCCACTCTAAGGTACCGCTACTCTCACGTCATGTGAGAGCCCACACCTACATCAAATAAAGGAGAGGTGGTCTTTGGTACCCATATCTTATTGGGTCCATGGGGGTTAGTACCATTCCGAACCCAAACAAATTTATTTGCTAAATTACAATCATGTATACGATCAAAACAAAATTTAGCAAGGTGGCCCTTACGTCCACAATGTGTACAAGTGTACACATGAGCATACATAGTGTGATGGTGTCCGTGAGGAGCATGTGTATGCCGTGGAGGGTGTGCATGAATAGATGGAACTTGTTTCTTTCGAAACAAAGATTCCAATCGTGTATGGCCCACAACACATTGGCTCAAAGTGGAGCCCAAACAATCAACACTTTTCTTCAAAATATTTATATCATTTTTAACACTTGAAGATAAAGTGGAGCATGCAAGGGGTGATCTAGGTGAAACTACCCTAGCATGGCAAACATGAGAATCAATCTTTTTTTCAAAAACTCATTTTTCTTTAAACAAACATTTAAATCATTTGAAATAGAAATTATTTTATTTTTCAAAGCAACATTTTCTTTTAAAACAAAATCAACTCTTGAAGACAAGTTTTCATTTTTCTTTAAAATAACATGGCAATCATTTTTAGATTTTAAAAATTCATTTTCTTTAAGTGCAAGTTCAAGTTGAGATTTTAATGAATCCCTCTCATTAGCAATCTCCTCTTTCTCTTGCAAAATAATATCAAGTCTAGCAATCAAATTTTTATTTTCATTGTTAATGCCTAGACTTTTCTTTTTCAAAATTTTATATTTTTCAATCAATTTTTCACAAACAATTGATAGTTCTTCATTTAAAGCATGGGCATCAATATGATCATCACATGAAGAACTAGCACTATCATCACAATCAAAGTGGGATTCCGAATGTACCTCAAGGGAGTCATTTCCTTGGACCATTAAGCATTGAGAATCGGATTCTCCACTAGATTCCTCTTCTTGTTGGATTTACAATTGAAGCTCGGAGGTGGTGATTGTAGTCAACTTGTTCCACACTGCAAAGGCGGAATCAAGATTAGAAACATGCATAAGATATTCTTTTAAAAGCGTGCTTCTAATGGTCTCAAGGGCTTGAGCATTGGCCCCTATATGCTTGCGGTCACCAAGATAACATCTCTTGGTAGCGGCAAGGACAACTTGCAAACCTAGGGTCTTTAGGTACATGGACATCCTATACTTCCAAACAACAATGTTGGAAGGGTCAAAGCTAGGTTGGGTCATGAAGTCCATGGTAAACTATATGAGTGTGCAAACAAGCAAATGCAAACAATAGATTAGCAAACAAATGGATCTCACTCCTAGAATGTTAAGCCTACTTCAGGAGCACTAGCTCTGATACCAATTGAAAAACACCCAGAGGGGGGGTGAATAGGTGTAAGTGCTAATCTAGAAACTAAGTGCGCTAAATGCGGAAGCTTAAAAACTATTTTGCAATCCCACTTAATACAACACACAAGTGTAGCCGAATTCCCGTGAAGGGCTCTGGACTAACTCCTCTTGATTCCCCTAGATATGGGTTGAGGTGCTATGTGAAGCTCTTGTGGTTAAGTATAAGTGAGGCACACACACAATCAAGCATATAATAGATATGACAATATGAATCAATGCTACAACACAAGCAAATAGATATGATGCTATGAATGATGCTATGCACAAAGTAAAGAGAGAGAGAGTTGAGAGATAATGGATCAAACGCAAAGGCCAAGATATGTTTCGAGGTTCGAGCCCCTAGCTCTACATCCCCGCCTACACCACCGTGTAGGATTTCCAATCCACTATCTCCCACCGAGGGAACCTCCACCGAGGAGGATTTGTTACAACACTAGGAGTACCGAACTCCTCTCTCAAACACCACCTCACAACCGAGGGGTAGGCCCGTAGACAAACAACAACCACAATCACCTCTACCGAAGAGGGATCCAAACCAATACCACTCCGATCAACCTCTACCAAAGAGGGATACACAAATACAATGAGGGTTTACAACTTGGAGGCTCAATAACCTCAAACAATCTATCTTTTCACTTTCCACAAAACAAGATCCTAAATAGATTAGGATAGAAGATAGCTCAAGTGTGAAAAACTAGGTGTTTGGAAAATAGAAACTCAAAGAAAATACTGGGAAAACTCTTGTAAAAGATAGAAAATGAAAGCCAAGACAAATCTCCCAAATACTCTTTTCTTTGATTTTTCCAAAAACCTAAAACAAATAAAATTGGAAGTTTAAAGCCCAAAAACTCTTTTGAAAAACTTGTTTTTAAACTCAGAGAAACTGGGAATTTTTCTCTTGTAAAAACCTTAGCCAAAATCCCAAAGAATTGGGGTTTATATAGGCCAAAATAGAAACTAGCCGTTAGGCTGATCTGGCAGCCTGACAGGCTACCGGTCGGCCAGCCCGGCCGACCGCCAACGGTCAGAAATGTGACCGTTGGGGCAACCCGGTCGACCGCCCGGTCGACCCAAATAAATAGGGAGCAGAGATCTCAGGTCCGGTCGGCCGCCCGCCGACCGTCCCCGTGTGTGTCAGACGTGCACGATTCTATGCACGTTGGTGGACCGTACGGGTCGACCGGCCTATGGTTCGGTCGACCCATGCGGTCGGCCGACCTGGCCTGACAGAACTGTTCTGAGACAGAAACACATGTTAAAATATTTTTCTAAAAATCTTTTAAATCTTGTAAAAATACCCAAAAATAGTTTTATCATTTTGCATTGATATATAAACATGTGATAAAAAGTTTAGCTCAAATATCAATCAATATGAACTATTTTTGTGTTTTATCATTTTTACCAAAAACCAAATCTTGTATTTTTATCAAACTTGGATTTTTCGATAGGAAATCTGATTTTTTCCTAAAACTCATGAACAGACATATCAAAATAAGTTTGTTTAAGAAATGAAGCATGTATGTATATTGAACACATCTAATATACATAAAAATTATTTAAACTTGTTTTGATCAACTATTCATGAAAACCAAATCCAAACATAAAACGTGTGTGTTTGTGCACTTGAGCATATCAACTATTCTAAACTTTACACATGGATCTAAAACACACACTAAACACTAGGATACCTAAGTCTTCTTGACGATCTTCATCTTCAAGTCGACTCGATCCCAAACCGTGATCCACGGATTGCAAATGAGTAATCTTGAAGCTCGGGCACCGGAATCACCATGTGAAGGCTTCTAAACTCCTCTTTTGGAAGCAATCACCAACTAATATCTTATTTAATGATCTGAAACTAAAATCACAAGATTATTAGTAAACATAACTACATGAGTTAATCATCATCAAAACTAGGGTGGAAGGCCTTTGGGCCAACAAATTGGAAACCCATGGTCGAAGAGTTCTTATCGGGTAGGTGTATCCCGTGCATATCCGGGATCACGGCCTTAAACAAACCCCTGGCTGCTGAGACCAGGGCCCTCCGCTAAGAGGGGAACAATAATCAAGTAACGGGAGCTCATGGAGCTATACAATCGGTAGGTAGCACTACCATCCCCTGCAGTGGGAGAACAATATGGATCCAGTACATCCACCCAATAAGATCTAGCCAACTGTCAAGTCTCCCCATACCCAAGTTTGATATGATCCGTCAAGTATACAATGTAACAAGAACAAATACAATACATGATACAGGTAACATGAGAACAGGACCTGAGCTCTGTTGATAGCATAGAACAATATAACGGGAAACGGGAACAATATAACGGGAAACGGGAACAATAGATGTGGGATTCTAGAGGTGGCCCCCGTGGCTTGGATCCACGTGGCACTTAGTTCCACACATCGCATATCAACAGCACTCATGTCTAATAACGGGAATAACAATATCAGTGACGGGCAACAATCATATAACGGGAATACTGGGATAACATGGAACAATAATGCATGGAATATGTACGGTGATCTATATGACAAGAATATAAACACAAGCCATGCATGTATACTGGTGAATATATATCACAGTGCTTCATGAACATGCAATACTAATGTCAAGTGGAACCGTGATGTGTAAACATGGCATAACTGAGTCCCGAGCATCCATGTAACGATGATATCAATGTATGAAATGAGGGTAGCCAGTGGATTGGTGTAACCGTGTCCCACTACTAGTGTACAAGGTATCCGTGTAGCAGTATCTCCATAACATGCAATAATAGTGTCAGTGTATCCGTATATCAGTGATTTCAGAACAGGCAATAACAGTGTTGGTGTCTAGTGCGTTCAGTGCCTTAGACTGTCTAAGGGATGGTGATCCTAGCACATGACATATCAATCGCGTATCCATGGAACAGAGGTCATGAACATGAAATGACAGTATCCTGTGTAGTGTATCAGAGGTTGACATGAGATCACTGGTCGAGTGTAGTGGTGGGTCTGTATGGTGACTGTGTCATAGTGACAGTATACACGTAGCATTAACGAAGTCACAATGGCAAGTTGTAACGCCCCGATCCCAAGGATACGGAGACGTTATGGCGACGTACATACGCGAGGTAAAAGCACACTCACGCGTACGTTAAGCCTCAATACAGGACATAACCTCCATAGTTATAAGAGTTCCAGTAGGAAGTAAGTACAAGAATACCTGCAGAAAGGGGTTAGTGATCATAACCGATATAAAAACAGGGATAAATAAGATAACAAGAACAAAGCACAAAGATACCTATGAACGGTCTCGGTGGTGAAGTCTCCTATGTGAATCCAATGAACTAGCTGACCAAACGATAACTCAGATCTCCAACCTGGGCACGCAAACCCAGGGTCGTAAGAAAGCGACCTAGTGAGTGGTAAAATGAAGGAGGTAGTAATATCTACTATAGTAATACAAGCACGATAATAATATATAATACATGATGTTGTATTAGTGATACCATATAATAAGCATATAATAAGCAGTAGGAATATATAAACATGTCATCTTTTAGTACCATCACTACCTAGCCGGTTATCATCGGGTCATGTCTATAGTCGTATCTAGTTTATATAATAAATAATGTTGTCTAGTGGTGACGTAATAGAAATGAACATGCTAGTGGTGATGTGATAGAAGTGAACATGCAGATGGGCATATGCAATATAACCATAATACGGTGTTGTGCATAGACAGTAATGATGTCTGCAAAGTATACAGAAAACAGAACAAATGCAACGCAGAGTATACATATACATGAGTAGTATGCACCACAGAAAGTGTAACATGTACCAGGTAAAGTAACAAAGTATACATGTAACATGATAGCGGATAAATGATCAGGTACAGTAACAAGTACGACTAAACAATAGTATACATATATCAGGCAAGTCATGTTATTTATCCAATAGTAGCAATCAGTACCGCCTGCTATTTTAATCAATCTCTTCCAGTGTCCCATACCACTGGCAGTTCATACTGGAGCCCGCACTCCAGTCGAACCCATTCGGACATGGCATACGGTAGCATTATCCAAACGAGAGAGTGACCAAATAACAAGTGTTCCCGACGTCACTATTGTGTATACTATTTTATTATGTTAATTGGAAACCCATGGTCAAGGAGCTCTTATCGGGTAGGTGTATCCCATGCATACCCGGGATCACGGCCTTAAACAGACCCCTGGCTGCTGAGACCAGGGCCAGCCCGCTAAGGCTGTAACATGTAATGGGAACTCAATGAGCTAAAACAATAACGGGACACGGGAGCTCATGAGCTATAACAGACGGTAGCCAGCACTACCCCGTCCCCTGCAGTTGGACAAACAATGGATCCAGACATCCACCCGATAAGATCTAATCAACCGTCAAGTCTCCCCCAACCCCAATTTCTCTTTATTATCTTTCACTATACAGTATATCAGGAAAAAGTACAGAACATGGTGTTGGCCCAAAGGCCCATCACTCTAGTTTTGATGATGATCAACTCATGTAGTTATGTTTACTAATGATCTTGTGTTTAATTAGTGACAGATTTGTTATCAAGATCTTAGTAGGTGTGGAGCTTCAACAAAGGATTTAAAGTCTAGTTTTGGAGGTTACACTGGTTTGATTCAAGAGCTTGTGCATAAAGACCACATCAAGTACTCAAGAGGAGTCTAGCTCTATGGATCGTGTTTGGACCAAGTCAAGAAGATGAGAAGGCTTCAAGTGAAGACTTGAAGAAGATGAAGACTTGTGTCTAGGTATAAGATTTTTGTTATTAGATAAAATGTAAAGGATAGAGTAGTTGGTGGATTGCTCAAGTATCATATACACACACACTCTTGATAGTTTTGTTTTTACAAAAGATTTTCATTTTGGAAAATACATGTTTGGATTTTAGTTTTCATGTTTACATATCTTTTATCCAAAATCATGTTTAGAGCTTAATGTTAAAAACATAGATATCTTATTTGTGTAGTGGATCATATCCATACACACTATGCTTTAATGAATTCAAAATATCTTGTTTTTGTATTTGGAGAAGTTACAAGTTTTGGAAAAATCAAGTTTGGAAAAATACCGTTTTGTTTTGAACCAATATTTCCATGTTACAAAAATAGTCCAAATCTTTCATAACATGCCTTGATTTTGTGCAAGCATGTTTGTTTATCAAAGTATATTGGTAAAACTATTTTTGTAGATTTTTCAGTATTTTATGGGATTTTATTTGAACCAAAAAGACCAAGTTTTTATCCCTTTAGTTTTTCTGTTCCAGGCTTCAGCCAGTCGACTAGTCGACTGACCAAGTCGACTAGGGCTGAAGTCGGTCGACCGACCCGGTCGACCGACGTGCACGGACGTGCACGCCAGCTCTGCAGGATGGCCGACCGACCGACCCGGTCGACCGTCCAGAGAGCTTTGCTCTCTGGAAAGGCCCCGGCCGATCGTGCGGTCGACCGGACAGAGAGATTGCTCTCTGTATCCTGTCTCGGTCGACCGCCCGGTCGACCGATGGCTCAAACGGTCTGAAATATGACCGTTGGCCGGCCGACCGGACGGTCAACCGTTAGGCCTGACAAAACCCCAACGGCTAGTTTTTTCCAGCCTATAAATTTAGGGGTTTGGGCATTGTTTTTCACCAGGATTTCTAGTGGACTTTGAGCCAGTTTTTTCCACTTGTTTAAAATAGTTTTCTCCACTAAATTTAGAGCCAATACTTTCAATTAAAAGGAGAGTTTATCAAGAGTGTTAAAAGTGAATTCTTTGAGCTTTCCTCCACCATCTCATTCCTTGTTTTCTCACACATACACTTGAGCTATCCATTACTTTATCTATCCATAGGAGTGTTGTAGTGAGATAGTTTTTAGGTGATCAAAGTGTTGTGATCACCAAAGACTTGTTCTTTGTTCTTTGAGAAGGCGGACGGTTGTGTTCGCATTGTTTCGGGTCCTAGTGTGGACTCGGTGTTTCGGGTTCGGGTATGAACTCCTTGTTTGAGGTGTGCCTCGGCGAGCCGGTGGGCTTGCGTGTGTACGGACTAGGGAGTCCGAGAGTTGTAGGTGTTGCGGCACCGAGTGATCCGGTGGGATCGATTATAGTGAAAATCCTTCGTGTGTCGAAGGCGGGGATGTAGAGCAAGTGTGCTCGAACCTCGAAACAAATCCCTTGTGTTTGCGATTGCTCACTCTCTCTCTATCTCCTTTATATCTTGCATACTCTCATTGTTTATCCTTACATGCTTGATATTCATATTGTGCTTAATTGATATACATGCTTGGGTTGTTTGCTAACACTTGTATTTAACCAAGAGAGCCAACGCGGCACCTCAACCCATTCAAGGGGAATCTAGAGGAGTTTGTCCAGAGCCCTTCACGTGGAATTCGGCAACACTCTTGTGTTATACGTGGTGTTTAGTGTAAGAGTTTAGTTTAGGTCATAATAGTTTTTAATTCCGTATTATTTGGCATTAAGTGACCATTAGATTAGCCATCACCTATTCACCCCCCTCTAGGTGAACTTACAATTGGTATCAGAGCCAAGTGCTCTTGATTTGGGTCTTACAACCTAGAGTTAAAGATCCTCATTTTTAGGCTAATCACAATATTTGTACACACACCATGGACTTTATGTCACCACCCACCTTTGACATTCTTAACATCCAAATTTGGAAGGTTAAGATGTCATTGTACCTCAAGGCCTTAGCTTTTCATGTTTATCTTGCCACTACTAATAATGCATATTGTTTAGATGGTAAGAATTTTGAGGCTAACGCAAAAGCCCTTCATGCTTTAAAGTCAACCCTAAATGATGATTATTTATCTAGGGTTTCTAACTTTGATTCGGCTTTTGTAGTATGGAATACCCTCATCTCCCTTGGCGAAAATGATCAATACTATGCGGGGAGCGACTCGGATGTTGGAAGCGACCTTTCCAATGTGTGCTACATGGTCCAAGGGATAACCCCCTTGAGGTAACTACCGAATCCGAGGATGAGGATGTTAACATGTCATACGAAGAGCTTTCTACATTTGTCAATTATTGCTTGAAAAATATGACATGATTAAGAAAGATAATAAAAATTTGAAAAAGAAATTTGATTGCATGCAAATAGAACAAGATTCATTTAAATCTAAGATTGCATGCTTAGAAAAGGAAAATAAAGATTTGAAATTTGAGAATGTTTCCCTCATGTCTAAATTGAATGATCTTTGTGAAGGAAACACTACTTTGAAAAATGAAATTGTTTTGGTGGAAAAACTTAAAGAAATTGCTTTTCAAGAAAACTCTACTTTGAAAAGAAAAATTTTTGAAAAAGAAAAAGTTTCTAAAAAGAAAAAGACTTTTGATCATGCTTTACATGCCACCACTTCTATTGATCAAAATGAAGTTAATGTTTTGAAAAATAGGATTAATTGTTTGAGCTCAACTTTGAGCAAATGTGCATTTAATCATAAGAGATTGGAGTCCTTGTTTTCAAAGAAACAAACTCCACACATTCATGCACATCATTCTCATCATGCTTATGTTGCACGTCATGATCACACTCACACATAAGCATCCTAAGGTGTACAAATGTACACATTGTGGCCGCAAAGGCCATTTAGCAAAATTTTGTTATGATAAGATAAATGCTTTAAATTTTGCTAATAAAAATTGTTGGGTTCCATTAAAAGCTAACCCCCAAGGACCCAAAAGAAAATGGGTACCAAAGTCCCCACCTTTTGTTTTTGATGTAGGTGAGGGCTCTCACAAGCCGTGAGAGATTTGGTGCCTTGGT
This sequence comes from Agave tequilana, assembly GCA_038442645.1. Lineage (NCBI taxonomy): Eukaryota > Viridiplantae > Streptophyta > Magnoliopsida > Asparagales > Asparagaceae > Agave > Agave tequilana. The sequence goes on from JAVJIF010033095.1 coordinate 161,320, forward strand.
GGTGGTTGCATGGACTAGAAGGACATACATTTGATGCACCGCTATCAAGGAGTTTTGGTGGAAAGGCCACCATGTTTGGAGTTTTGGAACATAGTTCCCTAGTTGGTAACTATTTCTAAACTCTTATTTTATGTACATGCATTTATTTTCATGATATCATATTGCATGTTCATGTTTTATGTAGTTTTTGTGCTTCATGAGGTAAATATTAGTTTAAATGTAGTTTTTAATTAAAACTTGAATTTAGACATGTACAAATAGTGAGCAACAAATTGACTTATATATGTTTGCACTTTATGCTCATTTGTACCCACTATATGCACATGTATAGCCTAGTTTTGATGATTCTTTCATTTATACTTGTTTTGCCTATTTTCATGTTTTACTTCATGTATATGTAATTTTTATTCAAATCTAATAAATATACATGTATACCCGTGAGTCTCTTGCCTTCATGCAAATACCTTTAATAGACTCTTTTATGTTTGGGATATGTATGTGTATTGTTAGGATTGGATAAATCATACATATACCTAGAAGTTTGTTTTTAAAAATGAAAAATGAATTTTCATGTTTGTTTTGAGCTTCATTGATTATTTTCATGGAAAATGCTAAACACATGACTCTTGTACACTCACACTTTATTTATTTTGTCATGACTTTGATTCATGAACATATTTTTGAGCTTCATAGATCGAGTGTCAATTCTTGTATTTGGTATGATTCATGAAATACATATGCTTTGATTTCATGTTTTGAAGGATCTTTAACTAGTTTTTCAAAAATTACTTTCAACTAGTTAATTATTCTTCATTTGATAGTGATTTTCAATGCTAAAACATTTTCAAATCTATTTTTGAAAACCCCTACCTATTCTGTTTATGGGCGGATGGCTGGGCGATCATGTTCATGTATGCTTTATGTGAAAATCATTTTAACTTGAACCATGAGTGGGAGGTATAGGTTATGAGTTATATACTTGATTTACATTGTCATTTTCAATTGGTATCATTGGATCTTTTCAATTGGTATCTAAATTGATAATTTTTGTATATCTCATATTTTGTTTTCTTATATATGTATGTATCAATTTCAATTTGTATTATCATTTCCATACATATATATGTTTTGAAAAATCAAGCACATGCAAATCATATATATATGCTTAACTTACAATTGGTTCACACTTTTAAAAACACAAAGTTTATGATGAAAAATAAAATTTCTTTTTGATCATTATGTTTACTATTGGTATCAATATGTTTCAACTTCATATTTGTTAAATTTCAATTGGTATCAATATGATTTACAATAATGATTATTTTCAATTGGTATCTTAAATTTAATTGTTTTACAAAAGCTCTGATACCTTTAAAATTTTGTTTGAGAAAAAAATTAAAAATGTTTTGATATGTATTTCCTATATGTAAGGAGAGCTTAACATCTCTTCTACATATAAATTCATGTTGAGTGTATCTTGTATTGAGGAGCTTGACAACTCTTCTTTATGTGATACACGTGTGTAGGGGGAGCTTCACATCTCCTCTTATGCATTGCACAATATGTGTTATGTGAATTGGGGCTTGTCATCCCTTCTTCATGTAATGCATATGTGTAGGGAAGTTAACTTAGCGTCTTCCTCTTCATGAATGTATATCGCATATAACCTTTTATTGACTTATTTGTTTGTTCCCTTATTGGTCTCTTTGTTTTGACAAAAAGGGGGAGAAAAATTTTGTTTTTACTTTAACCTCTTTGTTGATGATTGACAAAAAGGGGGAGAAGAATTTGAGAATTATATGCATGTTTTAAAGAATTTGTGTTTATGCATATATGTTTTGTTTTGCAAATAGGAGAAAAAGATTTTGTGATTTTGTTTTATGCTTGATTAGCATGTTTACTCCTACATTTGCATACATGATTATGTGCCTCATTGCATATTTATTTGTTTATGTGTTATGCATGAGTTAAGGGGGAGCTTCTTTGAAGTTTTACTTTAATCCATGCATATATAACTTCATGAGTTTTGTCATCATCAAAAAGGGGGAGTTTGTTGGCCCAAAGGCCCATCACTCTAGTTTTGATGATGATCAACTCATGTAGTTATGTTTACTAATGATCTTGTGTTTAATTAGTGACAGATTTGTTATCAAGATTTTAGTAGATGTGGAGCTTCAACAAAGGATTTAAAGTCTAGTTTTGGAGCTTACACCGGTTTAATTCAAGAGCTTGTGCATAAAGACCACATCAAGTACTCAAGAGGAGTCTAGCTCTATGGATCGTGTTTGGACCAAGTCAAGAAGATGAGAAGGCTTCAAGTGAAGACTTGAAGAAGATGAAGACTTGTGTCTAGGTATAAGATTTTTGTTTTTAGATAAAATGTAAAGGATAGAGTAGTTGGTGGATTGCTCAAGTATCATATATACACACACTCCTAAATTTGCATACATGATTATGTGCCTCATTGCATATTTATTTGTTTATGTGTTATGCATGAGTTAAGGGGGAGCTTCTTTGAAGCTTTACTTTAATACATGCATATATAACTTCATGAGTTTTGTCATCATCAAAAAGGGAAAGATTGTTGGCTCAAAGGCCCATCACTCTAGTTTTGATGATGATCAACTCATGTATTTATGTTTACTAATGATCTTGTGTTTAATTAGTGACAGATTTGTTATGTAATACCCCGTTTCCAGAATACGTACTTAGTTGCGTATTCAGTTTTCCGATCGTATTTTTTGATTTACTTCCTGTAATTGACCGAATTTAATTTCAAATATTATTTTCCAATATTTTAGATTTTATATGATTTTCTGGAATTTTCCTGAATTAATTGAAAATCTTCAAAACCGGTGTCGACCAGTGTCGCTGATCGATTCCCGGATTTTTATCTTACAAACAGTTAGGAGATTCTAGAAAGTCCTTTAGGCATTATTTCTTAGAATCGTATTTCTTATCTAAATACTTTTTCTGAAAATTTTATGAATTTATGAAAATTCCACCGGAGTCGGTAGCTAACTGATTCCGGGATTTTTAGTTTTAAAACTATAAATTATTTCTCCAAACGAATTTCACCATGAGTCTTAAAATATTATTATTGATTTTTGGTAAATTTTGCGAGTCGTTCCGAGATACTTGAATTTCGGACGATTTCGGTATTTTCCGAAATGTTTTCCGCATCTTCGACTTAAACCCGGGAACTTGTCTTTTTATATTTTTATTTTCTAAGTCCAAGAAAATACCTTCATTTATAAATTCTTTTCCTTTTTCCTTTCTCTTGTTTTCCTTTCTTTCCTTCACAAGCCACAATATTTCCAATTTCCAAAAATTCCAATCTTTTCCAATTTTCCAACAAACTCCACAAAACTCCACACACTTCTACCATTAATGCCCTCTTTCTCTCTCTCTTCCATGGCCGGCCAAGTGGCCAAAGGAGGGACACCTCACCTCCCCTATTTGCAAATACCCCCTCTCATTTACCTTATTTGCAACTCCTTTACAAAATCTAAAACCTATATAAACATTACCTTTACATTTCTTTTCCTTTTTCTTCATTTCACCAAGGATTTAGCCCTCACCAAATCCTCCTCCTTCTCAAACTCCACCACCAACTCCAAGCTCACCTAAGTCTCCATCTCCTCTTCAACTACCACTACTTTGGAATTGAGATCGTAGTCTTCTTCGTCGTTTACATCGCCAAGGATCAATTGGTGATATTGTCGACAACAACCTTTTCGGAACTCGTAGCTTCGATAAACCATTCCTTGTGAGTATTTTTACTCACCAAGACTTGTTCAATTTCTAGTATACTGGTGGTTACAATTCATGTATGCTTATGCCTTCAAAATCATATTTTTGGACCATCAAACACAACCATCAGAAAATCTGTTCTGTATTCTGTTTCCAGACGATTAGTCGACTTGACCTAGGTATTAGTCGACTAACCCATCTGTTTCGAAACGTAACCTTTTCTGGAACACAGTTTTAGTCGACTTAGACTATCTATTAGTCGACTAGAAATCTTTGTTAGTGGACTACACTTTCCACCCTAGTCGACTAACTTTTCCTGAATCAGAAACTCAACTCTCTGTATCACAGACTTAGTCGACTTAAGTATCTGTTGGTCGACTTATAATCATTGTTAGTCGACTAACCCTTCCACCTAGTCGACTAACTTTTTCTGAAACAGAATTCCAACTCTCTGGAACCCAGTTTTAGTCGACTAGTCCAGACTGTTAGTCGACTAGAGACCACTATTAGTCGACTAACCATTCACCTAGTCGACTAATTTAGGCTGTTTATTACAGTTGATTTCCTTTCTGAATTTGGATCTCACCCTTGATACATGTGTGATATATTATTCTTGTTTATGCTTCATGACTGGTACCTCATGACCTATTACTCGATGGATGCTACTTCTTGCTACTTCATGACTTGTTGTTATATAGTCTTACTTCATAACTTGTTAAATAAGGAATATCTCCATTTCATCATGCCATCACTTAACACCAAGCATGATACACTTGACTTTTGTATAAAATGGACCAACTTACATGTGGGTCGGGGGAAACATGCGGATATCGATATGTGTTCGTGTTTACAGTGGTATTAGGTATATTGTACAATCATATTTCCGGTCTAACCTGTGGGCCTCCAGGGGACCGAGGGGAGTGCTTGCTCCCTCCTTACTGGTACCATCATGATAAGGGCATACATAAGTCCCTCCTGTTAGCCTAGCGGCTGGCTTCCGTCACCAAGCAACGGAACAATCCTGGACCGTTATCCCGGGCATGTACGGGATCCACTGTAAACATAGTTCGTTGATAATCCCGCTGTTTTCCAATAACAACCTTGCTTTACTAGGATATGGATCTATGTGCCCTGGGACGCTGGGTCACATAGCTAGATATCACAGTAAGACAAGTAATAATAATAATAGACTTTAACTGTGGATCTATTGTATTCGGACTTTTACTCTTTATGCTTCCATTACTTGTTGATTTGTATTCATTATACTGTTCTAACTCTCATATTCTTGTCTCTTAGCCATTTGGCTGTAGCCTGTTCATTGTTGGGAGGTCCTGACTCCCTTGGATTTGTATATTCAGGTTCCGAAGCTTGGATCGAAGTGGAGCCATCCACAGAGGATCAAGCTTATCTTAGTGAGCAGGCAGACTAGTTCCTGTTCTTCGTGCCAGTCTTCTCATTTTGACTCACGGGATCTTCATCCACCTCGTGAGCTTTTTGTATACATATTGTAAATCTTACTTTTGGACTTGGTTGTGATAAGAGACACATGTAATGTGTGATAGTTTATCATATCCTGTATAACTTTGTATTTGTACTTTTTAAGTTGGCATATGTATGTATACTACGCTTTGTCGTGTACTCTGATCCTTGTTGTACTTAATGCTCAGCGTATATACGTGGGGGCACTTTCTGACCTGCGTATATACGTCGCAGTGACGTCCCCGTATCCGTGGGATCGGGGCGTTACAGGTTGGTATCAGAGCCTAGGCTCTCACACCTATAGTACAATCAAGCAGCAAATTAATGAAATTTGCTATTGCCAACTACAATGTACAAAGTTATCGAGTCCTTCTTGATTCCTCCTTGATTCCTTCCCTTATATCCTAAAATCCTTCCATTTTTCCCAATTCCAGTTATCTTATCCCAATTCGGTATGGAGAGAAGGACGGGTCGTAATAATTCTGGACAAGCATCGAATGGACCTGCGGGAGAGAATACCGATATTCTGAGGGTCATTCAGACGATGATGGAGAACCAGCAGCAACAGACGGAACTCCTTCGGCAAGAGTTGACAGCTCCAAAGGAACAGAGGCCGGGGAATATATCAGATTTCAGACGGCTGCAACCAGCCATATTCACGGGTGAAGAGAAACCCCTGGATGCTGAGCAATGGCTGACAGATACCTCTGACTTGTTGAATGCAGCTCGAGTTCCAAAGGAGAATCAGGTGGAGGTTGCTAAGATTCAATTGAAGGATATAGCCAGAACATGGTGGCTAGCTGAGGAGGCAAGATTGGAGAAGCCTGTCACCTGGGACACATTCTCCAAGAGTTTCTATAGCAGATTCTTCCCTGCCACTGCTCAGAAGGACATGGAAGAGCAGTTTATCCGACTTCAGCAAGGGAATAGGTCCGTGGACGAGTATGCCGCGGAATTTCTCAGACTTAGCCGCTTTGCTCCATACATGATAACTGATGAGGAGAAGCGGGCAAGTAGATTTCAGCAGGGCTTACAGATGGACATCCAGGTCTTCTTAATGCCCCAGCAGCTGAAGACTTATTCAGAAGTTCTCACCATAGCTCGAGAAGTGGAGCGTGGGCTAGAGAAGAAGCAAGTGAACCAGATGAGGAACCGGGCCATGAAGAGGCCATTTCCACCAATGGGAAGAGGAGACCCACACAGAGCAGCAAAGGTTCAGACAATGAGGCAACCATTCCGATCAGCTCCTTACCAGACGGCCCAACCATTATCCTTCTGTAGCTATTATCAGAAACCAGGTCACATTCGACAGAATTGCCGTAGGGCAAATGGATTATGCTTGGTATGTGGTTCCCGAGACCATTCCATAGAAGCCTGTCCACACAGAAGAATGGGGATAGCCGGCCAAGCTTTGCCAGCACTACCGGGACCAAATGGACAGAGAGCACTTCCAGGGCCACTTGGACAGAGGAACCAAGGACCGATGATCAGGAGAGCTCCTCCCCCTCCTCCACAGCAAGCTATTCGCCCAGTCCAAAGGGGAGCTAGGACTGCTGCAGGGCGTGGAAGGGGACAAGCTTACAACTTGACGGAAGAAGAGGCTGAGACTTCTGAAGAAGTGATAACAGGTAAAATCATGGTGCATTCAAAACCTGTTTTAGCCCTCTTCGATTCCGGTGCTTCCCATTGTTATATCTCAGATCATTTTGTGGCATTGCATTCTATACCTGTTAAATCTTTAGACCACAAATGGGAGATTAGTACAGGGAATGGAGTAGTCATATCTACTAGAGTTTGCACTGATTGTCCAGTAGAACTTTGTGATAAAACCTTGGCCATAGATATGCTCGTACTAGACACCAAGGGTACGACGTAATCTTAGGCATGACCTGGCTCAGTCAATATTATGCAGTTATTGACTGTAGGGAGAAGAAGATTAATTTCAGAATCCCTCTTCAGCCTGAATTCCAATTTAGTGGGGAGGTGAAGTCTACCAAGAGAAAGACTCGGATGACTACTTCGGAGATTCAGAAGAAGGGAATACCGGTGTGGGATGAATTCCCAGAGGTGTTTGCTGAGATCTCAGGACTGCCACCTGAAAGGATGATTGAGTTCTCTATTGATACTGTGCCTGGCGCAGCTCCTATATCCAAGGCTCCGTACAGGATGGCACCGACGGAGTTAGAGATTCTAAAGAAGCAGCTGCAGGAATACTCTGATAAGGGATTGATTCGACCAAGTACTTCACCATGGGGAGCTCCAGTACTTTTGACAAACAAGAAGGATGGTGGTAAAAGGCTTTGTATTGATTATAGAGAATTGAACAAAGTTACCATCAAGAACAAGTATCCCTTACCAAGGATTGATGATCTGTTTGATCAGCTTCATGGAGCCCGTGTATTCTCTAAATTAGATTTACAATCGGGTTACCATCAGCTTAGGGTGAGGAAAGAGGATATTCCGAAGACGGCATTCAGGACCCGTTATGGCCACTATGAATTTCTAGTTATGCCTTTCGGAGTCACCAATGCCCCTTCAGTTTTCATGGATTTGATGAACAGAGTGTTCTCGCCCTATTTGGATCAGTTTGTAGTTGTTTTTATAGATGACATCTTGATCTATTCAAAGAACAACAGGGAGCATGCAGGACACTTGAGGATGGTATTGCAGACTCTCCAGCAGGAGCAGCTTCATGCTAAGAGGAGCAAGTGTGACTTTTGGTTGGACAGTATAGCCTTCCTTGGACACATGGTTTCAGCAGAAGGAATTTCAGTTGATCCCAGCAAAGTCCAGGCAGTGAAGGATTGGCCTATTCCCAAGACGGTGACTGAGATTAAGAGTTTTATTGGACTAGCCGGATATTACAGACGCTTTGTCCAAGATTTCTCTAAGATTGCTGCCCCGTTGACCAAGCTCACCCGGAAAGGGGAAAGGTACATATGGACAGAAGAATGTACTGCAGCCTTTGAGCAATTGAAGCAGAGACTCATTTCAGCTCCAATCTTGAGGACTCCCTCAGGAAGAGGAGGGATGGTCATATTCAGTGATGCATCAGGAAAAGGCCTGGGGTGTGTACTAATGCAACATGATCATGTTATAGCTTATGCATCCAGACAACTGAAACTTCATGAACGGAATTACCCAACTCATGACTTGGAGCTAGCAGCTGTTATATTTGCCTTAAAGATCTGGAGGCATTATCTTCTGGGAGACAAAGTGTTGATATACACGGATCACAAGAGCCTCAAATATATTTTCTCGCAGAAGGAATTGAACATGAGGCAGAGGCGGTGGCTGGAGCTTATGGCGGACTATGATATAGACTTGCAATATCATCCGGGTAAGGTCAATACAGTTCCAGATGCACTGAGCAGGAAGCTAGAGAATAGAGTGCTAGTCCAACTTACTCAGCAGAAGGAGTTGATTCAAGACATCATCAAGTTGGACTTAATGGTAGTTCGAGGAGTTGATAAGGCAGGACAGTACATGACTTTGCAGATTCAGTCAGCCTTGATAGATGAGATCAAGGAAGCTCAAAAGGAAGACCCCAGATTACAGATATTCCGAGCTCAGGTAGAGGCTGGATTGAGGACTGATATCTGTATTCATCCAGATGGTGCACTATACTTTGTGTTCCCCAAGGAGAAGTTCGACAGAAGATTCTAGCAGAAGCACACAGTTCAGCCTATTCCATACACCCAGGGGGAACCAAAATGTATCAGGACATAAAGAAGCAGTTTTGGTGGAATGCTATGAAAAGGGAGATAGCTCAGTATGTAGCCAAGTGCTTAGTCTGTCAGCAGATAAAGATAGAGCATCAGAGATCAGCTGGACTTCTACAACCCTTACCGATACCCGAATGGAAGTGGGAGCACATCACCATGGATTTTGTTACGGCATTACCTCGTAGTCCTAAGGGTAATAATGCTGTATGGGTAATCATTGATCGCCTCACCAAATCAGCTCACTTCATACCATTCAGAGTAGGTCAGACAACAGAGGTTTTGGCAGACAAGTACATGAAGGAGATAGTTCGTCTACATGGAGTTCCAGTTAGTATTGTATCAGACAGAGACACAAGATTCAGATCACATTTCTGGGAAAGTCTCCAAGAAAGTCTAGGAACTCGTCTGAAATTCAGTACTTCATATCACCCTCAGACAGACGGACAATCTGAAAGGACTATCCAGATTCTTGAAGACATGTTGCGGGCTTGCATGATTGAATTCCAGGGATCATGGGAAGATCATCTTCACTTGGCTGAATTTTCTTATAATAACAGCTATCAGGCAAGTATCAAGATGGCACCATTTGAAGCATTATATGGAAGGAAGTGTAGGTCACCGATTTGTTGGGACGAGGTCGGTGAGAGGAGACTTTTGGGGCCAGAGATCCTGATTCAGACAACAGACAAAGTCAGAATCATCAGAGATCACCTCAGGGCAGCTCAGAGTCGGCAGAAGAGTTGGGCTGACACACAGAGAAGGCCATTGGAATTCCAGACAGGAGATCATGTGTTTTTGAAGATATCACCTACAAAAGGAGTAATCTGGTTCGGTACTCGTGGAAAGCTTAGTCCGAGATATATCGGCCCATTCGAGATTTTAGACCGTGTGGGAGATGTGTCTTATCGATTGGCATTACCGCCATCGTTGGACGGAGTTCACAATGTATTCCACGTATCACAGTTGAGGAAGTATGTCAAGGATGATAGTCATATCCTGGATCACTCCGAACTGGAACTAATACCGGATTTGTCTTATCAAGAGCAACCGATGGCCATTTTGGACAGAAGTGTTAAGACATTGAAGAATAAGGCAATACCATTAGTGTTGGTGTCTTGGAACAGACATGCGCCAGGAGAGGCCACGTGGGAACGAGAGGATGTTATCCGTGAGCGTTATCCGCAACTCTTCACAACTTAATTGGTAAGATTCCTTCTTTCTATCCTTCTCTACTGTTATCCTTCTTCTCATCCTTCCTTGCTGTTACCTTTCACTTTCTGAAATTTCGAGGACGAAATTTTTGTAAGGTGGATGGATTGTAATACCCCGTTTCCAGAATACGTACTTAGTTGCGTATTCAGTTTTCCGATCGTATTTTTCGATTTACTTCCTGTAATTGACCGAATTTAATTTCAAATATTATTTTCCAATATTTTAGATTTTATATGATTTTCTGGAATTTTCCTGAATTAATTGAAAATCTTCAAAACCGGTGTCGACCAGTGTCGCTGATCGATTCCCGGATTTTTATCTTACAAACAGTTAGGAAATTCTAGAAAGTCCTTTAGGCATTATTTCTTAGAATCGTATTTCTTATCTAAATACTTTTTCTGAGAATTTTATGAATTTATGAAAATTCCACCGGAGTCGGTAGCTAACTGATTCCGGGATTTTTAGTTTTAAAACTATAAATTATTTCTCCAAACGAATTTCACCATGAGTCTTAAAATATTATTATTGATTTTTGGTAAATTTTGCGAGTCGTTCCGAGATACTTGAATTTCGGACGATTTCGGTATTTTCCGAAATGTTTTCCGCATCTTCGACTTAAACCCGGGAACTTGTCTTTTTATATTTTTATTTTCTAAGTCCAAGAAAATACCTTCATTTATAAATTCTTTTCCTTTTTCCTTTCTCTTGTTTTCCTTTCTTTCCTTCACAAGCCACAATATTTCCAATTTCCAAAAATTCCAATCTTTTCCAATTTTCCAACAAACTCCACAAAACTCCACACACTTCTACCATTAATGCCCTCTTTCTCTCTCTCTTCCATGGCCGGCCAAGTGGCCAAAGGAGGGACACCTCACCTCCCCTATTTGCAAATACCCCCTCTCATTTACCTTATTTGCAACTCCTTTACAAAATCTAAAACCTATATAAACATTACCTTTACATTTCTTTTCCTTTTTCTTCATTTCACCAAGGATTTAGCCCTCACCAAATCCTCCTCCTTCTCAAACTCCACCACCAACTCCAAGCTCACCTAAGTCTCCATCTCCTCTTCAACTACCACTACTTTGGAATTGAGATCGTAGTCTTCTTCGTCGTTTACATCGCCAAGGATCAATTGGTGATATTGTCGACAACAACCTTTTCGGAACTCGTAGCTTCGATAAACCATTCCTTGTGAGTATTTTTACTCACCAAGACTTGTTCAATTTCTAGTATACTGGTGGTTACAATTCATGTATGCTTATGCCTTCAAAATCATGTTTTTGGACCATCAAACACAACCATCAGAAAATCTGTTCTGTATTCTGTTTCCAGACGATTAGTCGACTTGACCTAGGTATTAGTCGACTAACCCATCTGTTTTGAAACGTAACCTTTTCTGGAACACAGTTTTAGTCGACTTAGACTATCTATTAGTCGACTAGAAATCTTTGTTAGTCGACTACACTTTCCACCCTAGTCGACTAACTTTTCCTGAATCAGAAACTCAACTCTCTGTATCACAGACTTAGTCGACTTAAGTATCTGTTGGTCGACTTATAATCATTGTTAGTCGACTAACCCTTCCACCTAGTCGACTAACTTTTTCTGAAACAGAATTCCAACTCTCTGGAACCCAGTTTTAGTCGACTAGTCCAGACTGTTAGTCGACTAGAGACCACTATTAGTCGACTAACCATTCCACCTAGTCGACTAATTTAGGCTGTTTATTATAGTTGATTTCCTTTCTGAATTTGGATCTCACCCTTGATACATGTGTGATATATTATTCTTGTTTATGCTTCATGACTGGTACCTCATGACCTATTACTCGATGGATGCTACTTCTTGCTACTTCATGACTTGTTGTTATATAGTCTTACTTCATAACTTGTTAAATAAGGAATATCTCCATTTCATCATGCCATCACTTAACACCAAGCATGATACACTTGACTTTTGTATAAAATGGACCAACTTACATGTGGGTCGGGGGAAACATGCGGATATCGATATGTGTTCGTGTTTACAGTGGTATTAGGTATATTGTACAATCATATTTCCGGTCTAACCTGTGGGCCTCCAGGGGACCGAGGGGAGTGCTTGCTCCCTCCTTACTGGTACCATCATGATAAGGGCATACATAAGTCCCTCCTGTTAGCCTAGCGGCTGGCTTCCGTCACCAAGCAACGGAACAATCCTGGACCGTTATCCCGGGCATGTACGGGATCCACTGTAAACATAGTTCGTTGATAATCCCGCTGTTTTCCAATAACAACCTTGCTTTACTAGGATATGGATCTATGTGCCCTGGGACGCTGGGTCACATAGCTAGATATCACAGTAAGACAAGTAATAATAATAATAGACTTTAACTGTGGATCTATTGTATTCGGACTTTTACTCTTTATGCTTCCATTACTTGTTGATTTGTATTCATTATACTGTTCTAACTCTCATATTCTTGTCTCTTAGCCATTTGGCTGTAGCCTGTTCATTGTTGGGAGGTCCTGACTCCCTTGGATTTGTATATTCAGGTTCCGAAGCTTGGATCGAAGTGGAGCCATCCACAGAGGATCAAGCTTATCTTAGTGAGCAGGCAGACTAGTTCCTGTTCTTCGTGCCAGTCTTCTCATTTTGACTCACGGGATCTTCATCCACCTCGTGAGCTTTTTGTATACATATTGTAAATCTTACTTTTGGACTTGGTTGTGATAAGAGAGACTGTAATGTGTGATAGTTTATCATATCCTGTATAACTTTGTATTTGTACTTTTTAAGTTGGCATATGTATGTATACTACGCTTTGTCGTGTACTCTGATCCTTGTTGTACTTAATGCTCAGCGTATATACGTGGAGGCACTTTCTGACCTGCGTATATACGTCGCAGTGACGTCCCCGTATCCGTGGGATCGGGGCGTTACATGTTATCAAGATCTTAGTAGGTGTGGAGCTTCAACAAAGGATTTAAAGTCTAGTTTTGGAGCTTACACCGGTTTGATTCAAGAGCTTGTGCGTAAAGACCACATCAAGTACTCAAGAGGAGTCTAGATGGATCGTGTTTGGACCAAGTCAAGAAGATGAGAAGACTTCAAGTGAAGACTTTAAGAAGATGAAGACTTGTGTCTAGGTATAAGATTTTTGTTTTTAGATAAAATGTAAATGATAGAGTAGTTGGTGGATTGCTCAAGTATCATATACACACACACTCTTGATAGTTTTGTTTTTACAAAAGATTTTCATTTTGGAAAATACATGTTTGGATTTTTGGTTTTCATGTTTACATATCTTTTATCCAAAATCATGTTTAGAGCTTAATGTCAAAAACATAGATATCTTATTTGCGTAGTGGATCATATCCATACACACTATACTTTAATGAATTCAAAATATCTTGTTTTAGTATTTGGAGAAGTTACAAGTTTTGGAAAAATCAAGTTTGGAAAAATACCGTTTTGTTTTGAACCAATATTTCCATGTTACAAAAATAGTCCAAATCTTTCATAACATGCCTTGATTTTTTGCAAGCATGTTTGTTTATCAAAGTATATTGGTAAAACTATTTTTGTAGATTTTTCAGTATTTTATAGGATTTTATTTGAACCAAAAAGACCAAGTTTTTATCCCTTTAGTTTTTCTGTTCCAGGCTTTAGCCAGTCGACTAGTCGACTGACCAAGTCGACTAGGGCTGAAGTCGGTCGACCGACCCGGTCGACCGACGTGCACAGACGTGCATGCCAGCTCTGCAGGATGGCCGGCCGACCGACCCGGTCGACCGTCCAGAGAGCTCTGCTCTCTGGAAAGGCCCCGGCCGACCGTGCGGTCGACCGGACAGAGAGATTGCTCACTGTATCCTGTCTCGGTCGACCGATGGCTCAAACGGTCTGAAATATGACCGTTGGCCGGTCGACCGGACGGTCGACCGTTAGGCCTGACAGAACCCCAACGGCTAGTTTTTTCTAGCCTATAAATTTGGGGGTTTGGACATTATTTTTCACCAAGATTTCTAGTGGACTTTGAGCCAGTTTTTCCCACTTGTTTAAAATAGTTTTCTCCACTAAATTTAGAGCCAATATTTTCAATTAAAAGGAGAGTTTATCAAGAGTGTTAAAAGTGAATTCTTTGAGCTTTCCTCCACCATCTCTTTCCTTGTTTTCTCACACATACACTTGAGCTATCCACTGCTTTATCTATCCATAGGAGTGTTGTAGTGAGATAGTTTTTAGGTGATCAAAGTGTTGTGATCACCAAAGACTTGTTCTTTGTTCTTTGAGAAGGCGGACGGTTGTGTTCGCATTGTTTCGGGTCCTAGTGTGGACTCGGTGTTTCGGGTTCGGGTACGAACTCCTTGTTTGAGGTGTGCCTCGGCGAGCCGGTGGGCTTGCGTGTGTACGGACTAGGGAGTCCGAGAGTTGTAGGTGTTGCGGCACCGAGTGATCCGGTGGGATCGATTATAGTGAAAATCCTTCGTGTGTCGAAGGCGGGGATGTAGAGCAAGTGTGCTCGAACCTCGAAACAAATCCCTTGTGTTTGCGATTGCTCACTCTCTCTCTATCTCCTTTATATCTTGCATACTCTCATTGTTTATCCTTACATGCTTGATATTCATATTGTGCTTAATTGATATACATGCTTGGGTTGTTTGCTAACACTTGTATTTAACCAAGAGAGCCAACGCGGCACCTCAACCCATTCAAGGGGAATCTAGAGGAGTTTGTCCAGAGCCCTTCACGGGGAATTCGGCAACACTCTTGTGTTATACGTGGTGTTTAGTGTAAGAGTTTAGTTTAGGTCATAATAGTTTTTAATTCCGCATTATTTGGCATTAAGTGACCATTAGATTAGCCATCACCTATTCACCCCCCCTCTAGGTGAACTTACACATGGTACATGTAACACGATAACATGACATGAGCTCTGTTGATAGCACGAAACACAATAACGGGAAACGGAAACAATAGATGTGGGATTCCACACATCACATATCAACAGCTCATGTATCCAGTAATGGGAATATCAATATTAGTAACAGGAAATAATCATGTAACGAGAATACATGCCTATGCATGTAGCAATCATATAAACCAAATCATATAAACCATGATCTATGCAACAGGAATAAATCCATGATCCATGTAACAAGCACACATAGACAATCAATGCATGTATACCGGTGAGTCTATATAACAGTGGTGTAAGAACATGAAGTAACTATGCACAGGACGGTATCCCGTGTAATAGCGTATCAATATATCAATAGTTCCCAAACATGCAATAATAATGTCGTGAATCTCGGTATCCATGTAATGGTGAAACAACATCAACTAACGGTATAGAGTATAATAGATATTTATATGCAATACAGTGTTCAGTGTATCGGTGGGTCGGTAAGGGTGACAGTGAAATAGTGACAATATCTGGCATCATGGAGTACGTGTGTATTAGTGCACATGTAAGCTAACCATTTTAATATGATCGTCTATCACTTATACATTATATGAAATATATGTTATATGAAATCATGAAGCAGATGAAAATATTATTTTATTGGTTATGTTTATAATATGATCATCTATAATTAAGTTATTTATTAACATTCTAGTGATTTACCCATAATCACTATTTATTTACCTAAGCAATCACTCAATTTATTAAATATGAATAAATATAATTTATTAAAAATAAAACACTCACAAATTAGCCATGGGAAGGTAGCTCTCTTTCCCACGATCGCAACGGATCCAGAATCGTCCAAATCGGAGTCCGGGTGCTCCAGATATCGCCCGAATACTAAATCATAACAAAAAGGGTTAAATATGTAATAAAAATATATCAATTGCAAATAGTATAATTTATCAGGGGGTTTTCTGTAATATTACCTTTATTGGGCTTTGAATGCGGGTTTGGGCTGTTAACGGGTCGGGTTTGGATCCGATACCCAAACCCATAACTTAAGTAAATGGGTAACGGGTTAGTGGATTTATGGTATTAGGTTTCAAATTAACCCAATAGGGTTAATGGGTTCAGGTTCTACCCAAACCCAACAAAGAAAGCAACTGCAGCAGCGACAGCTGCTGCTGTCGCTCACCAATTGGCCGCCGGCTGGCTGGCCGGCGGCGCCGCCCGCCGCGGCCCAGGTCGGCGGCGCCCTCCGCAGGTAGAAGAGGAGAGAGAGAGAGAGAGAGAGAGCAAGGGGGAGAGGATGTTGCAGTAGAAGGAGAAGAAGAGAGAACAGAAGAAGAAAAGAAGGAAAAGAAAAAGAAGAGGAAAAGAAGAAGAAGAAGAAGAGGGGTGCAGCGCCCGGAGGGGAGTGCGGCGGCGCCTGGCCGGAGGCGCCGGCCACCGGCGTCGCCTGGCCGGGTGGCCTGGCCGCGGGCGTTGGTCAAGTCCGCCCCCTGGCCATGGAACAGTAAGAAGGGGAGAGAGGGAGAGAGGGGGAGAGAGAAATCGAGAGAGAGAGTTTTAGAGAGAGAGAGAGAATAAGAATTTGAGAGAGAGAGAGTTGAAATTAAGAGAGGGAGAGAGATTTTTTTTTTTTAAGAAGATAGAGAGAGAGAGAGAGAGAGAGAGAGTTGAGGCGGTTGGGTTAAGGCGGTGGAGGAGAACTCTGGAAGAAAGGAGAAGAAAAAGAAAGAAAAAGAAAAATAGAAAAATAGAAAAAGGATAGTTTATTATTATTTTATTGGGTTAAAATTTTACTAGCTCTGAAAAGTTCCCAAAAATTACAGAAAATAGAGAATATTACATGGAGGAGGAATGTGAAATCAGATTCATAAAATAAAGTCCGAGTTTTAAGTTAAAAATCCTGAAGTGTATTAACGACACCGGGCGACACCGGTTTGACCCAAGTTTGATAAATTCAGAAAAACCCTCAAAAATACCAATACGTAGCTAATGTGATTCTAAGATATAAGGTAAAAGCGGATTCTCTAAATTCTACTCCGTTTGTGAATTAAAAATCAGAGAGCCGATTATCGGTGTCGGTCGACACCGACTACGGAGATTTTCCAAAATAATCCAGAAAAATTTCAGAAAATCTTAAAAAATCTAAAATATTAGAAAATGATATTTGAAACTGAAATCGGCTTAATCTGACTAGCAGAAAGGTCAAATCAACATTATATGTCGTATCGCGTACTGATACTGTGATACGTACATCAGGGCGCAGGGGGTTACATTTCTCCCAACCTTACAAAAAAATTTCGTCCTCGAAATTTCAATTCAGGTGGGAGGGCAAGATTTACAGCCCCAAAGCCTAAATGTTACGGGTCCACGACACTTCCGCTGCGCACTCTGATATCTCTAAGGAACTCGGGATGGAGAAGTATTGTAGTGAACTAACACTAACGGATTGGAAGCAATAAGATGCAAAGAAAATGAGAAGAAAATCGGATATTCTGGTTGACAACTGTAAGAAAGGAAGAGAACAGAGAACGGATTGTCGATAACATGGTATTCTTGTCAATAACATGGTATTCTTGTACTCGTCGCTGGAATCTCCAAATTCAGATACAGATAAGTTTAAATCTGAATCTGACTGTACTGTTGGTAAGAGCCCAAGTATTGACCCACGTAGTTACCCACACCAGGTGTGAACCTAGGCTCTGATACCACTCTGTAACGCCCCGATCCTAAGGATACGGAGACGTTATGGCGACGTACATACGCGAGGTGAAAGCAAACTCACGCGTACATTAAGCCTCAATACAGGACATAACCTCCAAAGTTATAAGAGTTCCAGCAGGAAGTAAGTACAAGAATACCTGCAGAAAGGGGTTAGTGATCATAACCGATATAAAAACAGGGATAAATAAGATAACAGGAACAAAGCACAAAGATACCTATGAAGGGTCTCGGTGGTAAAGTCTCCTATGTGAATCCAATGAACTAGCTGACTAAACGATAACTCAGATCTCCAACCTGGGCACGCAAACCCAGGGTCGTAAGAAAGCGACCTAGTGAGTGGTAAAATGAAGGAGGTAGTAATATCTACTATAGTAATACAAGCACGATAATAATATATAATACATGATGTTGTATTAGTGATACCATATAATAAGCATATAATAAGCAGTAGGAATATATAAACATGTCATCTTTTAGTACCATCACTACCTAGCCGGTTATCATCGGGTCATGTCTATAGTCGTATCTAGTTTATATAATAAATAATGTTGTCTAGTGGTGACGTAATAGAAATGAACATGCTAGTGGTGACGTGATAGAAGTGAACATGCAGATGGGCATATGCAATATAACCATAATACGGTGTTGTGCATAGACAGTAATGATGTCTGCAAGGTATACAGAAAACAGAATAAATGCAATGCAGAGTATACATATACATGAGTAGTATGCCACCACAGAAAGTGTAACATGTACCAGGTAAAGTAACAAAGTATACATGTAACATGATAGCGGATAAATGATCAGGTATAGTAACAAGCACGACTAAACAATAGTATACATGTATCAGGCAAGTCATGTTATTTATCCAATAGTAGCAATCAGTACCGCGTGCTATTTTAATCAATCTCTTCCAGTATCCCATACCACTGGCAGTTCATACTGGAGCCCGCACTCCAGTCTAACCCATTCGGACATGGCATACGGGTACCATTATTCAAACGAGAGAGTGACCAAATAACAAGTGATCCCGACGTCACTATTGTGTATACTGTTTTATTATGTTAATTGGAAACCCATGGTCGAGGAGCTCTTATCGGGTAGGTGTATCCCGTGCATACCCGGGATCACGGCCTTAAACAGACCCCTTGCTGCTGAGATCAGGGCCAGCCCGCTAAGGCTATAACATGTAACGGGAACTCAATGAGCTAAAATAATAACGGGAAACGGGAGCTCATGAGCTATAACAGACGGTAGCCAGCACTACCCCGTCCCCTGCAGTGGGACAAATAATGGATCCAGACATCCACCCGATAAGATCTAATCAACCATCAAGTCTCCCCCCAACCCCAAGTTCTCTTTATTATCTTTCACTATACAGTATATCAGGAACAAGTACAGAACATGGTACATGTAACACGATAACATGACATGAGCTCTGTTGATAGCACGAAACACAATAACGGGAAACGGGAACAATAGATGTGGGATTCCACACATCGCATATCAACAGCTCATGTATCCAGTAATGGGAATATCAATATCAGTAACAGGAAATAATCATGTAACGAGAATACATGCCTATGCATGTAGCAATCATATAAACCAAATCATATAAACCATGATCTATGCAACAGGAATAAATCCATGATCCATGTAACAGGCACACATAGACAATCAATGCATGTATACCGGTGAGTCTATATAACAGTGGTGTAAGAACATGAAGTAACTGTGCACAGGACGGTATCCCGTGTACTAGCGTATCAGTATATCAATAGTTCCCAAACATGCAATAATAATGTCGTGAATCTCGGTATCTATGTAATGGTGAAACAACATCAACTAACGGTATACAGTATAATAGATATTTATATGCAATACAGTGTTCAGTGTATCGATGGGTCGGTAAGGGTGACAGTGTAATACTGACAATATCTGGCATCATGGAGTACGTGTGTATCAGTGCACATGTAAGCTAACCATTTTAATATGATCGTCTATCACTTATACATTATATGAAATATATGTTATATGAAATCATGAAGTAGATGAAAATATTATTTTATTGGTTATGTTTATAATATGATCATCTATAATTAAGTTATTTATTAACATTTTAGTGATTTACCCATAATCACTATTTATTTACCTAAGCAATCACTCAATTTATTAAATATGAATAAATATAATTTATTAAAAAGAAAACACTCACAAACTAACCATGGGAAGGTAGCTCTCTTTCCCACGATCGCAACGGATCCAGAATCGTCCAAATCGGAGTCCGGTGCTCCAGATATCGCCCGAATACTAAATCATAACAAAAAGGGTTAAATATGTAATAAAAATATATCAATTGCAAATAGTATAATTTATCAGGGGTTTTTTTATAATATTACCTTTATTGGGTTTTGAATGCGGGTTTGGGCTGTTAACGGGTCGGGTTTGGATCCGATACCCAAACCCATAACTTAAGTAAATGGGTAACGGGTTAGTGGATTTATGGTATTGGGTTTCAAATTAACCCAATAGGGTTAATGGGTTCGGGTTCTACCCAAACCCATGTCGCTGCTGCTGTCGCTCACCAATTGGCCGCCGGCTGGCTGGCCGGTGGCGCCCGCCGCGGCCCAGGTCGGCGGCGCCCTCCGCAGGTAGAAGAGGAGAGAGAGAGAGAGAGCAAGGGGGAAGAGGATGTTGCAGTAGAAGGAGAAGAAGAGAGAACAGAAGAAGAAAAGAAGGAAAAGGAAAAGAAGAGGAAAAGAAGAAGAAGAAGAGGGGTGCAGCGCCCGGAGGGGAGTGCGGCGACGCCTGGCCGGAGGCGCCGGCCACCGGCGTCGCCCGGTCGGGTGGCCTGGCCGCGGGCGTGGGTCAAGCCCGCCCCCTGGCCATGGAACAGTGAGAAGGGGAGAGAGGGAGAGAGGGGGGAGAGAGAAATCGAGAGAGAGAGTTTTAGAGAGAGAGAATGAGAATTTGAGAGAGAGAGAGTTGAAATTAAGAGAGGGAGAGAGATTTTTTTTTAAGAAGAGAGAGAGTTGAGGCGGTTCGGTTAAGGCGGTGGAGGAGAACTCTGAAAGAAAGGAGAAGAAAAAGAAAGAAAAAGAAAAATAGAAAAATAGAAAAAGGATAGTTTATTATTATTTTATTGGGTTAAAATTTTACTAGCTCTGAAAATTTCCCAAAAATTATAGAAAATAGAGAATATTACATGGAGGAGGAATGTGAAATCGGATTCATAAAATAAAGTCCGAGTTTTAAGTTAAAAATCCTGAAGTGTATTAACGACACCGGGCGACACCGGTTTGACCCAAGTTTGATAAATTCAGAAAAATCTCCAAAAATACCAATACGTAGCTAATATAATTCTAAGACATAAGGTAAAAGCAGATTCTCCAAATTCTACTCCGTTTGTGAATTAAAAATCAGAGAGCCGATTATCGGTGTCGGTCGACACCGACTACGGAGATTTTCCAAAATAATCCAGAAAAATTTCAGAAAATCTTAAAAAATCTAAAATATTAGAAAATGATATTTGAAACTAAAATCGGCTCAATCTGACTATCAGAAAGGTCAAATCAATATTATATGTCGTATCGCGTACTGATACTGTGATACGTACATCAGGGAGCAGGGGGTTACACAAGTGATGTGAGAAATGTAACTACACCACGGGAAAGAGATATACTCATCTCTTACGTATATGTTATAGACGTCTCTATCATGAAGTACCGATTAAGTACCATGTATCGTGATTTATCCACATTTACAATTTATGAACGAAAGCAATCACTTAATCTACCATGAATAAATGTAATTTATAAAATGAAAACACTCACAAACTAGCAATGGAAGGTAGCTCTCTTCCTCACGAGCGCAACGGATCCAGAATCGTCCAAATCGGAGTCTGGATGCTCTAGATATCGCCCGAATACTAAAAATCATAAAAATGGGTTAAATATGTAAATAAAAAAGAATTCAAATACAATTAATAAATTGAATCAGGGGTTTTCTATAATATTACCTTTATTGGGTTTTTGGATGCGGGTTTGGTGAGATAACGGGTTTTGTTTGGATCCAATACCCAAACCCGTAACTTAAGTTAAATGGGTAACGGGTTATTGGGTTTAGGGTAGTGGGTTTTTTATTAACCCAATAGGGTTAATGGGTTTGGGTTTTACCCAAACCCAATAAAGGAAACACAGCAGCAGCAGCAGCTGTTGCTGCTGTTGCGCACGCAAGCCGGCCAGCCCTGCTGGCCGGCGGCAGGGGGACCCGCCGGCGGCGCGGCGGCGGTTCAGGCCGCGAAAAAGAGTGGGAGAGAGAGGGTGAGAGAGAGAGAGAGAGAGAGAGAAAGAGAGTTGACAGAAGAAGGAGGAGAAGAGGAGGAGAAGGAGGAGGAAAGAGAGAGAGGTTGGTGTGGGGGCGCGGCCGGCGGCGGCGCCTGCGGCCCGGCCTGGCTGCTGGCGACAAGTGGGCTGCCCCCTTTTCGGGTCTGCACAGAGAGAGGGAGAGAGTGTGGGGGAAAGAGAGAGAGTTTTAGAGAGAGAGTTTTATGAGAGAGAGAGGGAGAAGGGGGTTTTATTAAGAGGAGAGAGAAAAAGAGCCGGTGAAAATGGCGGTGGGTAAGGCTCTGGGAATTTTCCAGACAAGGGAAGAAAAGAAAAGAAAAAGAAAAGATTAAGAAAAGATTTAATTAATTAAATTAATATTATTTAATTTGGTCCAAAAGTTGACTCGTTCCAAACGGTGCCAAAAATTACAGAAAATAGAGAATATTATCCTGAGACATAATATGAAAACGATTTGAAGAAATTCTGTCTGGTTTGCAAATTAAAAATCCTGGAAGATGTCGCCGGTACCGGGCGACACCGGTTTGGCCGGATGCTTGATACAATCAGAAAAATCCCCAAAAATACCCTAACGTAGATAACACGATGCTAAGGCACATGGTGAAAGCGGATCCTCAAAATACAACTCCGTTTTTGAAACAAAAATCGTAGAGCCGGTTATCGGTATCGGTCGACACCGACTACGGAGATTTTCCAAAATAATCCAGAAAAATTTCAGAAAATCCTAAAAAATCTAAAATATTAGAAAATGATTTTTGAAATTGAAATCAACTCAATCAGACTACTACGGAGGTCAAATCAATTTTGTACGTCGTATCGCGTACTGATACGGTGATACGTACACCAGGGATCAGAGGGTTACATTTCTCCCCACCTTACAAAAAATTTCATCCTCGAAATTTCAAATCAGATGTGAGAATAATATTTCCAACCCCAAAGTCAAAATGTTACGGGTCCACGACACTTCCGCTGCGCACTCTGATATCTCTAAGGAACTCGGGATGGAAACGTATGGTAGTGAACTAACACAAACGGATTGGAAGCAAGAAGATGAAAAGAAAGCAAGAAGGAAATCGGATAGGCTCGTTAAGAACTGTCAGTAATGAATAGAAAGAGTCAAGGTATGAATCGTCAATGACATGGTATTCTTGTACTCGTCGCTAGAATCCCAAATTCAGATACAGACAAGCCTGAATCTGAATCTAATTATACTGTTGGTAAGAGCCCAAAGATTGACCCAGGTGGTTACCCACACCAGGTGTGAACCTAGGCTCTGATACCACTCTGTAACGCCCCGATCCCGTAGGTACGAGGACGTTATGTCGACGTACATACGCAGGGCTGAAAACCCTCACGTACGTACGTTAAGCCTCAGTACAGGAAATCACCTCCATATATATAAGAGTTCCAGCAGTAAATAAGTACAAGAATACCTGCAGAAAGAGGTTAGTGATCATAACAGATAGGAAAATAGGGATAAATAAGATAACAGAAACAAATCACAAAGATACCGATGAATGGTCTCGATGATGAGTCTCCTATGTGAATCCAATGACATATCTGACAGTATGATATCTCGAATCTCCAACCTGGGCACGCAAACCCAGGGTCGTCAGAAAGTGACCTAGTAAGTGGTAAAATGAAGGAGGCAGTAATATATACTATAGTAATACAAGTACGATAATAATAGATAATACATGATGTTGTCTTAGTGATACCATATAATAAGCATATAAGAAGCAGTAGAAATATATAAACATTAATACCATCACTACCTAGCATGTTATCATCGGGTCATGTCTATAGTCGTATCCAGTTTTATATAATAAAGAAGGTTGTCTAGTGGTGACGTGATAGAAATGAACATGCTAGTGGTGACGTGATGAAAGTGAACCTGCAGATGAGCATATGCAATATAGCCATAATACAGTGTTATTCATAGACAGTAATGATGTCTGCAAGGTATACAGAAAACAGAATATATGCAATGCTGGGTATACATATACATGAATAGTATGCCACCACAGAAAGTGTAACATGTACCAGGTAAAGTAACAAAGTATACAATTAACATGATAGCGGATAAATGATCAGGAACAGTAACAAGTACATCTAAACAATAGTATACATGTATCAGGCAAGTCATGTTATTTATCCAATAGTAGCAATCAGTACCGCCTGCTATTTTAATCAATCTCTTCCAGTGTCCCATACCACTGGCAGTTCATACTGGAGCCCGCACTCCAGTCGAACCCATCCGGACATGGCCTACGGGTACCATTATCCAAACAAGAGAGTGACCAAATAACAAATGTTCCCGACGTCACTATTGTGTATACTATTTTATTATGTTAATTGAAAACCCATGGTCGAAGAGCTCTTATCGGGTAGGTGTATCCTGTGTATACCTGGGATCACGACCTTAAACAAACCCTTGGCTGCTGAGACCAGGGCCCTCCGCTAAGAGGGGAACAATAATCAAGTAACGGGAGCTCATGGAGCTATACAATCGGTAGGTAGCACTACCATCCCCTGCAGTGGGAGAACAATATGGATCCAGTACATCCACCCGATAAGATCTAGTCAACTGTCAAGTCTCCCCCATACCCAAGTTTGATATGATACGTCAAGTATACAATGTAACAAGAACAAATACAATACATGATATAGGTAACATGAGAACAGGACCTGAGCTCTGTTGATAGCATAGAACAATATAACGGGAAACGGGAACAATATAACGGGAAACGGGAACAATAGATGTGGGATTCTAGAGGTGGCCCCCGTGGCTTGGATCCACGTGGCACTTAGTTCCACACATCGCATATCAACAGCACTCATGTCCAATAACGGGAATAACAATTTCAGTGACGGGCAACAATCATATAACGGGAATACGGGGATAACATGAAACAATAATGCAAGGAATATGTACGGTGATCTATATGACAAGAATATAAACACAAGCCATGCATGTATACTGGTGAATATATATCACAGTGCTTCATGAACATGCAATACTAATGTCAAGTGGAACCGTGATGTGTAAACATGGCATAACTGAGTCCCGAGCATCCATGTAACGATGATATCAATGTATGAAATGAGGGTAGCCAGTGGATTGGTGTAACCGTGTCCCACTACTAGTGTACAAGGTATCCGTGTAGCAGTATCTCCATAACATGCAATAGTAGTGTCAGTGTTTCCGTATATCAGTGATTTCAGAACAGGCAATAACAGTGTTGGTGTCTAGTGCGTTCAGTGCCTTAGACTGTCTATGGGACGGTGATCCTAGCACATGACATATCAATCGCGTATCCATGGAACAGAGGTCATGAACGTGAAATGACAGTATCCTATGTAGTGTATCAGAGGTTGACATGAGATCACTGGTCGAGTGTAGTGGTGGGTCTGTATGGTGACTGTGTCATAGTGACAGTATACACGTAGCATTAACGAAGTCACAATGGCAAGTGATGTGAGAAATGTAACTACACCACGGGAAATAGATATACTCATCTCTTACGTATATGTTATAAGCGTCTCTATCATGAAGTATCGATTAAGTACCATGTATCGTGATTTATCCACATTTACAATTTATGAACGAAAGCAATCACTCAATCTACCATGAATAAATGTAATTTATAAAATGAAAACACTCACAAACTAGCCATGGAAGGTAGCTCTCTTCCTCACGATCGCAACGGATCCAGAATCGTCCAAATCGGAGTCCGGATGCTCCAGATATCGCCCGAATACTAAAAATCATAAAAATGGGTTAAATATGTAAATAAAAAAGAATTCAAATGCAATTAATAAGTTGAATCAGGGGGTTTTCTATAATATTATTTTTATTGGTTTTTGGATGCGGGTTTGGTGAGATAACGGGTTGTGATTGGATCCAATACCCAAACCCGTAACTTAAGTTAAATGGGTAACGGGTTATTGGGTTTAGGGTAGTGGGTTTTTGATTAACCCAATAGGGTTAATGGGTTTGGGTTTTACCCAAACCCAATAAAGGAAACATAGCAGCAGCAGCAGCTGTTGCTGCTGCTGCGCGCGCAAGCCGGCCAGCCCTGCTGGCCGGCGGCAGGGGGACCCGCCGGCGGCGGTCCCGGCCGCCGGCGGCGCAGCGACGGTTCAGGCCGCGAAAAAGAGTGGGGGAGAGAGGGTGAGAGAGATAAAGAGAGTTGACAGGAGAAGGAGGAGAAGAAAAAGAAAAGAAAAAGAAGGAGAAGAAGAGGAGGAGGAGGAGGAGGAGGAGGAGGAGGAGGTTGGTGTGGGGGCGCGGCCGCCGGCGGCGCTTGCGGCGGCCGGTGGCGCCTGCGGCCCGGCCTGGCCGCTGGCGACAAGTGGGCCGCCCCCTTTTCGGGTCTGCACAGAGAGAGGGAGAGAGTGTGGGGGAAAGAGAGAGAGAGATTTAGAGAGAGAGTTTTATGAGAGAGAGAGAGAGGGAGAAGGGGGTTTTATTAAGAGGAGAGAGAAAAAAGAGGCGGGGGAAATGGCGGTGGGTAAGGCGGTGGGAATTTTCCAGAGAAGGGAAGAAAAGAAAGAAAAAGAAAAGATTAAGAAAAGATTTAATTAATTAAATTAATATTATTTAATTTAGTCCAAAAGTTGACTCGTTCCGAACGGTGCCCAAAAATTACAAAAAATAGAGAATATTATCCTGAGACATAATATGAAAACGATTTGAAGAAATTCTATCTGATTTGCAAATTAAAAATCCTGGAAGATGTCACCGGTACTGGGCGACACCGGTTTGGCCGGATGTTTGATACATTCAGAAAAATCCCCAAAAATACCCTAACGTAGATAACACGATGCTAAGGCACATGGTGAAAGCGGATCCTCAAAATATAACTCCGTTTGTGAAACAAAAATCGTAGAGCCGGTTATCGGTATCGGTCGACACCGACTACGGAGATTTTCCAAAATAATCCAGAAAAATTCCAGAAAATCCTGAAAAATCTAAAATATTAGAAAATAATTTTTGAAACTGAAATCAGCTCAATCGGACTACAACGGAGGTCAAATCAATTTTGTACGTCGTATCGCGTACTGATACGGTGATACGTACACCAGGGATCAGAGAGTTACACCCCCTCTAGGTGTACTTTCAGATGACTCCGTGATGATTATCTAAGACTGGTCATGTAAAGGGAGTAAGTTTCACGATAGGATCTTTCATGATCCTGTTCATTTTGGGGATTGTAAATATGTAAATAGAAAAGAGGTCAATAAAGGTGGATTCCGTGAACCATCACATTATCTTAATTGGGTAGCAACACTTGACCCAATCAGACCACCACCGGAACCACCTGTAAGTTCACCTAGAGAGGGGGTGAATAGGTGATGGCTAATCTAATGGTCACTAAATGCCAAATAATGCGGAAGCTAAAAACAATTATGACCAAATTAAACTTTTACACTTAACACAACGTATAACACAAGAGTGTTGCCGAATTTCCCGTGAAGTGCTCTGGACAAACTCCTCTAGATTCCCCGTAAATAAGGGTTGAGGTGCCGCGATGGCTCTCTTGGTTGAATACAAGTGTTAGTCAACAATCCCAAGCAATATATCAATATGAGCACAAGGAATATATCATGCATATAAAAGTAAAGACAAGATAAGTAATGCAAGATATAAACAAGGAGATAGAGAGAGAGAAATGGCAATCGCAAACACAAAGGGTTTGTTTCGAGGTTCGAGCACCCTTGCTCTACATCCCCGCCTTTGACACCGAAGGATTTCCACTATGCAAGATCCCAATGGATCTCTCCTTGGTGCCGCAACACCTACAAACTCTCGGACTCCCTAGCCCATACACACGCAAGCTCACTAGCTCGCCGAGGCCGCACCTCAAACCACCGAGTTCACACAAGAACTCTAAACCACCGCGAACACACTTGTCCGCCTCCTCAAAGAAAAAACAAGAAATCTCTTGGTGATCTAAAACACTTTGATCACCAATTACAAACTCTCACAACACAATCAATCCTATGGATAGATAAGGCAATGGATAGCTCAAGTGATTGTGAGAAAGCAAGGAAAGAACTATGGTGAAAAACTCAAGGAAATCACTTAAACACTCTTAATAAAATCTTTCCTTTTGATTGGAAATATTAGCTTTCAAATTTGTGGAGAAAACTCTTTTAAGAGTATAAGAAAAACTGGCTCAAAGCTCTCCTAAAAACTTAGAGAAAAATAATGACCAAACCCCCAAATTTATAGGCTGTCAAAAACTATCCGTTGGGGTCTGTCAGACCTGTCGGTCGACCGCCCGGTCGACCGCCAACGGTCAAGAATCCGACCGTTGGAGCCTCCGGTCGACCGCCCGGTCAACCCAAAAGAACAGAGAGCACTGCTCTCAGTTTCAGTCGACTGGGTCGGCAGACCGGCCATCTGCCAGGTCAAGGCGTGCACGTCGTGCATGTCGGTCGACCGAGCCAGTCGACCGACTTCAGCCCTAGTCGACTAGCAAGGTAGTAAGTCGACTAGCTGAAACCTGAAAACAGTTTTTCTGGGATTTAAAACTAAGTCTTTTGGTTCACATAAAATCCCATAAAATACAAAGAATTTCTACAAAAATAGTTTAATCAATATACTTTGATAAACAAACATGCTTGAACAAAATCAAGGCATGTTATAAAGGATTTGGACTATTTTTGTAAGTTGGAAATATTGGCTCAATTGAAAACTAGTATTTTTCTAAAAATTATTTTCCAAACTTCTTCATGATACAAAAACAAGATATTTTGAATTCATTAAAGCATAGTGTGTATGGATATGATCCACTACACAATAAGATGAAATATCTATATTTTTGACAATAAGCATAAACTTGGTTTTGGTTGAAAGATGTAAACATGAATACCAAAAACCAAATAATATTTTGTCACAAAGAAAAATCTTTTCTAAACTAAAAATCTTTTATGAAAATAATTCTATCAAGAGTGTGTGTGTATATGTACTTGAGCAATCCACCACTATTCTATCCTTTACATTTTTAACTAAAACAAAAACAAAATCTTATACCTAGACACAAGTCTTCATCTTCTTGAAGGCTTCTCATCTTCTTGACTTGGTCCAAACTCCGTGCTAGCTCTAAATCTTGACTTTGAATCTTTTGTTGAAGCTATGCACCTACTAAGATCTTGATCAAAGAATCTGTCACTAATTAAACACAAGATCATTAGTAATATAACTACATGAGTTAATCATCATCAAAACTAGAGTGATGGGCCTTTGGGCCAACAATCTCCCCCTTTTTGATGATGACAAAACTCATGAAGTTATATATGCATGGATTAAAGTAAAGCTTCAAAGAAGCTCCCCCTTAACTCATGCATAACAAATAAATAATAGATATGGCAATGAGGTACATGAATATGTATGCAAGTATGGAGATAAAACATGCAACAAGCATAAATCAAAATCTTTTTCTCCTATTTGCAATACAAAAATATATATGCATAAACATAAATCTTTATTCAAACATGCATATAAACTCAAATACTTCTCCCCCTTTTTGTCACTCATCAACAAAGGGTTCAAAGTAAAATCAAATCAAACAAATTTTTCTCCCTCTTTTTGTCAAAAACAAAGAGATCAAGAAGGGTAATACAAATCAATCAATAAAGATTTATATGCGATATACATTCATGAAGAGGAAGACGCTAAGTTAACTTCCCTACACATATGCATTATATGAAGAAGGGATGACAAGCCCTAACTCACATAACACATATTATGTAATGCATAAGAGGAGATGTGAAGCTCCCCCTACACACGTATATCATATAAAGAAGAGTTGTCAAGCTCCTCAATTTATAGTATACTCAACATGAATCTATATGTAAGAGAGATGTTAAGCTCTCCTTGCATATAGGAAATACAAATCAAAATTTTGAATTTTTCTTTATCAAAACAAAGTTTTGAACTTTTCTCAAGAAACAAATTTTGAGATAATCATAATTTTTAATTTTGATACCAATAGAAAGTAGCAATTGAAAGTATGTGATATCAAATAATCATTGCAAAATCTTCAATTTTTCTTAAATTAAAACATATTGAGATACTAATTGAAAGTAAAGTTTTAACCCAAGCTTAGCAAAATTATAACGCTTTAAAAAAAATGAATCTATCTTAACTCAAGCACAAATAACAAATCATATATATGTATATAAAAGATAATACCAATAGAAATTGATACTATTTGAATTTGAAAGCATACATACATATAATCAAAACATGAGTATATACAAAAAGAATAATCATATTGATACCAATTGAAATGATCCAATGATACCAATTGACATAAAGTAATATCAAGTGTATATCTCATAGAAGAATAAATAACTAGTTTAAATTAATTTTTGAAAAACTAGTTAAAGATCCTTCAAAAACATGAAATCATATATTTTTCATGAATTATACTAAATACATAAAAGTTCAAGCACTCATAGTCCATAAAGCTCAAAATTATCTTGAAGAATAAAAGATGAGTGTTCAAGGGTTATGTAAATGGTATTTTCATGAAAATAGACGATGAAGCACAATCAATCATGAATAAAAAAAATTTTATTAAACAACACATAAAAATTATTTTTCATCTTAAAACACAAGCTTCTAGGTATATGTATGATTCATCCAAATCTAACAATATACATACATATCCCAAATATAAAAAGAGTCTATTAAAGGTATTTGCATGAAGGCAAAGGACTCACGGGTATACATGTATATTTATTAGATTTGAATAAAAATACATATACATGAAGTAAAATCATAAAATAGGCATAACAAGTATAAATGAAAGAATTATCAAAACTAGCCTATACATATGCATATAGTGGGTACAAATGAGCATGAAGTACAAATCATATATGAATCAATTTGTTCTCACTATTTGTACATGTATAAATACAAGTTTTGATAACAACTACATTTAAACTAGTATATACCACATGAAGCACAAAAATACATAAATCATGAACATGCTATATGATGTCATAAATGAAAAGCATTTATATAATCTAAGAGTTTAGAAATAGTTACCAACCAAGGAACTATGTTCCAAAACTCCAAATATGGTGTCGTCCCACCAAAACTCCTTGATAGCGATGCGTCTAAAGTGTGTCCATCCAATCCATGTGCATCCACTACCAGGCACCGATCCTCTCACGTTTTGTGAGAGCCCTCACCTACATCAAAAGCAAATGGTGGGGGTTTGGGTACCCATATTTTCTTGGGTCCTTGGGGGTTAGTCTTGTAAGGAACCCAAAATCTTTTATTAGCAAAATTACAATGATTTAACCTATCATAACAAAATTTTGCTAAATGGCCTTTGCGGCCACAATGTGTACATGTGTACACCTTAGTATGCTTATGTGTGTGTGAATGATCATGATGTGCAACATAAGCATATGCATGATGGGCATGATGTGCATGAACATGTGGAGTTTATTTCTTTGAAAACATTGACTCCAATCTAGTATGGTTGAATGCACAAGAGTTCAAAGTTGAACTCAAATCATTAATTTTATCTTTCAAAACATTAATCTCACTAGTGGTGGCATATAAAGCATGGGAGATATAGAATCATTTTTCTTTTTCTTTTACAAACATCTTCTTTTTCTTTTTCACAAAATTTTCTTTTCAAAGACTTATTTTCTTGAAAAACAACTTCCTTTTGTTTTTCCACCAAATTAACTTTATTTTTCAAAATAGTGTTTCCTTCACAAAGATTATTTAATTTGGTCATCAAGGAAACATTTTCATTTTTCAAATCATCTTTTTCTTTTTCTAAACATGCAATTTTAGTTTTAAAAGAATCGCTCTCTTTTAGCATGCAATCAAAATTCTTTTTAATTTTCTTATTATCTTTTTCTAAGCATGCAATGTTATCTCTAAAAGAATCATATTCTTTATGCATGCAAGCAATGTTCTTTTTCAAACTTTTATTTTTCTTTTTAAGCATGTCATATTTTTTCAAGCACAAGTTGACAAAAGGTAGTAAGCTCATCATATGACATGTCTCCATCATCGGATTCGGAGTTTACCTCAAGGGGGTTATCCCCTTGGACCATGTAGCACTTGTTGGAGGTGTCGCTTCCAACGTCCGAATCGCTCCCGGCATAATATAGATCCTTTTCGCCAAGGGAGGTGATGATGTTCCATGCTACAAAAGCCGAATCAATGTTAGATACCCTAGATAAATATTCATCATTTAGGGTAGACTTTAAAGCATGAAGGGCTTTTGCATTAGCCTCAATGTACTTGCTATCATTAATATAAGAATCTTTAATTGTAGCAAGATAAACATGAATGCCTAAGGCCTTGAGGTACATAGACATCTTAACCTTCCAAATTTGGACGTTAAGAATGTCAAAAATGGGTGGTGGCATGAAATCCATGGTGTGTGTACAAATATGTGATTAGCCTAAAAATGAGGATCTTTAACTCTAGGCTGTAATACCCAAATCAGAGTACCAAGCTCTGATACCAATTGTAAGTTCACCTAGAGGGGGGTGAATAGGTGATGGCTAATCTAATGGTCACTAAATGCCAAATAATGCGGAAGCTAAAAACAATTATGACCAAATTAAACTTTTACACTTAACACAACGTATAACACAAGAGTGTTGCCGAATTTCCTGTGAAGGGCTCTGGACAAACTCCTCTAGATTTCCCGTAAATAAGGGTTGAGGTGTCGCGATGGCTCTCTTGGTTGAATACAAGTGTTAGTCAACAATCCCAAGCAATATATCAATATGAGCACAAGGAATATATCATGCATATAAAGGTAAAGACAAGATAAGTAATGCAAGATATAAACAAGGAGATAGAGAGAGAAATGGCAATCGCAAACACAAAGGGTTTGTTTCGAGGCTCGAGCACCCTTGCTCTACATCCCCGCCTTCGACACACGAAGGATTTCCACTATGCAAGATCCCAATGGATCTCTCCTTGGTGCCGCAACACCTACAAACTCTCGGACTCTCTAGCCCGTACACACGCAAGCTCACTAGCTCGCCGAGGCCGCACCTCAAAACACCGAGTTCACACAAGAACTCTAAACCACCGCGAACACACTTGTCCGCCTCCTCAAAGAACAAACAAGAAATCTCTTGGTGATCTAAAACACTTTGATCACCAATTACAAACTCTCACAACACAATCCTATGGATAGATAAGGCAATGGATAGCTCAAGTGATTGTGAGAAAGTAAGGAAAGAACTATGGTGAAAAACTCAAGGAAATCACTTAAACACTCTTGATAAAATCTTTCCTTTTGATTGGAAATATTAGCTCTCAAATTTGTGGAGAAAACTCTTTTAAGAGTATAAGAAAAACTGGCTCAAAGCTCTCCTAAAAACTTAGAGAAAAACAATGACCAAACCCTCAAATTTATAGACTGTCAAAAACTAGCCGTTGGGGTCTGTCAGACCTGTCGGTCGACCGCCCGGTCGACCGCCAACGATCAAGAATCCGACCGTTGGAGCCTCCGGTCGACCGCCCGGTCGACCCAAAAGAACAGAGAGCACAGCTCTCAGTTCCGGTCGACTGGGTCGGCAAACCGGCCATCTGCCAGGTCAAGGCGTGCACGTCGTGCACGTCGGTCGACCGAGCCGGTCGACCGACTTTAGCCCTCGTCGACTAGCAAGGTAGTAAGTCGACTAGCTGAAGCCTGTAAACAGTTTTTCTGGGATTTAAAACTAAGTCTTTTGGTTCACATAAAATCCCATAAAATACAAAGAATTTCTACAAAAATAGTTTAACCAATATACTTTGATAAACAAACATGCTTGCACAAAATCAAGGCATGTTATAAAAGATTTGGACTATTTTTGTAAGTTGGAAATATTGGCTCAATTGAAAACTAGTATTTTTCTAAAACTTGTTTTCCAAACTTCTTCATGATACAAAAACAAGATATTTTGAATTCATTAAAGCATAGTGTGTATAGATATGATCCACTACACAATTAAGATTAAATATCTATGTTTTTGACAATAAGCATAAACTTGGTTTTGGTTGAAAGATGTAAACATGAATACCAAAAACCAAATAGTATTTTGTCACAAAGAAAAATCTTTTCTAAACAAAAAAATCTTTTATGAAAATAATTCTATCAAGAGTGTGTGTGTATATGTACTTGAGCAATCCACCACTATTCTATCCTTTACATTTTTAACTCAAACAAAAACAAAATCTTATACCTAGACACAAGTCTTCATCTTCTTGAAGTCTTCACTTGAAGGCTTCTCATCTTCTTGACTTGGTCCAAACTCCGTGCTGCTTCAAATCTTGACTTTGAATCTTTTGTTGAAGCTATGCACCTACTAAGATCTTGATCAAAGAATCAGTCACTAATTAAACACAAGATCATTAGTAATATAATTACATGAGTTAATCATCATCAAAACTAGAGTGATGGGCCTTTGGGCCAACACCACCACCATAAGATAATATTTTCCTTCCATTTCTTCTTTTTCATGCATCTATGCATTAATTCATCAATTGAGGATAATGCATGAGATAGGTGTGGGGGAGGGTTCTAACATAACTTAGATTTTTCTTTTATTATTAAAAAAATATTAACATTTTCTTTACTTTTAAAATTTTTTTGAAAATAGAAACAATATTTTGACATATTTTTTGTAAAAATTAAGTCAATTTTAAGGAATAGGAGAATCATAATTAGAATTTCTTATACTTGGTCAAAATAAGATTATTTGTTTGATTTCTAAGGTTAGGAAGAAAATTTGAAAAAGTAATTTAGTCTTGATTTTTACCTTGATGAAATATGCATGCTTTATACACTTACACACTTAGGGTTCAAAAACAAAGATTCTTATGCCTTGTTATAAAAAAAGAAAAGAAAAGAAATATATATATATAAATATTAAAAATCCTCTGATTAAGCTGGGTATTTGTGACTCATAAAGCATGAGTATTCACGTCTAAAAGCGGTTCATATAATAAAATCCTAAGTTTTGTGACCTTATTTGCTCGAGTTCTTAAATCCTTGGGGTGTTTTCTCACCTGGTGCCCTATGACCGTTCGGTTTGGGAGTCACAGATTAAAGGCTCGTTACATGGGCAGATTAGAAAGCCTAATAAATCTAAGGAATAATACCACAAAAAAAATAAAAAAATAAATAAGGCATAAGAATTAGAGTTAAGAACCCTTAGTCAAAATTTTACGGTCAGAAGGTGCATATGACTTAGCGTAAAGAAATAGACTAGATGAGAAGTACAATTTGACTCCTTATTTTGATTGATAACAAAATTTTGAATAGAGACTAAGTTTAGGAATGAAAAATTCGATTTTCTTATAACTTATAGATTACTTGAACTCTTACAAAAATACTTCAAATATTCTTCTCTTTCAAAATATATTTTCAAAATATTAACACTTTGTGTCTCTCTTTTCTTATGGATTTTGTGGGTATAATCCACTGAAAACTCTCACGAGATAAAACTCGTCCTCCAGAGGTAACCTAGTAGTTTAACGGTCTGTTTCACATGCTCAGTGCAATCGCGTGACCTGCGAAAGTGGTCTAATAATTTCTTAGGTTTAAATTTTGATGTTTTGCTCGAGAACGAGTAAAAGATAGGTGTGGGGGTGTGATTGCACACATTTATTGCATTATTCTTTATTACATTTTCACATTTATCATGTAATAAATCTGCTAAATTTCTTATCTTAAATGTCTATTTTGCAGAAGATAATCATGGGGAGAAAGAGGATAAAATCAAATAAATATTAGTTAAATTCATATTTAACTATATCTATTTGGTTAGAGGAGGATGATCTCAAATCCAGTTGGTTAAATTCAGTTTTTAGTGAATCAAGTAGTTAAAATTAAAGATCAACCGAGGATAACGTCAAATACAGAATTCAAATTCAAAATTCAAAGGGATAAATGGATAGAGAGAAGATCAACAGATGAGATAAAACAATTTTGACTCGGATTCTGACTGGATACATTTAAGTATTTGAATCATAACTTTCGCTACCAAAACTAAAATCTAATGATTCAAGATGATCCAGAAAGAAGACTTAAAGGCTACAACTCTTAAGTTGATCACTATCTCTAATTCTGTCATTTGATAAGTTATATTTAGCGATCAACACACCAACAAGCTGCAGATTAGAACTGAATATTCACATCAAATTAAATTTAGAGATAAGGGAAGGATTCAAATCAGAAATAACCAGCTTTCCCTATCTTAATACTCCTCTACCCTCTGCATTTCTCCTATAAATACCTGCAATCTCAAAGGCAAATAGGAACGACCAAGCAGAGAGTAGAATTTAGGCTATTCTATAATTTGTAACTTAAATTTGTAGTTTTCTTTTATGTATTTTTATTCTCTTTATATAACTGAGAGGAGAGGAGATTTTCATAAAGGAATGAGAACAAGCTTGTACTGAGGGTGACACCGGTGTAAGTAATCTTTTCTTTCATTGTTATTTGAATCGAATCAAAATTTTCTTTTCTATTCTATTCTTGTTTTTGTTTGCTTCCCTCTTCTGTGATTGTGAATCCAAATGACTCCGATAGCCTCAAAGTTGCCTTGCCCTTGCAAGTGTCGTTGATGGCTTATGGTGATGGATATCCATTTCTATGGTAGTGTAGCTTACCCCTTCATTTCATAGTGTAAATCGAGAATGGGGATGATCCTATGTGTCATACTTCACTCGCCTTCAAACAAAGGTACATCGTCAATACGGGTCAAAGTTACGCAGGCGCCGAAGAGGTAAGTAGGTTTTTAGGTTTTAATTTTCTTTTCTTTTCATTTTAATTTAGATCACCAACACCACAAATTCCCAACTCTATTATCATTCTTTTTTTAATTTCTTTATAAATATCCATTTTCTATTTTTCTATCTTCTTAATCTACCACTTTCTTATTAACTTAACTGTAACTTATTTTTCTCTCTTCTTTTAAAGAACTAAAAGAAGATCATTAACCATAGATTGTAACTTAAAAGAGAGGTTGCTAAAAAAGCTTCCATCGCTAGTCCCTCCTTGTGGATCACGACCCGCATAGACACTTGCTATTGTGGTAGAATTTAGTACTTGCACATTTTATTCTTAAGTTCTGAAATTTTGTATTTTTGTGTGCAGGTCTAACCTCAATCAGTCGGTCGATCTCTACTGCGGTCGACTGGTCGGTCGACTGAGCTCAGGTCACATGGGCTTATGCACGTCTTGTGCACGTCACCTAGCCTTCGGTCGACCGGTCGTTCGACCGCAAGCAGCCCAAAACCACATTTGAACATCTTTTTAAATATATTTTAAATACCATAAAATCTTCATAAATGTCACAAAAATAAGTTCATTGAAATAATATGAATTACGAATATGTGTGATAAAAAATCAACACATATTACAAACATGTGAACTATTTTTTTCGAGATATAGAAATTTAATCATGAAACCAAAATTGTATTTTCTGAAAACTAAAGTTTTGTGTGTGTGTGTCTGTGTGTATAAGCTTGAGCAATCCACAACTAATCTATTATTTACATTTTATCCTAAAACAAAAATCTTAAACTTACAAACTCTTGATGCAAGTCTTCTCTTGAAAATCTTCTTCTTCAAGTAGAGTTGATCCAAACATGATTCATGAACTAAACTCCTCTTTGAGTACTTGATGCGATCTTGAAGCGCGAGCTCTTGAATCAACACGTGCTAGCTTCAAATCTTGATTTCGAACCTTTTATTGAAGCTAAACACTAGCTAAGATCTTGATCAAATATTTGAAACTAAATGAGCAAAAGATCATTAGTACTATAATTACATGAGTTAATCATCATTAAAACTAAAGCGATTGACCTTTGGGCTAACATGTTTTAGCCAAGCAATCCATCACTCGCCTAGACCATACAAGCTCCTTTGTACACAATTCACCTCTTTAAAGCCCAAATTGAGAACGTATACCCTCTTCCCTAATCAAATCCGTTCTCTTCCCTTCCCACCTCCCCTCTCAATCTGCATGCCCAGAAGAAAAGGACTCCAAATCTACCTTACCTAAGAGCATCTCTAATGGCCCTCCATTCCTCCAAATTGGAGGGAGAAGCACTCCAACCACCCTCCATTTCCCCCTCTAAAAATGGAGGGAGCTCATTTGCCCTCCAAATTTGGAGGGAGATGGTGGATTTGAAGGGTACCCTCCATTTTACTAGTCACTTCTATTTATTTCAATTTTACCATTGCATTCTCATGTGATTTTTTTAAAACACTGAATGTATCCTTTATTATAAATAAACTAATTATTTAAAATCAATATAGTTTTAAATTTACTCATCTGTTTTTAATTAAAATTATATCATTGAAAATGTCTCATCGATATTTTTGTAATGAGACTAATATTGAATATTTTTAATATAGATTTTAAATATATTTTTGTTTTATTATATCCTTATTTTTGTTGAGCGTGATCGCGAGGATAGAGAAATATTGACGATTGATTTAAGTAAGATTACTGATACGAGCGAACATGCATACTTTGAAAAGAAAAAACAGAAAATCATTAACACAAATAGTAGTGATTTTCTAGTCGATGGTTCCTCATCGTACAACCACAGAGGGTATTCTATTGTGTTTTGAGAGAAGCTAGATATGGAGGTCTATCAGGATATCAGTACAGTACCCGTGGCTACGGAGATGACCTATCAAACTACTAAGTTATTGTTATCTTATTTTCTTGTGTAATATAATTTCTGTATTCCTATTTGCAGTTCTTTTGGGACGGGTTAAATAGATCCCCGTGTATTTACTTATTTGAAAAATAATATTTTTAATTAAATTTAAAAAATTAGTTTAAAATTAACTTCAAAGACATTCAATATTAATCTCATTTAAAAGATATGACGAAATATTTTTAACAGTATTTTTTTGTTAAAAAATAATAAATATTAATTAGTTTATTAATTAATTTAAACTATACTCTTTATTGAAATAACTTTAATTAAAATTTTGTTCTGCAGGTGTATTGAAGTGCCCGCATTTCCTCCCCCAAATTGGAGAATATTCCTAGAATATTCTCCAAGCTGCCCTACAAAGGGCACGGCAGCATTGGAGATGCTCTCTAATGACGTAACACCTAACCTCTCTCCTCCCCCCTATAGAAAAACATTTGAAACATGAATGCTTGAACCCAAAAACGTTAAAACTCTCTCTCTTCAGAAAGAAACAAATACGAATTATCTGCATGGTTAACCTTTGAAACCCACAACACTCAAATTCTCTCACTTTAACCACAACAAATTGACACCAAATATATAGAAACAGAAAGCAATCCCAAATAGGAACAAATCCTTAAAATTTGAAACCAACTCAAACGAAATCAAAGATCGAAGTGAAGTACTTGGGACACCATCCCAAAAGACTAGTTCTAGGTGGAGTTGCCCAACTGCAGTCGGTCACTACGTGAGGTGGCGGCACGCCTCATGTGAAGTACTCAACTGCAGTCGGTCACTCCTCTACACCGCGTGCGCCCATTGCAAAGGAGCAGCACTGTTAAAATTTCTCAAGAGCCCAACATTAGTTTCACAGGGGCCTCCTCTACACCGCGTGACAGAGGCGTGCGCCCATTGCAAAGGAGCACCACTGTCAAATTTCTCAAGAGCCCAACATTAGCTTCAACCTTTTTAGGTCAGTGGGTGGGCAGGCCCCATTGCGCCATTAGGGGATCTACATCGTCGAACATCACCCACGCACACGACTAAGTTCGGGGTATGGCTCTGACACCACTTGAAGTACTTGGGGCACCATCCTAAAAGACTAGCCTTCTAGGTGGTATGTCCAAATCCTTATATACCCAAGACCATCCCCACGTCTAGCCGATGTGGGACTATTTGTTCGACCCAAATTCCAACAGCAAGGACAAAGCATGGCCAACACATACCTTCAGTTTCTCGGAGCCCAAAACGGCGAAGCAAGCAAACGGTCGCCGGCGTCAACACACGCGGGAGAAGAAGCAAGCAAGCAACGGACCGAAGAAAGCCCCCAAATCTGCAAACAGTGAAATCCCAGCTCCAGCCTAAAGTAATAAATCAAGCAGAAGATAAAAAAGAAAAAGCCCTCGAACGCAGCAACAAAAGGAGGAAAAAAAAAAACATAAAAGGGACAATTTCGTGCAACTCAAACCTCACCTCCCCAATCACTGTTTGCGCCCAACTTTCTTCAAGGAGGAATTTTTCTCTATCTAGGAGCTCATAGTTTTGTGGTAGCCTGCAAGGTTTGCATCACAACCAACGAGCTTGATGAAAGGTATCCGACATTTGTTGCATAGTTTGGGCAGTTTAATGGTTCGACTTGGGAAAAGACATGTTCATGCGGCCTATCACTATAATAAAAATAGACATTAGAGACTACTTCTAACGTGACAATTATCATAATACATCTCAGAGATTATAACAGATTTAGGCTGATGCCTTGCAAAAGGGCATACAAGTACCCACAACAATTGAACTAGTTTTAATTAGAGATGATACAACATTATTTATTTTAAGGTAAATTATGGTCCTCCTATCCGTCAAAACTATCTCCCTACACTGATACACAGCTAAAGTTTATGGGAAATAGTAAAATAATCATTTTATAGCTACTTCTATTATTGAGAATGTGTAAACAAGAATAATAACTAAAGTCATCTCCCCTTGGCTGGTCAGAAAGATAGACCTTTGAGCATAAGTTCAGTCATACCATATACCAAAGGGCTGGGAATAACCAAATGGGGCCATCCCATGGGGATTTAAACCCCTCAGATATAAAGGGCTTCAAAGACACTACTCCTTTCATAATAATTATTTTGATCAGATATTTCCATGATAAGGAAGCAACTTCCTTTGGTCCCCTGCACGACAAGTCTTCGCTACCCAAGTGGAATTGAAGTATAATCACGTTTCATTCCCCGGCCCAGTCCAACTGGAAAGCGATGCCAGTCGAGTCTGACAGATCACTTATGTGTGGTATCGGGATAAGTGAATTTTGCGGTACCACCTACAGCCCCACCGGAGCCAACTATTCTGACGATCACTTTGATTTGTGGGCTAACACCGCCACCACCAATGCCGCTGCAATTCCATCATTTCCTATATGTGGCCTGGCACGTCTCAATGCTATGAACGAGGGTGCGCGTGCACTTGGCTGGAGGTGGGGGTTCGGTTCATGTGCGTGAGCCACACACATACGATAAGAGAACCAATCACGCATTGACACGTATATTGATCCTCTTATAATATGTTATGTGTGTGAGTCTCACACATATATTATAAGAGATTATAAGAGTTTCAATTTACATGTCAACTCGGAATTGGCCCTCTTATTGTATGTGTGTGGCTCACACATATGAACCGAATTCGGGGGTGGGGTGCCGGTTATACCACCGTCTATTTAAACAATTTGCTTTTAAGAGTAATTATAAATTATGTATTAGATTTGTCGTCTCATTTTTCATGTTCTCTTGCTAGATGTGAGATCCTGGCTCTCCTCCACCTAACATCCCAGCAGAATCAAATGGCTAGTCACTCTTAAAGTAGAAATGGGTCAAGTTAAGCCGTCCTAGCCTGAAAATAAGAAGCCTAACTGGTCCAAAATACCATCCTCTATCTATATTAATGTGTCCGATCGATTAAACTTGCAATAGCGATCGCACGGGGATGAAGATTTGGGACCGCACTCAAGTCTAAAGAAAAGTAGGTGTGACATTCACCCAAGTGGCAGTGTGTCTTCTAGTAGTTCATTCACTTGCACCTGAACGTGAATGATCCAACGACAAACTGCAATGCCCTGTCTGCATGCTTTTCTTGGAAAATGCATGCATGCATGCACACGTGTGGTGGCCACCCAAGGAATGCATGTGTTGTATGCTTTTCGATTTGCCTAGTATCTTGAGATTATACGAGAGAATCTGAATGGCAACATAAAGATGTTCAAAACTACAGCTTTTTTGAGTTTGGGCAGCAAGCTAGCTATTCCCATATATTTTGTCTTGAAAGCAGAAAGCATTCATTATGAACCAGGGGCGAGCAGAATTATGGTTCAACTGCACCTGATCGTACACATATTTTGCATTCTTTTTATTACACTCTTACATTTATCGTGTAATAAATCTGCTAATTTCTTTGTCTTAAATGTCTATTTTGTAGAAGATAATAATAAAGAGAAAAAGGATTAAACCAAATAAATACCAGTTAAAATCAGATTTAACTGGATCTATTTGGTTAGCTGAGGATGATCCCAGATCTAGTTAAAACAAATCAAGGATTGGGGCAAATGTTCAGTTGAAGATCAGAGTAAATCAGAAAGATAATACCAAATGGAAACCAGTAAAATTCAGATTTCTAAAAATCCATTTTGGTTAGCTAAAGATCAATTGAGGATAATATCAAATATAAAGAGATAAATGGATAGAAAGAAGATCAACGGATGAGATGAAGCAAGTTTTGACTCAGATTCTGACTGGATACATTCATTATTTGAATCATAACTTTCGCTACCGAATCTCAAATCTGATGATTTAAGATGATCCAGAAAGAGGACTTACAGAGCTACAACTCTTATGTTGATCACTATTTCTAATTCTTTCATTTGATAAGTGATATTCAGTAATCAACACGCCAACAAACTGCAGATCAGAACTGAATATCCACATCAAATCAAGTTTGGAGATAAGTGAGGATTCAAATTCAGAAATAGCCAGCTTTCCCTATCTTCATACTCCTCTAACCTCTGCATTTCTTCTATAAATACCTACAATCTCAAATGCAATGGGGGAGGACATGCAGAGATAGAATTTAATCCACATTTTTATTCTTTTTAGTGTACGTTTTATTTTCTTTTCATGTAATTTTTATTTCTTTGTAAGTATAGTTTAGACTGAGATTCATGTAAGTAAGAGAGAGAGGCTTATGTTGAGAGTGACACGGATGTACCTCCTCCTTTCTTCCATCGTTTCTGTAAACAATAAAAGGTATTTTTTTTTTTATGTTTGTCTTTACTTTTGTTTTCTTCTTCTTCTTTCTACTTTTCCTCTTTTGGTTATGATGAGCATTCAAGTGAATCTAGAAGCATCAGTATAGTCATATTTATGTGAGTGCCAATAATATTACATGATGATGTTCTCCTC
Organism: Agave tequilana; assembly: GCA_038442645.1. Classification (NCBI taxonomy): domain Eukaryota; kingdom Viridiplantae; phylum Streptophyta; class Magnoliopsida; order Asparagales; family Asparagaceae; genus Agave; species Agave tequilana. The sequence goes on from JAVJIF010033095.1 coordinate 204,618, forward strand.
CTCAAGATTACGTATCATTTCATTCTTGTTCGTCTTGATGATGTAATGCAAATAGGGACTGAGCTTGATCTTATGTTTTATGCGTTGAACGCCTTTGAAGTAAGGTAGAACATGTAAGGGTTCCAGATAAGTCATCAAGCAGAGGAGGTAAGTATTTCTTTAATCTTTTCTTTTATTTCTTTAGTTTAGATCACCAACACCAACAACACCCAACTTTTTCATCACTAATTTCGATTTCTTTGTATATGTCTATTTTCTGTTTTTCTTTACCTTCTCATTCTACCATTTTCTTTCTAACTCAACTTTAACTCAATTTTTCCTTTTTCTTTTAAAGAACTAAGAAGAACTTTAACCACACTTTGTAGCCTAAAAGAGAACTTACTAAAAAGTTTCTATCGCTAGTCCCTCCTTGTGGATCACGACCCGCATAGCCACTTGCTATTGTGGTAGAATTTAGTAACTTGCACTCTTTAATCTTAAAATCTGAAATACTGTATTTTTGTGCAGGTAAAAGCTCAATCAGCACCGGACTGATTTTTCAAATCGAGTCGAGTTAGCGAACCGAACCGACTATTTCAGTTCAGCTTCGAATAACAATTCAGTTCGGTTTAGTCGGAATCTAATTTAGAAGAATCAGTTTGGTTCGATAGTAGGTTCACATTATTGTTGGCCCAAAGGCCCACCACTCTAGTTTTGATAAAGATTAACTCATGGAGTTATAGTACTAATGTTCTTGTGTTATTTAAGTTACAAGTTCAATCAAGATCTTAGTTTCATGTTTAGCTTCTTCAAAAGACTCAAAACTAAGGTTTGAAATTAACACTTGTTGATTCAAGATTTCAAGCACAAAGATCATATCAAGAACTCGTGAGGGAGTCTAGCTCAAAGGAATCACGTTTGAATTGAGTTAAGATGAAGAGAACGATAATATCAAGAAGAAGACTCTAATTTGTAAGTGTTTAGAAGTTTTGTAAAGAATAGTGTATATTTTTTCAAGCTTATACACATAAAACAAAATTTGATATTGGTTTTCAAGAACAAAAGTTTTGGGCTTTAGTTTAACTAGTATGTTTTGCTTTTATGAGAAGATATTATCAAAAATAAGTTCATATTGCTTTATATGTATATTAGATCATGCAAATTGGCGCTTCAAATGAGTATGAGAAACTTGTTTTAATATTTATATAAGTTTTGAAGGAGGAATGCAGGAGGAATTGCAAGGAGGACCATAGTTGTTTGATAGGTAGATCATCATCCTTAAGAAGTGGGCACCAAACATAGGCTTCGATAGAGATCTTTTTTGCTCTGTTGTAGTGTGGGTAAGGATTCCCTCTCTGCATTTAAAATTTTGATCAAAAGCTATTCTCAGCAAAGCGGCAAGTGTTATTGTTGTTCCACGTTATCTGAATAAGACAATTGCAAATGGAACTTGGTTAAGTTATGCTATAATTTTTGTTGAATTGAGTGCTTCTAAGCTACCCCCAAAGTTATTTGATCTACAACTTTAGAAAGATAAAGATCAAGTTCAAATCCAAGTAGAATATGAATGGATTTCCCTCCATTGTCAGAAGTGTGCAAGTTTTGGGTATCTTACTTCTCAATGCCCTACCAAAAAGAAGTGGATGCCTAAAGAGACTCCTATTGTGGAGGTAGTTATGGTCTATAATATAGACACAATTGATGAAGAGATAGAGATAGTGACTTGTGACACTCAAAAAATCAGTAGGAAAAATATGAAAGATGTTAGAATTTTGTCTTGTTTTCAAAAGGAGATGATTGTCAAAGAAGATCCAATCGAGTTGGAGAAGATGATAGTTTGAAGTAGAAGAAACGAAGCAGATCAAGAAAAGTTAGTCAATTTATAATCCACTAACAAAGACTGCTAGTCGACTAGTCCTAAGTACTAATCGATTAGGACTGATACAGAGAGGAAGCAGTTTACAATAATCGACTATATAAACCTATTAGTCGAATAATGGAAGGGATTAGCCGACTAGGCCTAAATGCTAGATGACTATACGGGACGTTTTCTAATGCAGAATCAGTTTTCTTTTCAGCGCCGGTTTTCTTTTCTAGTGGAGTACGAATATGACTCAACTCTATTCAATGAAGGATTTATTTCTAAAGATTAAAAAGTTTAGAATTCTTTTAGATTAAGGAAATCAACTCCTAATAGGATTGATCAAGATTCTTCAAACATCCAATGGCTAAAATCATCTCATAGTCTGAATAGGAGTTGATATTGTAAAATTTTATAAATAAAGGTTGTAACCAGCATTGTAACCAATAGAGAAAATACTGATCTCAAGGAGAAAAGGTGGAGAACACCAAGGAGATCAGAAGAAAGTTAAGAAAGAGAGGAGTAAGGTGAAGGTGCATAGAGATAAGGTACTACTCTTGTAATCTTGGTCTAGATTAAGGAGGAAAGCGAATATTCTTGTTATATCAAAAGTTAGGTAGATCTCTTTATATTAAGTTATTAATAAAGCTCTCTCAAGATCTCTCCCCGTGGACGCAACAGTGGTATTAGAGCTAAAGGGTGACAAAGGGTGATATGTCGAAGATAAAAAGTTCTACGATAAAGTTTGAGGTCGAAAAGTTCAATGGTAAAGGAAACTTCGGCTTATGACAAAAGAGGGTGAAGGTAATGCTAGTGCAACAAGGTCTTCACAAAATCTTGCAGGGTAAGTCAGTAAAACCTATAGGTATGTCAAATGAGGATTGGGAGGAGATGGATCTAAAGAAGGCAACCATGATTTAACGATGTCTCGCAAACAAGGTTATGTACACTATGTTGGATGACGAAATGGCTACGATTTTGTGGTCTAGATTAGAGACGTATATGACAAAAAGCTTCTCTAACAAGTTGTATCTTAAAAAATAACTATATGGGCTACACATAAATAAAGAGACAACAGTGTTGGAGCATCTAAACTTCTTCAATAAAGTCATTAACAAGCTTTTAGTTGTTGATGTCAAGATCAACAAGGAGGATAAAACATTGATACTTCTCATTTAGCGTCCAAAGTCATATGATCACATCATTACCATCATGGACTACAGTAAGAAAACTCTCATCTTGGAGAAGGTTACGTCAACTCTCTTATCTAATGAGATAAAAAAAGATCAAATCAAGAGAAGCAGACAGGATCAAGTTTGGTGGTCATGAGAAAAAAATGAAGAGGAGAAGGAAATAAAGGTCTGGGCTCGTCAAAGGCGTATCACTTTTATCACACGGAAGGTCATTGGATGAATGACTGCAAGTATCGGTAAGAGTGGTTGAAGAAGAAGGGGTAAGCTGCGAAGGCAAGCGTAGCATTGAGCGATTTAGAGAAAACTGAATTATTAATGGCTTCCTACGAAGATAACACTTCTCAAAATAAAGGCTGGATATTTAACTCGGATAGTACGGTTCATGTATGTTCTCAAATGGAGCTGTTCAACTCCTTAGTTGAAAAGAAGGAAATGACAGTCAAGATAGTGGATAGGCTCGGCTTATGAAGTCATTGACACTGGGACAGTCAAGGTTACAGAAAGAGATGGGATGGTGCATGCTCTGGAGGTGATCTAGTATGTCTCGAAGGCACGTATAATCTAATATCCATAAGGGTGCTCGATGAAGAAGAATACCGAATCCAAGTACAATAAGGCATCGTCACAGTTAGCCAAGGAGACATGATAATCTTAAAAGGAGAGAAGTGTGGAGGGTTATACAAGATGAAAGAAGAAAACTCAGTTCGAGATGGAGTTTCAAGGATAAGCTTGAAAGAGAGTTTATCATGAGGTAGAGCTTCAAAAAAAACAACAATGGGACGTGAACTGGGTCAAAGTGTTGCAGGAAGGAGAAAGGGTGCATTCGGGTAAGGCCTTAAATGGCCCAAGTCATGGCGATAAATCAGCCAAAGGACCACGGAGAGAGGGCAATAGTTAAAGGCTTCATGGTACGGTTACAACCAAGAAAAAAATTAAAGTAGTAATACAAAATCTCAAGGTGTTTTACTGAGGGCTTGAAAAGCAAGTCAATGTGGAGATTATTAGGATTTTGTCTTATTTTTAATAGAAGGTGATGATCTAAGAAAATTCAATCGAGTTGGAGAAGATGATGGCTTAAAGCAGAAGAAAAAAAGCAGATCAAGAAAAGTTAGTCAACTTATAGTCAACTAATAAAAACTACTAGTTGACTAGGCCTAAGTACTAGTCGACTAGGACGGATACAAAGAGGAAGCAGTTTGCAGTAGTTGACTATATAAACCTATTAGTCGACTAATAGAAGGGATTAGTCGATTAGGTTTAAGTGCTCGTTAACTATATGGGGCATTTTCTGAAGTAGAATCAATTTTCTTTTCAGGTGCCGATTTTTTTTCTGGTGGAGTATGAATATGACTCAGTTTCTATTCAATAAAAGATTTACTTTTAAAGATTAAAGGGTCTAAAATTCTTCTAGATCAAGATCAACTCCTAATAGGATTGATCAAGATTCTTCGAGAATCTAATGGCCAAGATCATCTAATAGTCCGAACAGGAGTTGGTATTGTAAATTCTATAAATAAAGTTAAAACCCAGTATTGTAAACTACAGAGAAAATACTGATCTCAAGAAGAAAAAGGTGGAGAACACCAACTAGATCAGAATGAAGCCAAGAAAGAGAGGAGCAATGTGAAGGTGCATATAGATAAGATAATAATCTTGTAATCTTAGTCTAGATTAAGGAGGAAGGTGAATACTCCTTTTACATCAAGAGGAATGTTAGACCTCTTTGTATCAAGTTATTAAAAAAGTCTCTCATGTTCTCTCCTCGTGAACGTATGCCAAGTTTGAGCCGAACCACATTAAATCCTCGTGTTTTTTCTTATTATTCTTTTGTCTTAGAATTGCTAGTTTGCTTTACAATAGTTTTCATTTACAAGTATACACATTTTTTCATGTTCTGCAAACATTATTTCTGGGAATAACAATTGGTATCATAACATATCAATTTCGCAACAAAAGATGCTATCAGCGTAGATCAATCAGTATAAATCAAGCAAAGATACTGAGTTAAAGGAAAAAATCCTGGAAGGATGAGGAAAGGCCAATAAAGGTAAGATGTAACCATAGATGAAACCGGTACAGATGCCTATGAGGAAGAAGAGATGAATTCCATAGCAGAAAAAATGATGAGAATAGTGAATAAGATATATTAGAAGTTATAAATGTGAATTAGGTTTTCAAATAGCAGTGGACAACCTTGAGTGTCAGATTAAACTTGCAAAATAAAAAGCTGATAAATCAGGAAAAAAGGACACTAGGTAGGTGAAAAAGAATATTACTTCTATGCTTGTCATAAGGAGAAGTAATAGGAGCACTAAAGATACATAATCAAAACATAAATGAGTATTTTCTTATGAACTTGATAGTGAGAAGAAGGAACGTGGGAGGACTTAATTGCTTTAGAGTTCTTCATTGAGTCAGACAGAGTTTTGAAAAGTTGAGAATTTAATTTGTATCGTATGTTAATACAAATGTCTTTATATCATTAAAAAATCTTAACCAAAAGTAGAGTGTGGTAATCATTACCCGCTCTATGTTTGGTTCTAGAAGATCCATCACATAATATAGTTTATATATCAATGTATTAGTTGTTTTGAATAAAATTTACAGCTCAATATATATCGTTATATAAATATTTATGTAAACATGTATAAATTCAAGTTTAGTATGCTATAAAGGGCGGGTTAGAGCAAGTTCAGATTTGTGTTCACTCTCCGGTCTTGCTGAGTATGTATGAGAGGATTTTGAAAGAAAATGAAAGCTCGTCATATTGAATTCAATCATATTAACAGTGTTTGGTAGCATTTATGATGGACCCGATTGATGAACAACCCTACAGTACTCAGGACTTGTTGGAGCAAAATTGCGCGGCGACTCATATCCCAGTCACCCTAGTCATGTTTAAACAAAGAGTTATCAAGTACTGCCTCATAAACCGTCTCATTTGAATAGAACTTCGGTTAATGTATCAGTTGCATTCTAAAGCCGTACGTCAATACAAATTTTCTCTCTAACTCCGTCTCCAGGAATCCAATGTATGAATTGCACAACATCTTCTGAATTGAGATGCCATTGAGGAGCCATGCATGAAGCCGATCTATATAGACCCATAATGCATTTAGACAATAATAAGTTTTCAGGTTCATAGATTAATTTTGTCTTACAAATAGATCATGTTTTTATCATGATGCAATCTGACAAGGGTTGGTTTGCTTGCAGAACTGGTGGAGTTCCGAGGAAGTGGCTAGCTTTATCAGAGACGTCCACATAATTCGCCAACAACAAATCAGCACGTCTGAAAGGAAACCCACTGATAATCTAATCATTTCAGCCTTCTGTGAGAACCGCACTTGTCATCTTTTGTGCAAGTGATGAGAATGACTGGAGCTGAAAGAGATGGAGATTGTTATGTTTCAAACAAGAATCGGGGCCGACTCAATTGTATTTTTCCTTGATAAACTCGCACCTACTTCTGTAGACTCTGACTGTTACTCGACAGGAGATTCTCAAGTGATATCCTGTTCCCGTTTGGCTTGGCGACAAATCTACTACAATATTTTTTCTCATTTATTTTATTTTTTTAATTTGACTTGAGCGTAGCGGAGTCTTTGTTAGGCCAAGATCACTGATGTAGACTCTCTTTTGTCTTGCACGGCTCGGCGGAAAGTTGTTGCAAGCATAACTCAGGAGACCATACGTACTATGATATCCACCAATGATCTCAAGCATGTCATGAGATTGATTACCTCGAGCCCACCAGATGAATATTAAAAATACAAGAAGAACACGTCTCAAACTTGACCTATGCTCAGGAGGAGAGAATTTGAGAGAGTTTTATTAATAAACTTGATACAAAGAGATTTAACTTTCCTCTTGACCCCACAAATGTATTCGCCTTCCCGTTGAGTCTACGCTTAGATTAGAAGAGCATATATTCTCACTATGCAGAGCTTCTTGACTTTTTGGGGCCTTACATTGTTATTCACCACAACTTACTTCTGCTCTTCTGCTCCACCTAAATCCTACGTTACAACCTTTATTTATAGGATTTTACAATACAACTCTTATTTGGACTATAGATGATCTTGATTATTGGATGCTTGAAGAATGATCAATCCTATTAGGAGATGATCTCCTTGATCTAGAAGAATTCTAAACCCTTTAATCTTTAAAAACAAAGCTTCATTGAATAGAAACTGAATCCTATTCATACTCCACCAGAAAAGGAAGCTGGCGCCTGAAAATAAACTGATTCTGCTTCAGAAAATGCCATGTATAGTCGACTAGTCTTAAAGGCTAGACGACTAGTCCCTCAAATTAGTCGGTTAATAGGTTTATTGGGTGACTACTGTAAACTGCTTCCTCTCTGCATCTTATTTTTGTATCTGCCCTAGTCGACTAGGCTTGTGTGTTGGTCGATTAATACCCTTACTAGTCGATTAATCAGTATCATCTGGTTTTGCTTCTTCTTACTTCAAGTCATCATCTTCTCGAACTCGATTGGATCTTCTTGAACCATCATCTCCTCTTGAAGACAAGACAAAATCCTAACAATCTCCATCTTGACTTACTTTTTCAAGCCTTTACTAAAACACCTTGAGATTTTGAATTACTACCTTAATTCTTTTCTTGATTGTAACCGTACCATGAAGCTTTTAACTCTTGTCCCCTCTCCCCGAGGCCTTTGGTTGTTTACCTCTATGTCTTGGGCTATCTCGGGGCCTTTGACTGTTTACCGTCGTGCCTTAGGTCATTACGGGCCTTGCCCGAATGCACCTTCTTTTTAGTCGTCCTACAATACTTAGATTTGTTGCAATTTTCCTTTCAACTCCACATCGAAGTGAGCTCCCTTCAAACTTTTCATTGAAACTCCTTGACCTAGTTTCTTTTCTTTGACTTGCATTGTATCACCGCCGCCACCAGCAAATTCCGCTTTGTGATGCCTTCCCAGCCATGGGGGCCGTCAATTTTGAGGCAATCCGCCTCTAGTTCTGCCATGGTCTTACCAACATTACATGAACATTGTCAAGAGTTTGTCGTGCCATAGTCTTCCACCGATCACTTGGTAATAGTTCACCTTCTATCGATGTTTTAACCTTGAGACTTATTGTCTTCACATAACTGACATGGTCTTTCTGGGCCTTCCTGCCACACACTGCCATTATCTTCCTTTCATCAATCAGGGCTGTCATCCACCACTGTATTGATATTTGTCAGATCTGTTGCCCTGCTATTAATGATTTTCAAACCTGATAGATCTACTAATGCCTTCAATAATCTCACTGCGTCATGACTAGTCCGTCGTAACTTTGACCGTGATCTCCGTCTATTTCTGTAACCGCTCTATACAGAACCTACATCAAACATTGGAATCTTCTCGATCAGCACCCACCATTGCATTCAGATTGTTGAAAACATAGGGTTCGACACCTTGATCGTCTGAATCCGACTACGATTGCACGATCTACCTTCCGATCAATCTCGTCCATTGAACGTTTTCATCACCCTCTGCTGTTTTTTCTTTGACTTGCTGTTGCAGCGAGTCTCCGTGGGATGTTTGTGCGATACCTCTGTGAGCTCATCGAGCTTGTCTTACTGTCCGCCATTGACAATGATCCGATCATCACCTCCACATCTACTGTGTTCAGATATGAGCATCATTGAATCTTGACGACTCCACCTTGATCAATGTACTCCAAAGTCATCGATCTTTACCTTAGAGCAAATTTGAACTTTCTTGTTATCTTCTTCATCTTGATGCTTCCGCCGAATTTTATCGACTTGACATCTTCTTCTTCATCTAGAGTCTTGAACGAACCTCTTTAACTTTGATACCAATTGTTGCGTACATAACCCAGGATATCATACTTACTATGATACCAATAGTTTAGGAGATATGAAGATTCCCACTGACGATCTCAAGCACACCATGAGATCGATTACCTCGAGCACACATGATAAATATTAAAAAAATACAAGAAGAAGAACACACAATTTAACGTGGCTCGGCCCAATCTTGAACTGCGTCCACAGGGAGAAAACTTGAGAGAGTCTTAGTAATAAACTTGATACAAAGAGATCTAACTTTCCTCTTGATCCCACAAGAGTATTCGCCTTCTCATTAAATCTACGGCTATATTACCAAAGTATACCTTCTATTCATGCATCTTCACTTTGCTCTTCTCTTTCTTAGTTTTTTAGGGCCTTACATTGTTGTTCATTACAATCTTCTTCTGCTCTTCTTCTCTTCTGCTCCACCTAAATCCTAAGTTACAACCTTTATTTATAAGATTTTACAATACAACTCCTATTTGGACTATGAGATGATCTTGGTCATTTAATGTCTGAAGAATCTTGATAAATTCTATTAGGAGTTGATCTTTTTATCTAGAAGATTTTAAACCTTTTAATCTTTAGAAACAAACTTCATTGAATAGAAATTGAATCTTATTCATGCTCCACCAGAAGAGGAAACCGGTGCCTGAAAAGAAATATGATTCTGCTTCAGAAAACGCCATGTATAGTCGACTAGTCTTGAAGGCTAGTTGACTAGTCCCTCTAATTAGTCGACTAATAGGTTTATTAGTCGATTACTGTAAACTGCTTGCTCTCTGCATCCTACTTCTGTATCTGCCCTAGTCGACTAGGTTTGTTTGTTAGTCGATTAATACCTTTACTAGTCGACTAATCAGTGCCATCTGGGTTTGCTTCTTTCTGCTTCAAGCCATTATTTTCTTCAACTCGATTGGATCTTCTTGGATCATGCGAGTTGGATCTTCTTAGATCATCATCTCTTCTTGAAAACAAGTCAAAAACCTAACAAAATTAAACTGAAAATCACAGTTCTAACTAGTTATTTGCTGACAACAAAATGAGCGTGGCTGAGGATTATAGTCCTCAAGCCGGCCTTTATTCTTATCGGTGAGAGGAGAATAGTGTCATGCTTAATTTGAGATAACTGGCTGTTAATCATGCGAAGATACTTTACAAGTAGTGTACCTTTAGGAACATTAGATAGGATGTTTTTAAGTTGATCTTTATTCTAGCAGCTTCTGCTGAGAACATATACTCGTATCTCTATTAATTGAAAGGGAAGTAATAAATCATTTTTTGGGTAAATTCTAGAAAGGCCTTCTATACTACTACTTATTGATCATGAGTTGCCCAATAATTATTTTATATTTTCAATTTTATACCTCTTTTTTCTCTCTTTTGCTATTCAATTTTTTTTGCTAGTAAAAAAAATGAAATCCGTTTTGCTACTATTTCCCTCTCTATAAAAAAAAAAAAAAAAAAAAAAGCCATAGACCTGATGCAAGTAAGATTTCAACAGCAAATCTTTTGCCTACTACAATTTTACCACTGTCCTACAATGACATCTTCTCCACCCTCTCTCTCTCTCTCTCTCTCTCTCTCTCTGTGTGTGTGTATGTCTCTCCCTTCATCTTCTACTTTTTCCACCATCTTTTCACATCTTTCCCCCGGGGGTTGGAACTGTAGTAAAATGTAGTAGCAATAATCACATCAAGGTGCAACAGTAGTACATGGAGAGGAATTGGGTTTGGATTTGATAGGGGTTTGGATTTTAGAAAGAAAAGAAGATTTAGCTTCAGAAAGAAAGCAAATAATTTGAGTTTGTTGGATTTTGAAGAACAAAGAAAAGGGGTATTGGCTTTAAGTTACGTCTATAGTTTAAAAAACGAATGGAGAGTTTGATCTGAAGGAGAGTGTGTTTATTTGAAGGATGACTTCTAAAAAAAAAGATACGAGAGATGTGTGAAAGTAAGAAGAGAAAGATGAGAAAGGAGGGGAGAGAGTTAGGGCTAAAAACGGGCTGGGTCGGGCGGGTTTTTGAGATATTTTATATCCGACCGGTCACACAAATCCAAACACAAAACCTGCCCAAACTCAATTGTGTTTAGTAGTTATGCACCTAAACCGCACCAAACACGTTCGGGCGAGTTAGGGCAGGTTTGCGGGTTTAACATGTCGGTTCGATTTTTACATGCATTCTGGTTTGGTCTTTTATTCATCTTTCTCTATTAGAAATTTTAGTTTCATTTTGAGATGAATCGGGTTGTGGCGTGCAAAAGCGACAGTTCGGCGTTTGGGTTGCCCAAATACTACTAGATGGGGAGCTTTACGAGCCTTGTAATTTTACTTGGACTAAATTTTTGGGGTGTGCATCAGTGCGGTTCAGTTTCATCAAAAAAATATAGATCGAAACGCACAGCTTAATTTTTCAAGCTAAACAGAGTAGAATCAAAAATTTCGGTTCGGTTACGGTTTTAGAGTTAGGTTCTGAGAGAGGAAGAAAGAGAGAGAAGCGACGAGCTTCAGGGCATGTAATTTTTCGGGTGAAAGAGAGAGCGGGTAATTTTTTGGGTGAAGGAGAGAGTGGGGAAGAGGGGTGTGCTTAATTCCAAACCATTGACCAATGTCTCTCCTTTGGGTAATTTTTTGAGTTGAAGAGAGTTCGATTCGGTTCGATACAGTGAACTGAATTCAAAAAAAATTTGAACCGAACCGAACTCCTTCTCAAACCGCACAGAATGATCGGTTCGGTTCGATTGCGATTTGTCCAAACCAATGCTCACCTCTAAAATTTTTATTTTTCTTTTCAGTTATATTCTAATAGTGATTCTAAATATCTAATTTGAAAGATTGTTTTAAACAAGAAACAAAAAATTTCAAATATTATAATAGTGAGATAATGATTTGATGAGTTGCCTTATATCGCCCTAACTGACCTAATCTAATTTTAATATAACTATTAAATATTTTATTAATTATAAAACTTAATAGCATATTACTGAAATATTCTGATAAGAAAGGAACGAAGGACATGATTTTAAACTATTAGCTTTTCAAAGAAATATAGACATATTTTTTTTGAATTATATATTTTCTTGTATATATAGTGACCTTTTGTTTTTTCAGGCATAAAGTTTTTCATGAGTTTGAACGATTTAAGGTGACATAGAAAAAGAAGAGGATAAAGCTCAATCGTGCAAAGGAATGTTAGGAGTAACCATTTCTTTGTAACTGTTGTAATCATCTATTTGTAATTTTTTGGAGTAATATTCTGGTATTATATTTATTAGTATATATTGCATATTGTAAAAGTGATGATCTAATAATTATTGAGAGATCTCTATCATGTCAGTAACTGTGTTGTATTTTTATCAAACATCCATATTTTATAATTATAGCATTACAACTATGTGTTGTATTTTCTTCTCTCATGATTTTTCAATGAAAGAAATGCCGGTGTCCTCCAGCAAACAGGAGATACAGAAAATCACGATATTTCGGAGCTCATACGAAGATATTAGGGAGCTAGATGAGAACTCGAACCGGGGAAATTGATAGGGATAGGAGTTTTATTGATGTTTTATCAAGCTAGCAAGTATGAGTGTGAATTTTGTCTCTTCTACCTGCTTGGAGTAGGGAGAGAAGAGATAAAAACTTGATGTTAGAGTTTTTTTAACTCATCGGAAGAAATAGTGCAGAGATCGGAGTTCAAAAGAGAGAGAACGCAGTCCATATGCAGGCCAGAACAGAAGTCGGCCGACCGCCCGGCCGACCGACATGCACAATGTGCACAGAAGCAGCTCGGTCGACCGCCCGATCGACTGTAGCAAGAAACAGTCGACCGGAGAGGTCGACCGACTGGCATATACCAACTTTCGGTTGGCAACGGTCGACCGAAGGAAGAGGTCGGTCGACCGACATGCGAATCTGCTTCTCCTGGTGGGATTCAGACTTCGTTTCTGAAAAGGAGTCGAATCCAATTGTGGTTTCCTAAAACCCTGAGACTCTCTGACTATAAATAAAGGGGTAAAGCTCTCATGAATTGTGAGCGAGGAACAACCTGTACTTGATTGTTGAATCAATAAAATCTCTCTCTCCCTTGCCCGAGGACGTAGGCAAATTGCCGACCCTCGTTAAATATTGTGTTTGGCTTTCTCTCTTATTTATTTGTTCTTGTCTTTTGGGTTCTTCTCTGGTGCATCTCTCTCTGTTGCTTGGGTTCCTCATTGGTTATTGCCAGGCGGCGCAATAAGTGGTATCAGAGTATCCCAGGTTCTTCGTGGGATCGTGTGTCAATACCAAGAGCATTGGTGGCTGTTTGGCAGAGATCGTGTGTCGATCTTGAAGCAGCGTTGGGACTGTTGTGGGATCGTGTGTCGATCTCAGAACAAAGTTTGGATTGCTCAAGGAATCAAATTTGGTGGAGTAGATCGTTTCGAAAACTCTCCTAAGATTTTACTTTGAGGTAAAGATTCTATCATTATCTAGTTTTTGATCTAACTCTGTTTGTTTTCCGCATTGTTTTGAGGAATTTATTGAGAAGATGGCTGGAGATAGTACATCTACGGTGAAATTCATGAATCTACATCCATTGAAGATTGATGTAGTAAAGTTCGATGGCAAGAACAACTTTGGTATGTGGAGATGTGAATTGATGGATGCATTGACGACATCAAACCTCGAAAACACTCTACGATTGGAGAAAAAGCCCGAGGCCGCTCCTGAAGAAAATTGAGACAAGATAAATCGAACGGCGTGTGCTTTGATAAGATCTTATTTGACACAAGACATCAAGTATCATGTGTTACATGAAATATCTGCAAGGCAGTGTGAGAGATCCTGGAGAAGAAATATCTGACAAAAAGCATCGAGTCATGGTTGCAATTGAAGAGGAGATTTTATCGCTTCCAGATGAAGAGAGGACTCTCTATTGATGAACACATGAATAACTACACCAAGATTCTTACATACTTAGTTAACGTAGATGTGAAGATGTGAAGATCGATGACGAGGATAAGGTGGTGATTCTACTTAATTCTCTTCCTGACGAAGAGTAGGAGACCTTTACCTTAACTTTGATCAATGGTAGACAAAAACTTAACTACAGTGAGGTGTCGGCTGCTCTTATAAATTATGAAGTAAGGAGGCAGGACATACTCACTTCTTCTGAGAGTACATCAGCAGCGGCGTTGGCGATAAGAGGCAGGAGTTCCAATCGAAAGGGTAAAGGTGATCATGGGAGATCAAAGTCCAGACCAGGTTTCAGAGAGCTGAAGAAGAACCGGTGCGCCTTCTGCAAAGAATTAGGGCACTTAAGTAAGAATAAAGAGTCGACGACTGAGGCAAATCTCGCACAGGTGGTCAGTACTCACGCCAGTACTTCACAGGCAGGTGGATCAGACTCAGACTCATCGGTATTCTCTTTCTCTGTCACTACTCCTATCGTTGGTTACTCAGAAGACTCTGAGTGGATGTTAGATACTGAAGCTACCTATCATGTATGCCCAAAAATGAATTGATTTTCTAGTTTTGAGAAGTTAGATGGATGTTCTGTTATCATGAGTGATGATCGCCCATGTAACATAGAAGGCATAGGTACAGTCCATATCAAGATATTTGATGGGATTTTACGGGAATTGAAGGAAGTGAGATATGTACCTCAACTTGAAAGGAATCTTATCTCAGTTGGTGCTTTGGAAACATTGAGTCTTGAGGTATCTATAAGAGAAGGTGTTCTCAAGATGACCAAAGACTCAATGGTGGTTTTGAAGGGCGTCCGTCGAAAAAATCTCTACTACTTGAAGGGTTGTATAGTTACAGGTCAGGTGGCGACTTCTTCAGATTCAGCTAAAGATTCTACTAGGTTGTGGCATATGAGGCACGAAAATACAAGTGAAAAGTCTTTGCAAGCTCTTGCAAAGCAATGTCTATTGAAAGGTGCCAGAACCTACAAATTGAAGTTTTCTGAACATTGCGTCATCGGAAAGAAAACCAAGGTGAAATTCGGCACAGCGACTCACTGCACCGAGGGAATTCTGAATTATGTTCGCACTGATATTTGGGGACTACCAAGACGACATATATTAGAGGTAACCACTACTTTGTGACTTTTATTGATGATTATTCTAGGCGACGTCGGGTATATACCATGAAACACAAAGGGGAAGTCCTAGAATTGTTTGTGGAGTGGAAGAAGAATATGGAGAAAAGTACAGGAAGAAAGATCAAAGTGCTCCGGTCAGATAACAAAGGTGAGAATAAGACTGATCATTTTCTTAAGCTATGCTATGATGAGGGCATAGAAAAGCACTTCACAGTAAAAGAAATACCGCACAAAATGGGATAGCTGAAAGGATGAACAGGACTTTCTAGAGAAGGTCCGATGTATGTTATCCAATGCCGGATTATCAAAGAATTTTTGGAGTGAGGCTTTGGCATATGCTTGCTATCTTGTTAACAGGTTGCCTTCATCTGCGATAGGAGGTAAAACTCCTTTAAAAGTTTGGTCAGAGAAACTTGCTCAGGATTATGATTCGCTAAGGTATTTGGGTGTCCGGCCTACTATCATGTTAAAGAAGACAAGTTATGAAATCACCTAGAGGGGGGGTGAATAGGTGATGGCTATATGTAAATGGCACAAATGCGGAATTTAAAATTTAACTAACACAATTAGCTCAAATAAAAGACTTGCAATAAATGAAGCAATTTATAGTGCAAGAAAATAAAGGAGTTGAGTTTAGAGAGATTTGAGCAAACGCAAACACGCAGATATGTTTCCGAGGTTCGAGCCACGCTCTACGTCCCCGCCTTCACACTTGAAGGATTTCCACTATTGAAGATCCCACTGGATCACCAATACAAGGACACACTTGTCCTATCTCTCGTGATGCCGCAACACCACCCGGAGCACACTAGCTCGCCTTGAGGCCGATGCCTCTACAACTTCACTCAAGAAGAAAAGGATCACACTTGACCAAAAATTCGCTCACTTGCACAATCCTAAAACCAATATGTAGATGAGGAATTATGGGATTGTGTAGTGCAAAAGCTAGAGAGAAGTAGAGGTAAAGACTTCAAATGGGTGTCTAGAAATTTAGGGCTTTTGGAGAGAAAATCTTTTCTAAATGAAAGCCTTTGAAAACTTGTAAATCTTTTGAAAATCTCTTGTAAAAATGTTCTTGATTGTTGTGTTATCATGTTGAAGTGACCTCCTATTTATAGGGGTCAAAAACAGCTTCAGAGATCCGTTGGGATCAAATCCCAAAAGAAAATCTGTCAGAAAATAGAGCTGTTGGAGTCTGTCAGAAAATCTGACAGCAGCCGGTCGACCGGGCCGGTCGACCGCCAACGGTCAAAAATCTGACCGTTGGGGATCTACGGTCGACCGCCCGGTCGACCCAAACAACCCGAGAGCACTGCACAGTGCTCGGTCGACCGAGACGGTCGACTGACACGACATGCACAGAATTGTGCGCGCTGGTCGACCGGGACGGTCGACCGGTTTCTGTCAGTTCTGAAAAATCAGAACTTCCAGAACCCTGAAACCTGGTTTTTGGAATTGGTCTTGGATTTGAAGTTTTGTACCTTGTAAAGCTTAGAGTGTGAGCCTATGTCACTACTCTAACAAGTTTGAAACATTTTTATAAAAAACTTCTTTGATAAAACTTGTTTTTCCAAATAAATGTTTTTCCAAAAACTTAAACTATTTTCCGAAAAACTTAATCTAAACATGTTAACTCTAAATTGAAAATAGAAATTAAAAATCCTTTTTGAAGTCATGAACCAAATTAAATGTGTGTGTAGGTGGTAATCCCATAACTCTACTTCTAACATCTAGGTTTTGACAAAATATCTAAAATGAAAAATACAAATACAAATCTTGGTATTCTTCATAATCTTGATCTTGACTTGGTCTTTTCTTCATTGTCTTGTTCCCGAAGCTTTCTATTGTGCTTGGCTTGGGAATGCAAATCTTTGGCGAACTCCAAACTTGTGAGTCTTGATTGTGGAGCCGTCAAATCAACTTGTTTTAACCTGAAATGCTTTTAAACAGAAATTGTTAAATACATAACTAGATATGGTTTGTTATCATCAAAATATCCATCAAGATATAGGGCTAATGGCCTTTGAGCCAACAATCTCCCCCTTTTTGATGATGACAAAACATATTTAGTTATCTCAAATATTTTGGGTGGAGATTTCAAGTGAAGCTCCCCCTCAACATATGCATATACAAAAAAAAAATATGCTCAAGCATAGACAAATCTCAAAAGAAATGGTGGGTACATCCATAACACATATATCCATGCTAGATAAACATACTCATGTCATAAAAGTACTCATGTCATAAAATAGAAATGAAACACACATGTCCACAAAGCATAACCAAACAAGTACATGTCCACACAAACATAAATACAAGATAAAGATTGTTCAACAACAGAAAAAATATACACAAAATATGGAGTCTCTCTCAACAAATAACTCTCCCCCTTTTTGACATCATCAAAAAAAAAGGGGAGGTCACTCTCATCACTGGCACCACCAGCATCGTCGCCCTCATCGTCGTCATCATCTTCGTCGTCCTCTGATGAGCTCTCCACAGTAGTGCCTTCAGCCATGGTCTTATCACCATCATCGTCTTCCTCTGAAGAAGAAGAAGAAGAAGAAGAAGCTGCCTCCTCTGGATCAATGCCGACCACCTTTGGCCGAGGTGGGGGAACAGAAGAAGGAGCTCTGGTAGGAAATGGAGGGCCGGTGGAGGGAAGGGGACGAGCAATGGAAGTGGGATCAGGAGAAAACATGTCGAATTTCGTAAAGAGTGCCTCAAATTGCGTATCCATGAATCTCATGGAGTCAGCAAAATAGGACATATCGTTACGAATTCCTTGGATCTGTGAGTTCATCTCCGCACGGAAAGCGGCCTCTTGTTGGAAACGGGCGTCCATCTCCGTACGAAAAGCTGCCTCTCGCTGCTCAATCCAGGACTGGTGCTCCTGAATCTGAGAGCGAACCTCAGAAGAAATCATGGCCTGAAAATCTGAAGGTAAGACAAGGCCAGGAGCAAAAGATATCCCTGGGGCCGAAGAAGACCCAGGTGCTGATGAAGATCCAGGAACAATAGGAGGAGGAACAGGAGGTTGCACAGGAGTGTGACGACGCAACTGAGCTTCCATCCTTTTCAATAGAACTCCGTCAATGTCTATTTGAGGATCATCAGAAGTCTCAGAAGAAAGATCGAAGCCTAGAGTTTTGAGAAGACGGGTGATAATCATGCCAAAGGGTAAACCCCTACCGGACATGCGAATCTGGTCGGATGCCATGTGGGAAGCAATGAGACGGGAAAAATTTATCTTAATGCCTCGCAAAAGACAATAGATAATCAAAGGCACAGGACCCCTAGCATGGCTATATTCACCAGATTTAGGGACAATGTCATAAAAAATAATCTTGGTTAGGACTTGGGAAGTGAGAGTGAACCTGCTCACAACTTCTTTCCTGACCAAGCCGGGGTTGTCATCTCCGTGAATCAAAGTGGATGCGGTGAGTGCAGACTCACCGTCCGGAAATTCAAAATCATGAAGGTCATGAGAATATACATCAGCTCCACCAGGGGAGAGATGTAGGATATCAGCGAACTGACCAATGCTTAGGTCAATGTCCCTGCCTAGGACTCTAGAGAAGATACCGTTTCCATCAAAAGAGAGATTAGCATAGAAATAAGGCACGAGGGATGTATAAACTTGTTCTTTAATGGTTAAGAACTCGTTTAAGGAGTTGTTCTGCAAAATACGGGGGATATCAAGATGTTCAAAGTCTTGAATAACTACAAATCTCCCTGAAATGATGTTCCTCTTGGAAAGATTGATATAACGATTTCCAGCAAGCTCATTTATAAAGGTTCTTTTAGGTTTAGGAGTGTGGGAAGAAGTATGAGCTACTGATTTACCTTTCTCAGTCCTAGTCCTTTTAGATGTAAACATGTTTTTGAAGAAAAAGATGATTTTTAGGTTAGGGCTTGATCTAGAAAGCTTAGAGACCTAGAAATATTGACAAATAGGGGAAGATCTTAAAGCTAGATAGTAAGAACAGAAGAGAAAAACAGATTTTTACCTGAAGGATGAAGAACCAAAACCCTAGATCAATAAAACCTGAATATCTCCGAATCCAGCGGATGGGAAGACCTGAAATTGAAGATCCAGCACTTGGAGATGGAATTTGAAGTGGGTTTTAAATGGATTTTGAAATGATTGAGAGATTGGAGAGATAGAGAAATTTTTGGAGAAGGAGAGAAAATGGGTTCGTCGGCTGAAAGAGTGAGAGAGAGAGAGAGAGAGAGAGAGAGAAGTGAAAATAAATAGCAGTTTAGGGCTGAATACGACGAACGGTCGACCCAGAAAACCCGAGAGCTCTGTAATCTCAGAGCGGTCGACCGGTCGGTCGACCCAAGGATCCCGAGAGCTCTGCAAACTTGCAGCGGTCGACCGGCTCTAAGGACGGTCGACCGATAGCAGATAAAAAATAAAGGCAATTTATTTCAGGCGAAATTGGTCGACCGCGCCAATATACGGTCGACCGTCTTTGCCTGAAAGACAGTCTGCAGCAACAGCCAAAAAAAAAATTTTAATTAAATACAAGGATGATATAATTATACAAACAACATGTTTTAATCTTCATTAAGTCAACTTATCAACCAAAATTACATACAAGACATTTTATTTTAATTTTTCATATATAATACAAAGTTTTAGAGATGTTGAAGCTGAATACCCAGTGACGGGTTCTGAACTTCATCCTCTTGATTCCTCTTGAATGAGTTGAGGTGCGCAATTGCCATCTCTAAGGTATTTTGCTTTAAATATGAAAATTTTTACAAAAATTAATTTTTAGTTTTTGAAATACGATGAGTACATAGATATATCATGAAGACTAGATATGTGGACATTCACAAAGATATCAAACAAAAAATGGCATATACACAATTGAGATAGAAATGTAACTCTACATTAGCATATGTCTATAGAGCACAAAATAAGCTAACACTTCTATACATTTGTATATATATCAAACAAAAAATTAAACTTTTAAATGGAGAAGTTACCGAACATAGGCAATCTCCAAAATATAGGTGCCTCCACGATAGTGATGCAAGCTTGATGTGATCTTTGGGCTTTGTTGCATCCACCACCCGGGCACCGTTTCCCCCTATGTCTTGGAGGAAGTAGATCCACCTGTATCAACTAAAATAGGTGGGTCTTTTGGTACCCAAATTTTCTTAGGTCCTATAGGGTTAGTACCGGGGCGAACCCAAACATGTTTGTTATGTACATTATGCTTCGCAAAACAAAATTTTTCTAAATGGCCTTTGCGGCCACAATGTGTGCATACATAAATTTTACCACTACCATACATATGAGCATGCCTATGTGTGTGTGCATGTTTTCGTGCATGAGCATGGTGTGTATGTTTCCCTTGGGTTACTCCCTTAGGAAATCTAGATGCAAATTTATTAAGATCAAAAGCACACTTCTTTAAAGTGTTATCCAAATTTTCAACACGTTTTTGAATTTCCACAAATTCATTTTTATTACAAGAAACCATGGGGGTTTTTCCTTTATTAGCCAATTTATATTTATCAAAGTCATTTTTCAATTTTTCAAAGGCAATAGATAAAACATTCTTCTCATTAAGACAAGTATCAAGTTTATTCCTTAAAATATCATTTTCCTTTTTCAATTTTTTATTATGAGATTGAGAGATCTCATATCTATGTTGTAACTCTTCGAAAAAAATGTGCAAGTTCATCCATTGTAAGATCATCATCTTCTAAAGTGTTATCAAGGGTTACCTTAGAAGCATCTCACCTTGTGCCATGAAGCACATATGAGCGGCGTCGTTCTCCTCTTCGGATTCCGACTTCGTGTCATCCCACGTTGCTACCATAGCCTTTTTCTTCCTTGGTACATGCTTGGAGGTGGTTGCTTGGAGAACGGGGCAATCCGCTATGAGATGTCCGATCTTCTTGCAATGGAAGCAAGGACCGGGTTCTTCTCTCTTCTTTTCAAACCTTCCTTGAGGTTTCCCTCTTCGGAAGTTGCTTTGCCTCCCTTTCCTGTAAAACATTTTGCCTACCTTCCGGATAAGTATGGCAAAGTCCTCATCGCAATCCTCCGATGAGTCGTCCTCTTCAATAGTGGTTGGAGTGGCTTTGAAGGCGATTGTTTTCTTCTTGGGTGCCTCCCTTTCTTCTCTTACCTTCATCTCCATCTCATGGGTTTTGAGATTACCGATGAAGCCGGAGAAGTCCATCTCCTCCCGATCGTTAAGCTCTTTGAGAGTGGTCGCCTTGACTTCCTAAGCTTTGGGAAGAGCTCTAATGACCTTGCGAATCTTTTGGTCATTGTCGATCGTGTCACCTAGAGAAGATAAAGCATTAGTGATCTTGGTGAAACGAGTGAGCATGTCATCAATACTCTCACTTTCAAGCATATAAAAATTCTCATATTGAGAACGTAGCAAGTCAATCTTGGATCTCTTGACTTGTGACGTTCCCTCATGAGTCACAATTAAAACATTCCAAACTTCATATGCAGATTTACAGTTAATAATGCGTGAGAGGTCATCTTCATTAAGGGCTTGGGTTAAAGCATATTGAGCCCTAGCATTAGCCTCATAGTCATTGGTAGTGTCCTCGGACCATGATCTCTCATCGGTGAGAGGCTCTACAAATTCTTTAGTTATGGCCCTAACTACCCTAACTCCTAGGGATTTAAGGAAGAGGTTCATCTTGACCTTCCAAATGGGGAAGTTCAATCCATCAAATTTAGGTGGGGACTTGATGCTAGAAAAATCAAGTGAAGCCATAGATGAATAGTAAAATGCACAAAATATGACGAATGCAACAAATAGTATAGCCAATAACAAGGATCTCCCTAAAGTGGTTAAACCAAATACTAGGGTTAGGCTCTGATACCAATTGAAATCACCTAGAGGGGGGGTGAATAGGTGATGGCTATATGTAAATGGCACAAATGCGGAATTTAAAATTTAACTAACACAATTAGCTCAAATAAAAGACTTGCAATAAATGAAGCAATTTATAGTGCAAGAAAATAAAGGAGTTGAGTTTAGAGAGATTTGAGCAAACGCAAACACGCAGATATGTTTCCGAGGTTCGAGCCACGCTCTACGTCCCCGCCTTCACACTTGAAGGATTTCCACTATTGAAGATCCCACTGGATCACCAATACAAGGACACACTTGTCCTATCTCTCGTGATGCCGCAACACCACCCGGAGCACACTAGCTCGCCTTGAGGCCGATGCCTCTACAACTTCACTCAAGAAGAAAAGGATCACACTTGATCAAAAATTCGCTCACTTGCACAATCCTAGAACCAATATGTAGATGAGGAATTATGGGATTGTGTAGTGCAAAAGTTAGAGAGAAGTAGAGGTAAAGACTTCAAATGGGTGTCTAGAAATTTAGGGCTTTTGGAGAGAAAATCTTTTCTAAATGAAAGCCTTTGAAAACTTGTAAATCTTTTGAAAATCTCTTATAAAAATGTTCTTGATTGTTGTGTTATCATGTTGAAGTGACCTCCTATTTATAGGGGTCAAAAACAGCTTCAGAGATCCGTTGGGATCAAATCCCAAAAGAAAATCTGTCAGAAAATAGAGTTGTTGGAGTCTGTCAGAAAATCTGACAGCAGCCGGTCGACCGGGCCGGTCGACCACCAACGGTCAAAAATCTGACCGTTGGGGATCTACGGTCGACCGCCCAGTCGACCCAAACAACCCGAGAGCACTGCACAGTGCTCGGTCGACCGAGACGGTCGACTGACACGACATGCACAGAATTGTGCGCGCCGGTCGACCGGGACGGTCGACCGGTTTCTGTCGGTTCTGAAAAATCAGAACTTCCAGAACCCTGAAACCTGGTTTTTGGAATTGGTCTTGGATTTGAAGTTTTGTACTTTGTAAAGCTTAGAGTGTGAGCCTATGTCACTACTCTAACAAGTTTGAAACATTTTTATAAAAAACTTCTTTGATAAAACTTGTTTTTCCAAATAAATGTTTTTCCAAAAACTTAAACTATTTTCCGAAAAACTTAATCTAAACATGTTAACTCTAAATTGAAAATAGAAATTAAAAATCCTTTTTGAAGTCATGAACCAAATTAAAATGTGTGTGTAGGTGGTAATCCCATAACTCTACTTCTAACATCTAGGTTTTGACAAAATATCTAAAATGAAAAATACAAATACAAATCTTAGTATTCTTCATAATCTTGATATTGACTTGGTCTTTTCTTCATTGTCTTGTTCCCGAAGCTTTCTATTGTGCTTGGCTTGGGAATGCAAATCTTTGGCGAACTCCAAACTTGTGAGTCTTAATTGTGGAGCCGTCAAATCAACCTGTTTTAACCTGAAATGCTTTTAAACAGAAATTGTTAAATACATAACTAGATATGGTTTGTTATCATCAAAATATCCATCAAGATATAGGGCTAATGGCCTTTGGGCCAACAAGTTAGACCCAAGAGCGAAGAAATATGTGTTCGTAGAATTCAAGAGAGTAATAAAAGGCTACAAAATTTGGGATCTTAAGGACAAGAAGTTTATCCTCATCAGAGATGTCACATGTGATGAGGCTTCAATGTTAAAGCCTACAATCTCTCAATAGGTGGAGATTGAGAAGATCAAAGGGATATCGCAGCAGGTGGAGAGTGATGCTACTTCACCGTCTCTAGAAAGAACAGTATCATTGGAGATCATACCCACGGTGATACAGGGTAGTAATCATGCAGCTGATCAGAGTACTGATAATGATGAGGATTAAGGACAGGCTATGAGTGATGTCTATGAATCTATTGCAGTTGGAAGAACCAGAAGAAATTCACTTAAGCCTAGTTGGCTCACTACAGATATGATTGTGGCATATGCTCTCCCAGTCATTGAAGAGGCAATCCCGTCTACATATAGGAAAGCTGAAATCAGTTCAGAGTCCAAGATGTGGAAGGATGCCATGGTTGATGAGATGAGTTCTCTACACAAGAACGACACTTGGGAACTGACGGAGTTGCCCAAAGGAAAGAAGACAATTGGCTATAAGTGGGTATATGCAAAGAAACAGGGATTTCTTAAGGATGATATTGTACACTATAAAGCCAGATTGGTAGCTACAGGCTACGCACAACGTTGACTACAATGAGATATTCTGACCTGTTGTAAGGTACTCGTCGATTCGAATTTTGCTAGCGCTGGTAGCACAGTATGAGTTGAACCTTGACCAGCTCGATGTATAGACTTTATCCATGGTGACCTTGATGAGGAGATTTATATGTCTCAGCCGATGGGGTTCAAAACTGCAGAAAAGGAGAATATAGTATGCAAGCTGAAGAAATTATTGTATAGATTGAAGCAGTCTCCTAGGCAGTGGTACAAGCATTTTGACAGCTTCATAAGAGGTAAGAGGTACACACGTAGCCATTATGACACATGTGTGTATTACAATAAGATACCCGGAGGAGAGTACATCTATCTGCTGTTGTATGTAGATGATATGCTCATCGCTTTTAAGAGCAGATTCACAATAGATAAATTAAAGAAAGACTTGTCTTTCGAGTTCGAGATGAAGGATCTTGGTGAAGCGAAGAAGGTGCTAGACATGGAGATTGAGCGAAACTGAAGGAGTGGCAAGGTTAGCTTGACACAAGAGGGGTATTTGCGAATCTGTAAGTACACCACTTGCTCCTCATTTCAAGTTAAAAGACACTATATCTCCTACTACTGCTGAAGAACGTGAGTACATGACTCGCATGCCGTATGCTAGGGCAGTTGATAATTTAATGTATGCAATGGTGTGTACAAGGCCTGATTTGTCACAAGCTGTCTCGATGATTAGCAAATACATGCATGATCCTGGTAAGGGTCATTAGGAGGTAGTAAAGTGGATTCTACGGTACATCAAAGGTACCATAGATGTTGGTTTGATTTTCGAGAAGGATTCCACGGGTAAGCAGGAGTGTATCAGATATGTTGACTCGACTATGCAGGAGATCTCAACAAACCCCGGTTTACAACGGATATGTGTTTACACTGTCTTAAGCACCAATGAGTTGATGCTCTATTCTACAGTCTGTTGTTGCATTGTCTACTATAAAGGCCGAGTATATGGCCATTACAGAGACTATGAGGGAGGCAATATGGCTTTAAGGATTGCTTAATGACTTGGGGATTGATCAGGATCTGTTAAAGATAAACTGTGATAGCATAAGTGCTATCTTTTTGGTGAAGAACCAGGTGTATCATGCAAGGACGAAGCACATTGACGTCAGGTTTCACTTTATTCGGAAGATTCTTGAGGAAGGTGATATTGAGTTACTAAAGATTCACACAAAGGAGAATCATGCTGATATGCTTATCAAGGTGATTTCAGGAGTGAAATTTATACATTGTAAAGAGTTGCTTTATATCCTTCTAGTTGCTTGAGCTCGGTGGAGCTCCTTTAGATGAACTACGATGGCTTGATCCCTTGGGCAAGGTAGTATGCATCCACACAGGTGCAACCACTTTTGAGTCGACTTGTACTGTGTTGAATTTGGCTCAGATTTGAGAAATCTTCACCAAGGTAAAAAAATTGTAGAGAGAGGAGATAAAAACTTGATGGTAGAGTTTTTTAACTCATCGGAAGAAGTAGTGCAGAGATTGGAGTTTAAAGGAGCGAGAACACAGTCCATATGCAAGCCAGAACATAGGTCGGCTTACCGTCTGGTCGACCAGTATGCACAACGTGCACAGGAGCAGCCCCGTCGACCGCCTGGTCGACCGTAGCAAGGAACGGTCGACCAGAGCTGTCGATCGATGGAATACACCAACTTTTGGTTGGCGATGGTCGACCAACTGATCGACTAAAGGAAGAGGTCGGTCGCCGACCGGTCAGTCGACAGGCTAATCTGCTTCTCCTGGTGGGATTCAGACTTCATTTCTGAAAAGGAGTCGAATCCAATTGTGGTTTCTTAAAACCCTAGGACTCTCTAGTTATAAATAAAGGGATAGAGCCCTCATGAATTATGATCAAGGAACAACTTGTACTTGATTGTTGAATCAATAAAATCTCTCTCTCCCTTGCCTCGAGGACATAGGCAAATTGTCAAATCTCGTTAAATATTGTGTTTGGCTTTCTCTCTTGTTTAGTTATTCTTGTCTTTGGGTACTTCTCTGGTGCATTTCTCTCTGTTGCTTGGGTTCCTCATAGGTTGTTGCCAGGCGCGCGCGCAACACTTGGGACTCTCTTATGCATATAACTTAAAGTAATAGGATTTGGTGGTAGGATCATGTCCTTATTTTCCTTGTTATGCATGAACAGTCACTCTTGTAAGTTGAGTAAAGTATATACTGTATTTCTGAGATATACATCAATGAAATCTTCTTAATATTCAAAAAAAAAAGTGTATATCAGCTCAGCAACTACGTCGGGCAAACTTGGATTCTCTTATTTAGGCTAAAATTAAAGGATGGTCTAAGTTGATAATTTTAACTGTGCATTATCTTAATTATCGGTTGTAATTCAATTTTTCATAACTAACGCCATACCCTCCATGAATTACACTCATAAGTACTTTACACTTATGAAAAATCACAATCATTCACAAATTAGAGGATCCAAATTCAAAATAATGTGGTGGAGATTTTCTGCCACAAGGGTTGGACGGTCGATCCTCACCATAAGCGAGGGATGAAGTAGGATAGGGTGTGTAAATGTAGATAATGCATAATACAGAAAAGAGAGAGAAATACAGAATTTTTTGTGAAAACTCTTAATCGGGAAAACCACAAAGAAGAGAAAAAGTATCATTATAATTCTCAAATTACAAGGATTATAAGAATCTCGAGGATGAGTGTGAATTTCATTCAGTATCAGAATTTGTCTTCTTAATGTTAAGGGTTGAATCTTTTGTCTATCTGTCTCCGTCGTCCATCCTGTCCCCTTCTTCGTTGGAGGACGAGCTCTACTTATACTTGAATGGACTGTTAGCACGGTGACAAATGATGCGGGCGAGATCTTCGTTAATTGCATGATTTGCACATGTTGACTTATTGTAATGGCCACAATTAGTGGTACTGGCTTGTTAGGATTGCATGCAGGAAAATCTGTCGTTGCTCATAACTACCCGCGCTGAATGACGTTATATGTTATAAACATGGAGGATTATAAGGCTACGTAACTGTCGACAAAGATCGAGGGTGGATTGCTGCTGCTTGGTTCGGAGCTGAAGTCTTCGGAGCGGAGGAAGATTTGGAGCGAGAGGATCTGGAGGTGGTCGGGAATGGCATAGACTTCGAAGGAGAGCTTTGATGTACCTCGGAGAGCTGCAAGCCGAAGGATGTGTGTCGCCATCTTTGACGGGGTCAGATTTTGACCACTGCAGATGCCCCCGTGCTCTTTCACTTGTCCAAGCCTGCAGACGGGAAGTCGGAAGAGAGGAGTTGGTAGGAGACCTTTAATGCCCTTGATATTCATGGGAAGATGAGGATCTGAATCATAAATGTGTATCTTTAGGATTTAATTGCAAATTGTACAAATGGTTACCAGCTGTCGCATCGGTCGGCCAGACTTCTCTGGGGTCGGATCATGTGTCTCTTCAAAACCAGGAGACATAATGACGGGAAGGTATGGCTTTATGCTTTGGTGGTGACGATTGATATTCTGCTGATTCAGTTGACAAAAAATCTCGAGACGTGGTCCGGCTTTTTTGGGATTAAAAATCTGAATTTGGAGACAAATCGGCTTCTCTTTCATCTATAAAACGAGTGGAACCCATGGATGTACATTACTTCTGCTGTCTTCTCTGAGAAAGTCTTGTTTCAAAATTTCTCTTCTTTGTTCTGCTGGATGGCCATGTCTTAAATTTTATCTCTTCATCAGATGGAGGAAGGAAAAGGAGAGGATGAAGGTGGAGGAGATGGTGGTTGGGTTTTCACCGTACGATAGTCTACTTGGTGCGCTTCATTAGTTATAATGATAAACCTGTTGCAATACATTAGGTGTCGTGACAGGATGCCGCCGTCAGGGGTAACAGGAGGGGGTCTGGCTCTGATTGGAAGTGGAAATAATCCTGGCCAGCTCTAAGATTGCTAGTGTGATTCTACATCTATCTGAAGCGCTTCACAAAAATGGATAAAAAGTGTGTGAACGGCGTTGTAGCTTCCTTGATTCTACTGTAATAGCACATTGGCTAAACGGGTCATAACGACAAGGAGGGAAGGTGATAGAAGCGTTATGTGCGGTTCCGTAGTCATTTTAAAGTTTTTTTCTTGTTTCAAGAATGAAAGAAAAACAAGAAAGATGGCAAAAGTGGTTTGAAGTGATTTGGTTGTTGGAAAAGTGATTTGTGTTTTAGAGATAGAAAAGAAGTATGACTAACTTTCTACTAAGTGCTCCCACTAACCTCTAACTCCTTTAAGACATAGTCTCACAAAGGATCATAGGCAATCACAAACCTTATGCGTAAGAACTTTTTGAAAGTACACCTAGAGGGGGGTGAATAGGTGTATGGCTAATCTAATGACAAATGATGCGGAATTAAAAATAAATTACAACACACTTAGTGTAACCAAAAAGTGTAGCCGAATTCCCGGTACGGGCTCTGGACTATCTCCTCTAAATTCCTCTGAATAAGAGTTGAGGTGCTATGTAAAGCTCTCTTGGTTCAACACAAGTGAGGCACACAAACAATACCAAGCATATAAGTATGATATGAACAATATGAAATAATGCAATGCACAATATAAGAGAGAGAGTTTAGAGTTAGTGGATCAATCGCAAACAGAAAGATATATTTTGAGGTTCGAGCCACAGCTCTACGTCCCCGCCTTCACACAGAAGGATTTCCACTATATTATCCACATAGGACTTCCCACACAGGAAACTTCCACTGAGGATTTGGGTAATACAAATTGGATGTACACAACTCCTCTCTCCAACAAACACAACCTCTACAAAAGAGGCAAGGCACAACAACTATCACCTCTACACTTAGAGAGATAGGCACTTAGCCAAACAACAATCACCTCTCACTAAAGGGATAAGGCTCAAAACCAAACAACAATCTCAATCACCTCTACGCTTAGAGGGATACCAACACAACCTCCACAATCACCTCTACACAATAGGGAACTCAAATAAAATAAGGTTTACAACTCTTGGTGGTATCACTAACCACTAACCAATTTTCTTACTACAACAAGATCCTAATAAATAGGATAGATAGATAGCTCAAGTGTGAGAAAATAAAGAGTTTGAAAATTAAAATCACAAAGAAAATACTTGAGAAAACTTCTAGGATAAATTAGAAATGAAGAACAAAATAATTCCCAAAGACTTCTCTTTTTCTTTGAATTTTTCAATCCTTTAAAACAAATAAAAATAGGTCGTTTAAATCCAAAACTCTTTTAAAAACTTGTTGTTAAACACTTGCAAAGGTGAGAAAATTTTCTTTTTTTTAAAAAACTTCTAAAACAACTAAAGAGAAGGCATATTTATAGCTTTCAAAAATTCTGCCCGTTAGCAGTCTGGAAAGGGCAGAATTGCCCTTCCGGTCGACCACCCGGTCGACCGGCTAACGGTCATTTTTATGACTGTTGTGCCTCCGGTCGACAGCCCGGTCGATCGGGCCAGGATACAGAGAGCAGATGCTCTCTGCCAGTCGACCGCCCGGTCGATCAGGGCCAGTTCCAGAGAGCAGAGCTCTCTGGCGGTCGATCGGGTCGGTCGACCGGCCCTCCAGCCTAAAAGGCCTATGCACGTTCATGCACATCGGTCCACCGGACTGTCGACCGACTTCTGCCTCGGTCGACCGGCAGACAGCCAGGTCACAATATTTAAGGGATTAAAAACTTGTCTTTTTATCTTCAATTAAATCCCATAAAATCATATAAATTTCACAAAAATAAGTTCTTTTAAGATCTTTGAAATACAAATATGTGTGACTAAAATTAAACACATATTACAAACTATTTGAACCATTTTTGTGATATAGAAATTTGCCTTTAAACCAAAATCGGTATTTTTCAAACTTGGATTTTTGAAATAGAAAACCGTTTTCTCCAAAACTTATATGGATACAAAAACATGATATTGAAACAAATTTGAAGCATATTGTATATGAATAGAATCCAATATACACATAAAGATATCTATCTATGTTTTTGACATGAAATCCAAAATCGGTTAAACCGAAAACCAAACCAATAAACTTTAAACTTGTGTGTGTATTGTGAACTTGAGCATATCAATACTATCTACCTTTACACAAGATCTAAACATCTAAACTAAACACAAACCGAAGTCTTCTTGTCTCCAAGCCGACTCGATCCAAACGCGATCCAACGAGCTTGACTCCAACCAAGTACTAGATGCGATCTTGACGCGCGAGCTCTTGAATCTACGTGTGAAAGCTCCAAAACACCTTTGTTGAAGCTAATCGCCTACTAATATCTTGGTCAATCACTGAAACTATTTAAATACAAGATTATTAATAAACAATAACTACATGGGTTAATCATCATCAAAACTAGAGTGATGAGCCTCTGGGCTAACAATCTCCCCTTTTTGATGATGACAAAACTCATGGAGTTAAATATGCATGGATTAAGTTAAGCTTCATAGAAGCTCCCCCTTAACTCATGCATAGCAATAAACATATAAGGATATTCAATGAATGCATAAACAAAATATATATGCACTGATACTAATTGAAAAATAAACATGCATATAAATGACATAAACATGCATATATGAAATGACATAAACATGCATATATGAAATTCCAAATTTCTCTCATCCTTTTTGTCAAATCATCAACAAAGGGGCACAAAATAAAAAATTTCTTCCCCTTTTTGTTAAAACAAACAAGAAGGACGTATATGTGATATACATTCATGAAGAGGAGAGACGTAAAGTTAACTCCCCCTGCACACATGCATTACATGAAAAAGAGATGACTAAATCCTAATCACATAACACATAATATACAATATATAAAAGGAGATATGAAGCTCCCCCTACACACGTGTAAGACATAGAGAAGAGAGGTCAAGCTCCTCAATATGAGATACACTCAACATGAATCTATATATAGAGAAGATGTTAAGCTTCCCTTGCATATAAGCAATACATATCAAAACACTATGATACCAATTGAAAAATTTATCAACTTATGATAAAGGTATAAATAGAAACATTATGATACCAATTTATGATACCAACTAAAAATAAACTAAACATTTTTGAAATACTAATTGAAAGTAAACAAAATTTTAAGATACTAAAAGATACCAATTGAAAATATCTTGATACCAATTTAAAATGTCTTGTAAATTTTTGAAGCCAATAGAAAATGACACATGATACGTTTTTAATACCAATTGAAATATATATTAATGATATTGATACCAATTGAAAGTAAAAACCAATTGAAAATAGAAACCATATTACTTTGAAAATACACTTATTTTACAATAAAGATACCAAATTGAGAATAATACCAATTTAATATTATTGATACCAATATTGAAAATGTTAGCATATACCAAAACAAAGTATTTTTCATTATAAAAAATGGGAGTAAGATACCAATTGAGAATAAAATCGATTGAAAGATAAAACATGAATTTTCTCCCCCATTATGAAATACCAATAAAAATAATGTATAAGCTTGTATAGATACCAATTAAAAAATAATTGTCATTAAAGACTAAATCAAGCTTAGCATAAACATAATTTGTGCTTTAAGATGTAAAGATATAGTAAGCATAGTCAAATCATATATATATATGTATAAAAATGTAAATACTAATCGAAATTGATGTTATTTGAAGTTTGAAGCATAAATATATAGAAAACACAAATATAAGTATACAAACATGAAAATATCAATTGTGATACCAATTGAAAGTATAATGAGGTTCAAGTGTGTAACTCATAATACCTTCCTATTCGTGCACATGTTAAAAAGATTTTCAATAAGAGCATACAAGGCATGGTCGCCCATCCGTCCACCCTTCGATGGAAGGGGTTTTCAAAATATAAGTTTGAAAATAATTTTAGAATAATTGAAAACTCTATCAAGATGAAGAAATACGCAACTAGTTTTATGATATTCTTGAAAACTAGTACGAAATCCTTCAAGTAAGGAATAAAACAAGAATATATCCATGAAAACATGAAAATCACTCAACAATTGACACTCAAAGTCTATAAAGCACATATAAGTCTCATGAAAATAAAGTCATGAGAAAACATCAAGTAATGTGAGTGTTCAAGAATCATGTAATCAACAAAATCATGAAAATAGGCAATTAAGCTCAATTATGAAATTCCTTTACAAACATGAAAAACACGAAAAATTATCAAACTTAAGTATACTTCAAGGTATATGTATGTTTAGTTAAAACTAAAAGTATACATACATATTTCAAACGTAAATGAGTCCATAATAAAATTTGCATGAAAAGTAAGTGACTCAAGGGTATACATGTATATCTAAAGTTTTAATAAAATTAACATATACATGAAGCTAAATACATTTTTATTTAAAACATGTCTAAAAATAGGGAATACAAGTTGAAAATGTAAGAATCATCAACATTAGGCTATACTAGTACATCTAATGGGTACAAATGAGCAATTTAACATATCAAAATCAAATGTGGCTCATTAGTTGTACAAGAATATACACAAGTTTTAATGAAAATTACATCTAAATAAGTAATCAAAATATGAAGCACAAAAATCATAAACAAAGAATCAATATGATCATTATGTAAATGTACATGCCTTAGAGTTATGATATACACAATAGTTAAACTAAAGTGAAATATAAAATATGGATTCATATGAACATGGTTGTATCTCAATTACTATACATGTATGTCATAAGTCTAATTATCATGGCATTTAACATAATAATCATAAAACACCAAAACATGCTAAAAATCAACAATATGAAAGCATGTAAACTAATTAGGAGTTAGAGACAGTTACCAAAATCATTAGGGCACATCTCTAGATCTCTAAACCATGGTGGTCCTCCCACCAAACTTCTCTTGAAAGTGATGCATCTAAAATTGTTACCATATAGCTCAGAACGCATTCACCTCAAGGCACCATTACCTTACGTCAAGCGAGAGCCCACACCTACATCAAATAAAATAGGAGTGGCTTTTGGTACTAATAGCTTATTGGGTCCATAGGGGTTAGCACCTTTCCTAACCCAAACAAATCTATTTGCAAAATTTACATTATGTACTCTATCATAACAAAACTTTGCAAGGTGGCCCTTACGTCCACAATATGTACAGTGTACACATGAGCATACTTTGAATCATGTGTGTGAGCATGATGAGCATGTGTATGCCGTATATGGTGTGCATGCAAGTGAGGAGTATGTTTCTTGCGAAACATGAATTCCAACCGTGTGTGGTTCATGGCACATTGGCTCAAAGTGGAGCCCAAACAATCAACACTCTTCTTTAGCATAGCTATATCATTTTTAATAATTGAAGAAGAGGTGGAGCATGCAATTGAAATACTAGATGGTGAAGCAATATTAGCATGGCAAACATGTGAAGATAAATTATTTTTCAAAGATTTATTTTCATTATAAATCAAATCCAATTCCTTTGAAATAGAAATAGTTTTGTTTTTCAAAGAATCATTTTCTTTTAAAATAAAAACAAGTTTTGAAGATAGAACTTCATTTTTCTTCAAAACCTCATCACAATTATTTTTATTTTTCAAAATTTCATTTTCTTTTAGGGCAAAGTCAAGTTGGGATTTCAATGAGTCCCTTTCAATTGAAATCTCATCCCTCTCTTGCAAAACTAAATCAAGTTTTGAACACAAATCCTTATTTTCTTTATTTAATTTAAAAGTTTTCTTTTTCAAGAGTTGGTATTTTTCTAATAGGTTTTCACAAATAAGAGATAGTTCTTCATTTAATACATCAGCATCAACACAATCATCACTACAAGAAGAACTAGTACAATCATCTAGATGAGTGTCCGAGTTTACCTCAAGGGAGTCATTCCCTTGGACCATGTAGCAATGTTGATCGGACTCATCTCCACTAGATTCATCCTCCACATATTTCGGTATTTGAAGCTTTGGAGAGGTCAAAGTGTTCCACACTGCAAAAGCGGAATCACAATGAGAAACCATACATAAATATTCTTTACTTAGAGTGCTCCTAAGTGCCTCAAGGGCTTGTGCATTGGCCTTTATATGCTTGCTATTACCAAGATAAGATTTCTTGGTAGCGGCAAGGTAAACATGCATTCCTAGAATTTTTAGGTACAACTCATTCTAAGCTTCCACATATCAATGTTAGAAACATCAAACATGGGAGGGGCAAGGTAATTCATAAGTGTGTGTAAACAAATATGTGTGCAAATGCAAATCTAAATTAGCTAACCAAGATCTCACTCCGAAGTGGTTAAACCTAATATCAGGAGCGTAGGCTTTGATACCAATTGAAAGTACACCTAGAGGGGGGTGAATAGGTGTATCGCTAATCTAATAACAAATGATGCGGAATTAAAAACAAATTGCAGCACACTTAGTGTAACCAAAGAGTATAGCCGAATTCCCGGTGATGATTGCACACATTTATTGTATTATTCTTTATTACATATTCACATTTATCATGTAATAAATCTGCTAAATTTCTTGTCTTAAATGTCTATTTTGCAGAAGATAATCATGGGGAGAAAGAGAAAAAAAATCAAATAAATATTAGTTAAATTCAAATTTAACTAGATCTATTTGGTTAGAGGAGGATGATCCCAAATCCAGTTAGTTAAATTCAGTTTTTGGTGAATCAAGTGGTTAAAGCTAAAGATCAACCGAGGATAACGTCAAATACAGAGTCCAAATCCAAAGGGATAAGTGGATAAAGAGAAGATCAACGGATGAGATGAAGCAATTTTGACTCAGATTCTGGCTGGATATATTTTAGTATTTGAATCATAACTTTCGCTACCAGAACTCAAATCTGATGATTCAAGATGATTCAGAAAGAGGACTTAAAGGGATACAACTCTTAAGTTGATCATTATTTCTAATTCTGTCATTTGATAAGTTATATTTAGCATTTAATACGCCAATAAGCTGCAGATCAGAACTGAATATCCACATCAAATCAAGTTTGGAGATAAGGGGATGATTCAAATTCAGAAATAGCCAGCTTCCCTTATCTTCATACTCCTCTACCCTCTGCATTTCTCCTATAAATACCTACAATCTCAAAGGCAAAAGGAGGATGACCAAGTAGAGATAGAATTTAGTCCACTTTTTCATTCTTTTTAGTGTAGGTTTTTGTTTTTCTTTTTATGTAATTTTCTTTTTTCATTTATGTAACTCAGAGGAGATCATAATTTCATAGGAGAATGAGAATGAAGCTTATGCTGAGAGTGACACCGGTGTAAATTGTTCTTCTTTTCTCTTATTGTTTAAAATCGAATCTATAGTTACCTTTTTTATGTACTTTATTTTTGTGTTCTTCTTCTTCTTTTCTACTTCTCTCTTTCTTGTACCAATTGCTATCCAAGTGAGTCTTATAGCATCAAAAGAGCCTTGCCTTTGTGAGTACCCGATAGCTCATGACGATGGATTTTAGTCTCAGTCTGTATCATTTCATGCTTGTTTTGTCTTGATGATGTAATATGGAAGAGACGAGAATCAACTCTTATGGGTTATGCGTTGATTGCCTCCACTTCAAGATAACATCATCGCCAAAGATTCAAGGTAAGCTTTTGGTCAAAGGAGGTAAGTAATTATTTTTAATTTCTTTATTTTAACTTTTAGTGTAAATTACCAACACCACAATCTTCTAAATTTCTTTTAATCTTTTTCCATTTCTTTGTACATATCCACTTTCATTTTCTCCACCTTCTTATTCTATCATTTTCTTCCTAACTTGATATTAACTCCATTTTTCTTTTTCTTTTAAGAACTAAAAGAAGAATTTTAACCATTAATTGTAGCATAAAAGAGAATTTGCTTAAAAAGCTTCCATCGCTAGTCCCTCCTTGTGGATCACTACCCGCATAGCCACTTGTTATAGCAGTAGAATTGAGCACCCTACACTCTTTATTCTTAAGTTCTGAAACTTTATTTTTGTGCAGGTAAAACATCAATCAAATTTGGCACCGTTGCCGGGGAGGGACGGTAAGTTATTCTTTCTTTAAAGTTTATATTTTTAGTTAACCTTCTTTTTTATTTTTGGTGTACAGATTTAACAATAAGAAATTTTTGCTGCAGTGGACATATAAGTGGCTCTGGACTCTGCTCAAGAAAGCATAGCCCAGAAGCCCTCAGATTTGCTACATTTCTGTGGCAATCTGAGTGAACTACTAACCTGTATTTTCTGCAGGTTGTCTTAATTGCATAACTTAATATCTGTAGCATTTATTTTCTTATTTGACTCACTGTATATACATTTCTAACACAACAGTAAAAAGTTGATTGTAAATGATAAAATAATTTAGACTTTGCATTTAGGCACGTGTCTATTTCATTACATTTTCTATTTACTGTTGAAGAGTGCTGGAGCCAAGGTATGTGTGCATAGCATTTAGTATAAGGTTCATTCTTGTATGAAATATTACTTGAGTGTTACATTTCTTCTATATACTTGTGCACTGCACTAAATTGATTTAAGGGCTTGTCATATAAACAAGAGGGAAGTCATTACCCTCCCTTAACCCACAAACAATCTCCTCACTCACTAACCCAAGCCTAACTAAAATTAAGTAGACGTTAGCCTTAGGGACATCTCGGACTCAAATAGGAGACTGACCTAAGGGGGAAGTTGATTTGAATTTGACTCTTGCCAAATCAGTGACTAAGGTTGTGGATTGAGGGGCGAAACCCCTAAGGCCGGTGGTTTGGCTTAATTAGGCCCGTCGCTTTTACGCGGATACCTCCCACCAATCTTGCCCCTACCTGGCGGATTAACTTGTGGTTAGATTCGGCAATATACCCCCGTGGACAGTCTAACTAGTTAAGAGTCGTCTAGGTCAAAGGTTTACCCTAAGTTAGGTTAGATTTTTTTTATTTGTTTGCTTATTTGTTTATTTTTTCTTTGTTTGTGTTTGAGATTTATTGTGTGGTATGGCTTATAACAATAATTTTTTTAATTTTAATGGTAATCCATATTACACCCCGACCTCTTTTTCGAATATTACCAACCCGGCATATCATAACTTTAACCAACCTAGTGTGCCGGATTGGTCTTATCCGAATCAATATAACTCATGCCCCTAATCTTATGACCATAGTTTCTAGAATAATTTCAGCTCTTCACAGAGTCAATGGGGATTCACCTCTCCCGAGTCCAATTTTCGACTAACTTGTCCTCCTTATCCATCTTGTCCACAATATTTTCAAGATTCATACTCAGTTCCACCAGTTCAAAACAGAAAACCATCAATCTTGAAAATGAGTATGCGTGAGTCCAAGCAACAATCACAAAATCTGACGGACTCACAATTTCACCACAAATTCTAAAACAACACTTCATCTTTTCAAGTCCAATCGCAACAAAATGATGAACCAATCAACTATGAAAAGATGCTTGAAGCCATGACTCAGGCTCAAATCGCTCGTAATTATGACATAGATATGATGGTCCAAACTCTCTGTTCTCACCGTTTGACCATTTCTGATGTCGCTAACCATTCTGTTAGAGCCGAAGAATCATGTTGTTTTGGAAAACAAGATTCCATTTCAGCATAACCATTTGAACTTGCCCAAACTCTAAATTTTGAAAATGACAGTTTGGCAAGTTATCCCTTTTCTGAAATTGAACTTGAGAATGAATATGATTCTGAACCTCAACTTGGTGATTCAGTTTTGCTTCCTGATTCAATAATGACTCCGGTGTCTTCGCCTGATTTCAATCTTTTTTCCGAGTCAACATTGGATCCTGCCAATTCATCATGAAATTGAATCGCCAATCTTTTATGATCATCATATTGAACTTGACCAATTTCATACTTTTGAAAGTCCCATTGACAAATTGGCAAGTTCTCATTTTTATAAAATTGAACTCAATGAGAAATGTGACCTAGATTCTCAAATTTGTGATCCAGTTCAAATTCCCGAATCAATATTGACTCCTGTTTTGATACCCGACTTGAGTAATATTTTAGAGTCAGTTTTGATTCCCACACTTTGTCATTCTTGAACTTAAATCACAATTATTAAGTCACATTCCATTGTGGGAAAATGAATGTGGACTTGAGTTTCAACTTCTTGATTTGAACCCACTTCCTAAATCAATCTCGACTCTTGAACCTTTACTTGACTTAAGTCACTTTCCTGAGTCTGTATTAGTTCCCGTACTTCCTAAGCCCAAGTCAATCATTCCATTTTTTCACACTCCATTTTGGGACAAGGGTGTTGATAAAATTGACTCTGAAATTAATTATGAAATTTAGAAATTAGATGGGGTAAAATATTTAATAAAATTCATTCATGTATACATCACTTTAGTGGGTTATATTAGAGAGATTTCTGGTGGGTTCCTTCGAACTCCACAAAAATTCTATTGGGCCGCATTTCGTGGACCAATCAGACCACAACCGGAACCGCCACCTTAAGGTAATATTTTCCTTTGCTTTCTTCTTTTTCATGCATCTATGCATTAATTCATACATTAAGGATAATGCATGAGATAGGTATGGGGGAGGGTCTAACATAACTTAGGTGTTTCTTTTTATTTAAAAAAAGAAAAGAAAAAAATTAACATTTTCTTTACTTTTAAAAAAAACTTTTTGAAAATAAAGAAATCATATTTTGACATTTTTTTTGTAAGAAATTAAGTCAATTTTAAGGAATAGGAAAATCAAAATTAGGATTTCTTATACTTGGTCAAAATAAGATTATTTGTTTGATTTTTTAGGAGTAGGAAGATAATTTGTCAAAGTAATTTAGTCTTGATCTTTACCTTGATGAAATATGCACACTTCATACACTTACACACTTAGGGTTCAAAAACAAATATTCTTATGCCTTAAAAAAAATAAAAAAAGAAAAAATATATTTATGAAAGATAAACAAATCTAATTATTGATTAGCTAGATGCTTTGGCCTAAGCAAGTCTTGGTATTTATGCGAAAGATGATTGATAAGTTTGAGAAAAAAATATATATATAAATCCTCTGATTAAGCTGGGTATTTGTGCCTAATAAAGCATAAGTATTCACGCCTAAAAGCGGTTCATATAATAAAATCCTTAGTTTTGAGGCCTTGTTTGCTCGAGTCCTTAAGTCCTTGGGGTGTTTTCTCACCCGGTGCCCTAAGACCGTTTGGTTTGGGAGTAACCGATTAGAGGCTCGTTACATGGGCAGATTAGAAAGCCTAATAGAACTAAGGAATAATACCACAAAAAAAATAATAATAAATAAGGCATAAGCGTTAGAGTTAAAGAACCCTTAGTCAAAATTTCACTATCACAAAGGTGCATATGACTTAGGGTAAAGTAATAGACTAGATGAGAAGTACAAGTTGACTCCTTACTTTGATTGATAACAAATTTTTGAATAGAGACTATGTTTAGGAATGAAAAATTCAGTTTTTCTATAACTTATAGATAACTTAAATCTTACAATAATATTTCAATATTTTTCTTTTAAAATGTGTTTTCAAAATACTAATATTTTTCTCTTTCTTTACGGATTTTGTGGGTGTAATCTACTGAAAACCCTCATAAGACAAAACTCGTCCTCTAGGGAAACCTAGAGGTTTAATGGCTTGTTGCACAAGCTCAGTGCAATCGCGTGACCTGCGAAAGTGGTCTAATAATTTTTGGTTTAGTTTTGTTGTTTTGCTCGAGGATGAACAAAAGATAGGTGTGGGGGTGTGATTGCACACATTTATTGCATTATTCTTTATTACATATCCAAATTTATCATGTAATAAATCTGCTAAATTCGTTGTCTTAAATGTCTAGTTTTCAGAAGATAATCATGGGGAGAAAGAGAATAAAATCAAATAAATATCAGTTAAATTCAGATTTAACTAGATCTATTTGGTTAGAGGAGGATGATCCCAAATCCAGTTGGTTAAATTCAGTTTTTAGTGAATCAAGTGGTTAAAGCTAAAGATCAACCGAGGATAACGTCAAATACAGAGTCCAAATCCAAATGGATAAATGGATAGAGAGAAGATCAACGGATGAGATGAAACAATTTTGACTTAGATTCTGGCTGAATATATTTTAGTATTTGAATCATAAATTTCGCTATCAGAACTCAAATCTGATGATTCAAGATGATCCAAAACGATGACTTAAAGAGCTACAACTCTTAAGTTGATCATTATTTCTAATTCTGTCATTTGGTATTTATATTTAGCAATCAATACGCCAATAAGTTGCAGATCAGAACTGAATATCCACATCAAATCAAGTTTAGAGATAAGAGGATGATTCAAATTCAGAAATAGCCAGCTTCCCTTATCTTCATACTCCTCTACCCTCTGCATTTCTCCTTTAAATACCTGCAATCCCAAAGGCAAAAGGAGGACAACTAAGTAGAGATAGAATTTAGTCCACTTTTTCATTCTTTTTAGTGTAGGTTTTTATTTTTTTATGTAATTTTCAGTTTTCATTTATGTAATTTAGAGGAGATCATAATTTGATAGGAGAATGAGAATGGAACTTGTGCTGTGAGTGCCACCGGTGTAAGTTGTTCTTCTTTTCTCTTATTGTTATAAAATTAAATCTATAGTTACCCTTTTTATGTACTTTGTTTTGTATTCTTCTGCTTCTTTTCTACTTTTCTCTTTCTTGTACCAATTGCTATCCAAGTGAGTCTTATAGCATCGAAAGAACCTTACCTTTGCGAGTGCCACCGATAGCTCATGACTATGGATTTTAGTCTCAGTCTTTATCATTTCATGCTTGTTTTGTCTTGATGATGTAATGTGAAAGAGATGAGAATCAACTGTTATGGGCTATGCGCTGATTGCCTCCACTTCAAGGTAACATCGTCGCCAAAGATTCAAGGTAAGCTTTTGGTCAAAGGAGGTAAGTAATTATTTTTAATTTCCTTCTTTTAACTTTTAGTGTAAATTATCAACACCACAA
The DNA here is from genome assembly GCA_038442645.1 of Agave tequilana. Classification (NCBI taxonomy): domain Eukaryota; kingdom Viridiplantae; phylum Streptophyta; class Magnoliopsida; order Asparagales; family Asparagaceae; genus Agave; species Agave tequilana. The sequence continues at coordinate 245,616 of JAVJIF010033095.1, forward strand.
TCTTCTAAATTTCTTTTAATCTTTTTCCATTTCTTTGTACATATCCACTTTCATTTTCTCCACTCTCTTATTCTACCATTTTCTTCCTAACTTGATTTTAACTCCATTTTTCTCTTTTCTTTTTAAGAACTAAAATAAGAATTTTAACCATTAATTGTAGCATAAAAGAGAACTTGTTTAAAAAGCTTCCATCGCTAGTCTCTCCTTGTGGATCACGACCCGCATAGCCACTTACTATAGCGGTAGAATTGAGCACCTTGCACTCTTTATTCTTAAGTTCTGAAATTCTGCATTTTTGTGTAGGTAAAACATTAATCAGGTGACGGGCTCTGGACTATCTCCTCTAAATTCCTCTGAATAAGAGTTGAGGCGCTATGTAAAGCTCTTTTGGTTCAACACAAGTGAGGCACACAAACAATAGCAAGCATATAAGTATGATATGAACAATATGAAATAATGCAAGGCACAATATAAGAGAGAGCGTTTAGAGTTAGTGGATCAATCGCAAACAGCAAGATATGTTTCGAGGTTCGAGCCACAGCTCTACGTCCCCGCCTTCACACAGAAGGATTTTCAGTATATCGTCCACACAGAACTTCCCACACAGGGAACCTCCACTGAGGATTACGGTTAATACAAACTGGGAGTGCACAACTCCTCTCTCCAACAAACATAACCCCTACACAAGAGGCAAGGCACAATAATAATTACTTCTACACTTAGAGAGATAGGCACTTAGCCAAACAACAATCACATCTCACTAGAAGGATACGGCTCAAAGCCAAACAACAACCTCAATCACCTCTACACTTAGAAGGATACCAACACAACCTCCACAATCACCTCTACACAAGAGGGAACTCAAATAAAAGAAGGTTTACAACTCTTTATGGTCTCACTAACCACAAACCAATTTTCTCACTACAACAAGATCCTAATAGATATGATAGATAGATAGCTCAAGTGTGAGAAAATAAAGAGTTTGAAAATCAAAATCAGAAAGAAAATACTTGGGAAAACTTCTAGGATAAATTAGAAATGAAGAACAAAATTAGTTCCCAAAGACTTCTCTTTTTCATTGAATTTTCCAACCCTTTAAAACAAATAAAGATATGCCTTTTAAATCCAAACTCTTTTAAAAACTTGCTGTTAAATACTTGCAAAGGTGGAAAAATTTTCTTTTTTTTTAAAAAAACTTCTAAAATAACTCAAGAGAAGGCATATTTATAGCTTTCAAAAATTCTGCCCGTTGGCAGTCTGGAAAGGGCAGAATTGCCCTTCCGGTCAACCGCCCGGTCGACTGGCCAACGGTCATTTTTATGACCGTTGTACCTCCGGTTGATCGCCCGGTCGACCGGGCTTGGATACAGAGAGTAGATGCTCTCTGCCGGTCGACCGCCCGGTCGACCGGCCAACGGTCATTTTTATGACCGTTGTACCTCCGGTCGATCGCCCGGTCGACCGGGCTTGGATACAGAGAGTAGATGCTCTCTGTCGGTCGACCGCCCGGTCGACCGGGGCCAGTTTCAGAGAGCAGAGCACTCTGGCAGTCGACCGGGTCGGTCGACCGGCCCTCCAGCCTAAAAGGCCTGTGCACGTTCATGCACATCGGTCGACCGGACCGGTCGACCGACTTCTGTCTCGGTCGACCGGCAGACAGTCAAGTCACAACATTTAAGGGATTAAAACTTGTCTTTTATCTTCAATTAAATCTCATAAATCACATAAATTTCACAAATAAGTTCTTATAAGATCTTTAAAATACAAATATGTGTGACTAAATTTAATTTAACACATATTACAAACTATTTGAACCATTTTTGTGATATAGAAATTTGCCTTTAACCAAAATCGGTATTTTTCAAACTTGAATTTTTGAAATGGAAAACCGTTTTCTCTAAAACTCATATGGATATAAAAACATGATATTGAAATAAATTTGAAGCATATTGTATATGGATAGAATCCAATATACATATAAAGATATCTATCTATGTTTTTGACATGAAATCCAAAATCGGTTAAACCGAAAACCAAAACCAATAACTTTAAACTTGTGTGTGTATTGTGAACTTGAGCATATCAGTACTATCTATCTTTACACAAGATCTAAACATCTAAACTAAACACAAACCGAAGTCTTCTTGTCTCCAAGCCGACTCGATCCAAACGCGATCCAACGAGCTTGACTCCAACCGAGTACTAGATGCGATCTTGACGCGCGAGCTCTTGAATCTACATATGAAAGCTCCAAAACACCTTTGTTGAAGCTAATCACCTACTAATATCTTGGTCAATCACTGAAACTATTTAAATACAAGATTATTAGTAAACAATAACTGCATAAGTTTTAAATACAAGATTATTAGTAAACAATAACTGCATAAGTTAATCATCATCAAAATTAGAGTGATGGGCCTCTGGGCCAACACTTTTAATGTGGTAGATCAAATGAAAGTTCTTCCCATTACCTTGCTTCACACAGCAAGATTTGAATATTCCCCCATTAAGATCCAATAAAGGCGAGCATGGAGGAAGAAACAAATGCACTATTGGTATCGGCAAGAATAAATGGGGATTCCTCTAACTTACAAAAAGAACAAGTACAATTAACACATTCTATAAATCATTGAGAACTTGTTGGTTAAGCATGAAGTATAAAGTGAATCTACTTGTTAGTAAGTTAAAATTAGAACCCTCATCTTAAGATATCATAACTCTTGTTTGCACAAGACTTATGTGATACTTATTGATTCATTTTGATTTTCAATCAATGTTAGAGATTAGTGGTTTAGTAGTTAGTTAGCCATGCGATAAAGAAGTTTGTTAGACATGATAGATGAAAACAAAGAGAAGATACAAAGAAAGTAGACATTCTACACTAGTTGCAAGTAAATGAAAGCAAATAAAGAACAACAGAAAATAAGAAGAAGAAGAAGAAATATACTTGTATTTGATTGTCACCTTCAAGACACAACTTACACTTTCTCTCTCTTACTCCAACTTCTGGTCTAAAACAAAAGGCAAGAAGAGAATACAAGAAAAACTAAACTAGAACAAACTAGCCTAAACTTCCCAACTCTGAATCATCCCCTCTCTGGAAATCAAGGGGTATTTATAGGTACAAGAGCATGGTCATGCAAAATGGTGGGTGTGGCCTCAAATGTTGACGTAGTGACGCTAGTACTGCCGTGTTTTCGAGGGTGTGGTCGCGGAAACGCGGCCATTCTGGCGCCGCTGTGCAGTGCCGAAGCATGCAGCCTGTCCCTGGAATGGCCTAATTGTAGGAGCTATTGTTTTGTCATTTTCTTCTTCCAGCAACAACAGATTAGGCTTCAGTGTTGGGCTTCTTCTTAACTCTAAAAATCCTCAAATAAGTGAGAGTTTTGGCTCTTCTTCTTCTCAAGCCATAGACCTAAAAATAAAGAGAAGAAGTCATTAATCAACAGAATTTTATTAAAATAAATGTGAAAATGTGATGTAAAATATGCGAATATAAAGACTAATCACACTCTCACACTTATCTTTTGCTCGTCCCTGAGCAAAACAGAAAACCAAAAAGTTAGACTAAGAAGTTTATTATACCACTTTCGCAAGTGACGCGATTAAACTGAGCGTGTGAAACAAGCCTTTAAACATCTAGGTTTCCCCTAGAGAAGGAGTTATGTCCCCTAAGGGGTTTCAGCGGATTGCACCTATAAAATCAAAAGTGAAAATATTAGTTGCTTTCGAAAAAAATCCTTCTTAAAGTAGAAAAAGATTTTTTAATCTTCTTAGTAAAAATAGCTAAATAATTATAAGCATTAGGTCTAACCCTTATTAGTCCTTCCTATACTTTAGTTTTCATGCCAGAATATGATTTTTATTTAAGTTCAAGAGGAATATTGTACCTCAAATCATTCTTTTACTTAGCCTTAATTAATATGCATTGTGTGTAAGTGTGATGTCCTTGAAATTTTTTAACTTAAACTCTAATGCCACAAAATTTATTAGTGTTTATTTATGTACAGTTTTTGCTCTTACTTTTCTTAGGCTTTCTAATTTACTTGTGTAACAAGTTTTTAACCGATGACTCTCAAATCAGGTGGTCTTAGGGCATCAGGTAATAAAACACCCCCAGGTTAAATACTCAAGTAAACTAGACCATGAAACTAAGGCTTATTTCCTTTAGGCGTGAATAATCATGCTTCGTGAGGCACAATTATCCAGCTTAATCAAATTTATTACTATATATATACATTTTTTTAATGTGGCACTTAGAGTCTTTGTCTATAAATCCCAAGAGTGTGTGTATAGTTAATGCATATTTATTAAGGCAAAAGTGAAGAAGTGAGTTATTTTTCTAATTCCTCTTAAACTATCAATCCAACCAATATTCTTTTATTTAGACTAAAGTAAAAAAAATTAACTTGGGTTTTCTTAATCCTTATAACTATTTAGTATTTTTACAAAAGACTGCCAAAATTCTCTTCTAATTGAAAATTTTTATTAAGAGGAAGAAGAACTGAAAATAACCAAAAATGAAAAAGAAATAAATGAAAATAAAAAAGAATTCATATGTTAGTACCCCTTCCCCACATCTATCTAATGCATTATCATCAATGTATGACATGTAAATGCAAATACAAATGCAATAAATAGGTGTAAGGAATGATATCACCTCCTCCATCTACTCGGCCGGCCGAAGTGCCAGGGCTAGTCGAGCGTGAACGCCTAATCGTTTCCTCCATGCACTCCGGTCTAGTGTTCTAGTCCTCTAGTTGCCTCCTAAGTCTGATCTGACCCCTAAAAATCTTCTTCATGCTCTTTCATATGAAGGACATAAATGCAGTGGAGTTTGTAGGGGGTGGCTGCTGCCAGAAGTTAGGCTCATCTTCCTCATCCATTTGTTCCTCTGAAGATGACTCAGGAGGAACATCCTCGGGCTAGACAGTAGGTATCCAGATCGAGTATAGACTGCTATTATACGAACTGGTAATTTGTTCTGGGGTGACTAATACTCGATCATACTCAGAAAGTCCTCGTCAGGCAGAAAATTTCTGTCCAGACGGGTCACAAGAATTTATAGAGAGCATTTAGCACCCCTTGTGCATTGAGAGTTTGCTAGAAGCTGTTGCAAGAGTATCGTGTTCAGATAGACTGTGTTTTGCCTCGTCGTGAGGCTGTAAATGATCTGTAAGGTAAGTTTGTTGAACGCTATCATGTGATCAATACCCAAATATTATGTTGGATCCACCATCCAGCGCAATGGATGTTATGGAACGTGGTACTCGCCTGGAGACCACGATCCATTTCAGTGCATCACGTGCCCATCAAAGTTATGCAGTCAATCAATGGCAGGGGAGCAGCGTGCTGAGGAGGGGCGGGGATCTGTGTTACTTCCTCTATAGTTTCCAGGGTAACTAAGAGGTCCTCGTGATCTAAATGGATAAGGAATTGATTGAGGTCCAGATTTATGATCATGGCATCTATCCCCAGATAAAATTTCTTCACTAATTCTGGGTAATAATAGGCATCTAAATCCGTGTTATCATAAACAAGCCTATACCATTGTCTCTCCCTAATTCGATATAAGAACACAGTCTCATACCCATGAATATTATTAAAATTCTTGAGAAATCTTTCTCAGCAAAAATCACAAGAGCCATGGCTAGAACTGAATTTAAAACAGAGAGATCAGGGGCAGAAAAATTGCAACCTCCCTGGAAATCTTGGGGAAAACCATCTCAGACTGGTTCGCGCAGTTCAGAAAGCAGCAACAAGGATCGGATAGTAGATCAGGGATCTACTTGTGAAATGGACCAGGATAGAGGCTGGTGGAGTGGCTGCATCCTCAGAATAGCCGCGGAAAGGCGGCAGAAAGGGGTAGGCACGACAAAGTTAGGAATTCCCGCGAGGAGATTGGGTGCGTGGCGGGGCTCGAGCTTCTTCTCTCAGATCTGGGTATTGGCTTTGAGGTAGGGCACGGGAGAAAAGGGTAGGAGGGTTTAAATAGGTGAAGAAATTTGGGGGTTTCCTATTCTAGCCCTAGACTAAAAGGAAATTTACAACTAGGACTTGGGTTTATTTATATACAAAGAATTAGGATATTTACAAAAAGTCTTAATTTTTATTTACAATTTTTTTTTATTTTTTGGCGGTTTGTGGTGGGACTCGATCACTTGTAAGATGGGTCGAAAAGACCCATAATGTTTTCCCTCGTGACTCTAGTTCAGCGATGAAAAATAGTTTCAGCCTTTGATCCATTCACTTTGAATCCTTCACCAATTTTCGGATCAAAAATTTTCACAGCACTGTGTGGAAAGACGGTACACACAATGAAAGGTCCAAACCAATGAATCTTGAGTTTTCCCACGAAGATGTGAAACCGTGAATTGTAGGGTAGATCTGTTTGTCCTGGACAAAGATCTTTCTGTGTATGACTTAATCATGAAGAACTTTCTGTGTATGACTTAATCATGAGGAACTTGGTTCTACTCTTCATTATTTTTGTGTTCTCGTAGGCTTCATTACGTATCTCCTCCAACTTAGAGATTTGCGGTTTTCTCAGTTCACCGACTTTGTTTAAATCAAAATTTAATTACTTGATGGCCCATAAAACAGGTGCTCTAATTCCACTGGCCGATGGCAGGCTTTTTCAAATACCACTCTGTATGAAGACATACCGAGGATAGCTTTGAAAGCGGTCTGATAAGCCCATAGTGCATCTATTAGCTTGATGGACAATTCTTTTCTATTTGTCCAACGGTTTTCTCCAAATGAGTTTAATTTGTCTGCTGATTACCTCCACCTGCCCAATTGTCTGGGGATGATACGCTGTAGACAATTTGTAAGTGATAGAGTATTTACGCATTAGGCTTCGAAAGCCCTGTCGTAGAAATGAGATCCATTGTCACTAATTATGACACGCAAGGTACCAAAACGAGAGAATATATTTTCTTTCAGAAATTTGACAACAACTCTATTATCATTCGTTTTGGTCAGTACGGCTACCTTACTTCGAGACATAATCCACCACAACTAAGATGTACCGGTTACCGAATGAACTTGAAAACGGTCCTATGAAATTGATCTCCCAAACATCAAAAATCTCAACTTTCAAAATAGGGTTCAGGGGCATCATGTCTCTCCTTATAATTCTTCCAGTCATTTGACAATTTGTGCATGACTTGCAGAAGTTGAAAGAGTTTATGAATAAAGTGGGCCAGTAGAACCCACTCTGCAAGACTTTCTCGGCGATTTTGCAATGACCAAATATCCACCGCAAGCAAGTCCATGGCAGAATGCTAACACAGTCCTATACTCTTTCTCTGGTATACATCGTCTGATGATTTGATCAGGACAATACTTGAAACGGTACGGTTCTTCCTAAAAGAAGAACCATACTTGGGCGAGAAGCGGTATCATCCTGCTTCGTTCATTCAGAAGGTATTTGTTCAGTGGTAAGATAATTGACAATGTTTGCATACCTGGGTTCCTTAACAATTGCTAGGATATGTTCGTCCAAAAATCCTCATTGATCGGTGCTTTCTCAGTAGGTGAAATGCCCCGATCCCGCAGGTACGGGGACGTTATGGCGACGTACATACGCAGGGCGGAGATACCCTCACGTACGTACGCTAAGCCTCAGTATAGGGAATAGTCTTCATATATACAAGAGTTCCAGCATCAAATAAGTATAAGAATACCGGCAGAAAATATCTTTAAGCATGATAGATAAAGAAACATGGACAAATAAGGAAATAAGATAAAATAATCAAGATACCTATGAATCGTATAGGTGCCTAGTCCCCTCTGTGTATCCAGTGAATATCTGATACTGCGATATCTCAGATCACCAACCTGGGCACGCAAATTCAGGGTCGTCAGAAAGTGACCTAGTGAGTGGTAAAATGAAGGAGGCAGTAATATATACTATAGTAATATAGGCCTGATAATATTATATAATACATGTTTATGTATCAGTGATACCATAATAAAAATTTTAAATCAGTACAAACATAAAATGTCATATTTTAATACCATCACCACCTAGAATATTTTTATCGGGTCATGTCTACTGCAGTCTCCAGTTTTATATAGTAAATAATATTGTATAGTGGTGACGTGATAGAAATGAACATGCAGATGTGCAGCATGCAACATAACCATACTACCGTATTGTACATATACAGTAATGATGTCTACAAGGTATACATAAAGCAGAATATATGCAATGCAGAGTATATGTGTTCATGAATAGTGTGTTACCAATGGCATGTAACAAATATAAGAAAGTGTAATAAGGTATACAAGTGACATGATTGTAGATAACATATCAGGAATAGTAACAAATATAAAGGGACAATAATATACATGTGTCGAGCATGTCATGTGATTTATACAATAATAACAATCAGTACCACCTGGTATTTTAATCAATCTCTTTCAGTGTCCCATACCACTACAGTTCATATTGGAGCCCACACTCTAGTCGAACCCATCCGGACATGGCATACGGGTACCATTATCCAAACAAGAGAATGACCAGATAACAAGTGTTCCCGATGTTACTATTGTTTTATATCGTTTTATTATGTTAATTGAACCCAATGGTCGAGGAGCTCTTATTGGGTAGGTGTCCGTGTATACCTGGGATCACGGCCTTAAACGGACCCCTGGCTGCTGAGACCAAGATCCTCCGCTAAGAGGGGGCACAAAACGGGAAACGGGAGCTCATGGAGCTATATACAATCGGTAGGCAGCACTATCATCCGCTGCAGTGGGATAATATGGATCCAGTACATCACCCGATAAGATCTAACCACCGTCAAATCTCCCCCATCCCCAAGTTATATTTATTATATTTAAAGTACACAGTGTAACAAGAATAAGTACAGTGCATGGTACATGTAACATGATAAAAGGATCTGAGCTCTGTTGATAGCATAGAATAAGATAACGAGAAACGGGAATCAATAGATGTGGGATTCTAGAGGTGGCCCCCGTGGCTTGGACCACGTGGCACTTAATTTCACACATCGTATATATTAACAGCTCACGTATCCAGTAAGGAAAATATCAATTGCAGTAACGGGAAATAATCGTGTACAGGAATACAGGAATAACATGGAACAATAATACATGTAATATGAACGATGATCCATATGACAAGAATATAGAAACAATACATGCATGTATATCAGTGAATCCAGTAACAGTAATATACGAACATGATATAACTATGTATAGAGCATCCAAGTAACGATGATAATGGTATCCAGTGAATTGGTGTATCCGTGTATCAGTGGAACATGAAGAAGACATAACTGGTGTCACATGTAATAGTATCTGTGTAACGATGAGATATGATTAAAATAATAATATCGGTGCGATACGTGATATGAGTGATATATCCACAAGGATCTACAATAACAGTGTTCAGTAAAATAGATATCCACGTGCAATATTAGTGTCCCAGAAATATAAGAATAATTTCTCAGTGTTGTCAGTGGGTTGGTAACGGTGGCTATACCACATAATCGAGTGTCAGCTATCTTATTTATCATATCACAAAATTATTATTATATATAATTATCTATTTTTAATTATCAATTTATTGGCTAGTGTATTTATGAAATTATTAACTTATGAATCTCGATATTTAGACATTTCATCTATTTATAATAACTCAGAGCTAAAATAAATTATGATTATATTATCGCTTATGTTTAAGGAATAATCATGTATATTCTAATTACAGTGATTGATCCATAACTACATTTTATTAACAATACTTATAATCAAGATTTATTAAATAAAGTAATTAATCAATTTCATTAAACACAATAAAATAGAATTTATAAAATAAAGCACTCACAAACTGGCCATGAGAAGTAGCTCTCTTTTTCACGATCGCAACGGTTCCAGAATCATCCAGATCGGACACCGGATGCTCCAGATATCGCCCGAACGCTAGAAACCATATAAAAAAGTTTAATATGTAATTAATAAGAATAAAAATGCAACAAATAGAATTTAACGGGGCTTTTATGAAAGTTTACCTTATTAGGTTTAAGAACGGGTTTAAGCTCTTAACGGATTGGGTTTAGATCGAATAACCCGACCCAATTAACTTAAAGTATTAGGTAAATGGGCAAGTGGGTTTGGGTAGTGGGTTATTGGGTTATAGGGTTTCAAAACCAACCAATAGGGTTAACGGTTCGGGTGGAAGGTTAATGGGTTCGGGTTTCCACCCGAACCCATCAAAATACAACAGTGGCGACAGCAGCAACTGCTGCTGCCGCGCTCCTGTGGCTGGCCGGCGGTGACATCTCGCCGGCGGCGGGTCTGCCCCACCGACGGGAACTCCCAGGGGAAGAGAGAGAGAGGAACGGAGAGATGGAAAGAGGAAAAAAAAGAAAAGAAGAAGGACTGGAAAAGAAGAAGAAGAAGAAAAAGAGAAAGAAGAAAAGGAGAAGAAGAGAGGGGAAAGGGTGGCGCGGTGGCACGCGGCAGGGACCGCGGCGACCCCCGGCCGGCCGCGGCGCTAGCCTGGCCGGCGACCTGCACACACGGATAGAGAGAAAGAGAAGAGGGAGAGTGATGGAGAGAGAGACAGTGAGTGAAAGGAATAGAGAGAGATAGAGAAAGAAAGAGAGATAGAGAGGGGGAAATTTGAGAGAGAGAGCGGGAGAGATTTTAAGGAGGGAAGAGAGAGAAGGTGGTGGTGGAAGGCGGTGGGGAAAATCCAGAGAATGGAAGAAGAGAAGAAGAAAGAAAGAGAAGAATAAAGAATTTATTAAATATTATTTAATTAGGTCAAATTTTGACTAGTTTTGAACAGTTCTAAAAAATTATCCTGAGACATAATAAGAAACGGTTTAAAGAAATTCAGCCTGATTTGCAGATTAAAAATCCTCGAATGTTTCGCCGGTACTGGACGATACCGGTTTAGCCGGATTTTTCATAAATTCAGAAAATTCCCAAAAATACCAGATCATTGAAATATTATTCTAAGACACAAGGTGAAAGTAGATTTCTAAAATTTTACTCCATTTGTGAATTAAAAATCATAGAGCCGATTATTGGTATCGGTTAACACCGACTACAGAGATTTTCCAAAATAATCCAGAAAAATTTCAAAAAATTCTGAAAAATATAAATATTAAAAAATAATATCTGAAACTAAAATTGGCTCAATCATACTATCAGGAAGGTCAAATCAGATTTATACGCCGTATCGAACACTGATACTGTGAAACGTACATCATGGATTATGAGGTTACAGTAGGTAGTTGGGATTCTGGATAAATGATTGGCCACTACATTCTCCACACTTTTCTTGTCCCGAATCTCCAAATCGAATTCTTATAACAGAAGGATCCATCGAATAAGCCGTGCTTTTGCGTCCTTCTTTGTCATGAGATGCCTCAATTAGAAGTGGTCCGTGAATACTGTGGTCTTTGATCCTAGCAGGTACGGAAGAAACTTCTCTAACACGAATACTATGGCCAAAAATTCTTTTTCAGTAGTAGTGTAGTTTTATTGCGCGTCATTTAGAGTGAAATACACCTAGAGGGGGTGAATAGGTGTAATTGCTAATCTAATGATCTTTTTAAACTTAATAGAATGAGTGATGCAACGATCTCTCAAAACACGACTAAGAGCCGAATACCCCGTGAGAGGTTCTGAACTCCTTCCTCCCAATTCCCCTTAAAAATGGGTTAGAGGTGCGCAATGCAACCGTGTTGTATGAGATATGATCGAACAAGTAAAGAATGAAATGCTATGATGAAATACACCAAATCAACAATACAAGTAAAATAAATAAGAGAAGATTGCACAAAGAAAAGGGTTAGTTCTCAAGCAAATAATTGAAGACAATATAAAGCAAGAGAAATGTAAAGCAAGATAACGCAAGGCAATCGCAACACAAATGATTTGTTTCGAGGTTCGAGCCACCGCTCTAGTCCCCGCCTTCACCTCCGTGAAGGGTTTCCACTATCCACCGAGGACGCCTTACAATTTGGTCTACCGAAGACCCCAAGCCCTTAGCTTCACAACTTACAAAGAACTCCACCTAGGAGTTGTCTCCACAAGAACAAGGATCACAAGAACAATAGTGATCTCCTCAAAATCACAAAACTCTTTCTCAAACTCTTTTACAACACTCTCACTCTTTTTACAACTTCTCTATAGTATGAGTAAAGTACTTTTGGCTCTATGAAGTGTGGTGAGAAAACATCAGTTGTCGAGTGATATTAGCAATCAAACACAACTGAAAAACAAACTTTAAAAGAGTTGGAAATGAAAGCTTTAAAATTTTCTCTTTCTCTTGAAAACAATGAAAACCAAGGATTTTTCTAAGTGCATAACAAAGACCTATTGCCCTCTATTTATAAGGAGAGAATAGGTTAAAACTCTTTTCTTTACACCTAATTTGACCTGCAAAAGGCCTCCAACAACTCTCTAAAACTCTGATAAAGAAGAAAAAGAAACAAATTTTCAGACTTGCCCAAAGAGGAAAGAGCCGTTAGGCTGCAGCAGGCTTGGCGGTCGACCGGTCCGGTCGACCGTCGCCTTGCTGGCAAAGAGCCGTTGGGCTCCGGTCGACTGTCCGGTCGACCGTCCTCTTTGAGGAAACACAGTTTCCTTCTAACCGGTCGACCGGTCGGTCGACTCAAACAAACCGAGAGTGGATCTGCTTACAGTCGGTCGACCGGTCGGTCGACCGACAGACGTGCACAAACGTGCACGTCCTGGCACTGGCGCCGGTCGACCGGGCGGTCGACCGTCAGCCTGAAATAAGAAAAAAACAGTATTTTCTGACTTAGGAAAAGTTTGTAAAATAGTTTTGGTTTTGAACAATCATAAGTAACATGCTAGTAGGAGTATATACACATGATCTAAACATGTTATTTATTTTGTAAAACTTAAGATCATGTAAATATCTACTAAGGCATGAGACTAAATTTAAACATGAAAACTTAAAGAACAAGACTTCATATTTTAACAAAAACAAATTGTGTATGTGTATCCTAGAGCCAAATATCCTACACTCAAATTTTAACATTCTATTCTTACAATGTTCTAAGGACTTCAAGGCTTCAAGAGGGGCTTTCTCCACTTGATCTTCAATTTTGCATCTTGAGCCCATTTGAGTTATCTTGAGTCCAAGTCACCTTCCTTTAGGGAATAAAACACCTATGCAAGATAGAAAACCTGAAACACACTTAAACAACAAATAATATTAGTACAAATAACTAATATGTTTTGTAATCATCAAACACACTAAAGACGGGTGATTGTAACCTTGGGCCAACAATCTCCCCCTTTTTGATGATGACAAAACATATAAGCTATTTAAACAAAAATGGAAGAAGAGCTTGGAAAGCTCCCCCTCAAACAATGCTATGTATTTACCATGAATATGAAAAGCTTTGTTAGCATACATAAAGCATTATGAAAATATCATCACCATAAATTTTGTCATATAACTCAAATAATGAACAACATTAAACAAATTTATAATAAGCAAACTTATCTTTTTCAAATATAATGAACAACATTAAACAAATTTATAATAAGCAAACTTATCTTTTTCAAATATCTTTTTCTCCCTAAAACTTCAAGTAATAAACACCTTAATTAAACTTATATATTTTTCTCCCCCTTTTTGTCATACATCAAAAAGGGTTAAAACATAACAAAAACGAACAAACTAAAAATATTTTAAGAATCAATCATACAAACATTCAACTCACCACAAATAAATGAAAATCTAGCATAATCTAAAGGTTTAGTGAAAATATCGGCAAGTTGAAAATCGGTAGAAACATAATCAATGTCAATATCACCTTTCTCATAATGATCTCTAAGAAAGTGATACCTAATGTCAACGTGTTTGGTTTTACTATGTTGATTTGCATTCTTTGTCATGTGAATAGTACTAGTATTATCACAAAATATTTTAACATGATCAAAGTGTAAATCATAGTCAAGGAGAGTATGTTTCATCCAAAGAACTTGTGCACAACAAGCTCCGGCTGCAACATACTCCGCCTCGGCGGTTGAAAGGGCTACCGAATTTTGCTTTTTTGGAAGACCAATATACAAGACAATTACCTAAGAATTGACATGTTCCACTTGTGCTCTTCCTATCTACCCTACAACCCGCATAGTCGGCATCCGAAAAACTCGTCATTGAAAATTGGCCGGTTTTCGGATACCACAAACCCATTTCAATAGTGCCCTTTAGGTATCTAATTATGCGTTTAACCGCAATTATGTGAGATTCTTTAGGACAAGATTGAAAACGTACACAAAGACAAACGGAAAACATAATATCCGGCCTACTAGCCGTCAAATAAAGCAAGCTACCTATCATGCTACGATATAATTTAATGTCTACACTTTTACCTTATTCATCCTTGTCAAGCTTTGTAGTTGTTGCCATGGGAGTTTTGCTTACTTTAGATTCTTCAAGCCCGAACCTCTTGATTAGTTCCTTTATGTACTTGGCTTGATTGATGAAGATCCCATCCTTCCTTTGCTTGATTTGGAGTCCAAGGAAATAGTTGAGTTCCCCCATCATAGACATTTCGAATTCATCCTTCATGCATGACTCAAAAGCTTGGCAAAGAGATTCATTAGTAGAACCAAAAATAATATCATCTACATAATTGCACAATAAGAATATCATTTTCTACATGTTTTGTAAACAAGGTTGTATCAATTTTACCTTTCTTAAAGCCATTTGAAATCAAAAATGAAGAAAGTCTTTCATACCAAGCCCTGGGGGCTTGTTTTAAACCATAAAGAGCTTTATCTAATTTGAATACAAAATCCGGATGTGTAGGATTAACAAACCCGGGGGGTCGTTCAACATACACCTCCTCTTCAATAAAACCATTTAGAAAAGCACTTTTAACATCCATTTGAAACAATTTAAAATCTTTATATGAGGCAAATGCTAGTGTCATCCGTATGGCTTCAAGCCGTGCTACGGGTGCAAAGGTTTCTTCAAAATCGATTTCTTCGATTTGAGTGTAACCTTGGGCAACTAACCTAGCTTTATTCCTAACAACGTTACCCGATTCATCCAACTTGTTCTTAAAGATCCACTTAGTACCAATTGTTGGTCTATCGTGGGGCCTAGGAACAAGGTGCCAAACTTGGTTGCGCTCAAATTGATTGAGTTCCTCTTGCATAGCTAGCAACCAATATGAATCGGCCTCGGCTTCGAGGACGTTCTTGGGTTCAACATGAGAAATAAATGCATAATGTCCACAATAGTCATGAAGTTTAGAGCGAGTTGTTACCCCTTTTGATACTTCACCTATGATGAGGTCCTTGGGATGATGTGGATTGTATCTCCAATCCTTTGGAAGTTGTTGAGTGGGCTCTTCTCCATTTGTTTGATCTTCATTTCCTTGAGCCTCTTGTATTTTAGCTTCACTTCCTTCATCATCCTTTGGCTTGTCTCCCATAGTAGGTGTATCCTCCAAGGTCACTTTCTCCAAGCCTTCATGCAAAGCATCTATTTCTACAACATTCTTAACAAACAAGTTAGATTCCTCAAACTTAACATGTATAGATTCCTCAATAGTCAATGATGACCTATTGAAGACTCTATAAGCCTTACTAGTACTAGAATAACCCACAAATATAGCCTCATAAGATTTAGGATCAAATTTTCCTAAATTATCTTTTGTATTTAAAACAAAACATTTGCATCCAAAAACCTTGAAATATGAAACATTTGGTTTTCTAGAAAAGTACATTTCAAAAGAGGTTTTTGTAGTATTTTTACACAAGAAAACACGATTTGATATATAGCATGATGTATTAACGGCCTCGGCCCACAAATAATGTGGTAGACCATATTCACTAAGCATTGTCCTAGCCATCTCTTGCAAAGTTCGATTTTTCCGTTCAACTACTCCATTTTGTTGTGGAGTTCTAGGACAAGATAGTTCATGCTTTATTCCATGTTCTTCACAAAAAGTGGTAAAGGGTTGGTTAATGAATTCACCTCCTCTATCACTTCTTATTCTCTAAATCGAAACATCCTTTTCTTTTTCAACTCTTTTCTTAAAAGCTTGGAAATACGAAAATGCTTGATTTTTATGCTCAAGAAAGAAAACCCAAGTAAAACGTGAAAAATCATCAACTAAAACAAATGCAAATCTATTCCCACTTAGACTTTTGTTTGTGTAGGGCCAAATAGATCCATATGGATTAACTCCAAAGGACGTGATGTCATGATATCCTTAATTGACTTGAAAGAAGACTTAGTTTGTTTCCCAAATTGACATGCGTCACAAACTCGGTCCTTTTCAAAATTCAAACAAGGAATACCTTTCACCATTTCCTTTGTGTTAAGCCTAGATATATGGTCAAAAGAAATGTGGCCTAATCTTCTATGCCACAACCAAGAGTCATCATCGAGGGCTTTTAAACATGTTATATTACAAGACATATTTAACATATCTATCATATAAACATTACTTTCACGAAAACCGGAAAACACACAAGCATTAGAAATTCTATCAATTACTTTACAAACAACATTATCAAAAACTACATCAAAACCTTTATCACAAAATTGACTAACACTCAAGAGATTATGCTTGAGGCCGTCAACTAAAACTACATTCTCAATTAAAGGGGATGTGCCAAGTTTTATATTACCGATACCGATGATTTTACCCTTGGCCTCATCTCCGAAGGTGACGGTGCCACCTTCATGGTATCTTGATAGGGTTGCAAAGTTGTTGATATCCCAAGTCATGTGCCTTGAGCAACCACTATCAAGATACCACAATCCTCTACGTCGTTGGGCTTTGGAAGGTACCTATATCATTTAACAAAGTTGTTGACTTTGGTACCCAAACTTTCTTGGGTCCTTGAAAGTTAGTGTTTCGAACCCAAACATTATGAAAAGATGCACTTAGTCTATCATAGCAAAAATTGGCTAAGTGTCCTTTCCGCCCACAATGTGAACATGAGAACACTCTTTCATACATGAATGCATGATGAGTGTGTGAAGTGTGAGCATGCTTTGGGGGTTTGCCACGATGTAAAGGTTGTGTGGTATGAACATGAGCATGAGCATGGTGAACATTTTTCTTAGGGGCTTGTTTCTTAGGAAACATGGCCTCTATCTTCTTCTTATCAAACTCACTACACTTTTTCAAAATAATAACTAAAGAATCTATTTTTTCCTTAAGCATGGTAATCTCATTAGCATCAACAAATGGGGACTTGCCTTTACAAGAAGTCTTATATTTATCAAATTCATTTTTAGTGGAAACCAAAGTAGAATGCAAGTCATTATTTTCTTTAGAAAGATTTACAACTTGAAGACTAAGAGATTCATTTTCCTTTTTCATTTTAAATACTTTTTCTTTAAGAAGTCATAATTGTGAGACAATTCTACAAAAGCTTCTCCTAACTCATCCATGGAAAGATCTTCATCAAATGAAGGGGAAGGGGTTACCTTGCTTGTGCTTTCATTAGCCATGAAGCACATGTTGGCGGTGTCGATCTCCTCCTCGGATTCGCTCTCGGAATCCCATGTCGCCTTCATTACTTTCTTCTTGAAAGGCTTCTTGATGAGGATGGCTTCACTTTGTCCGGACAATCCGCAACAATGTGTCCCGGCTTTTGGCAATTGAAGCATATGATCTTTCTTTCTTCTTTGCCTCCTTGCCATCTCCTTCTACCTTGGAATTTCGCCTTGTTGTACATCCTCCGGACATTCTTGACAAGAAGTGAGAGCTCTTCGTCATCTTCTTCTTCATCATCTTCGTCGGAGTGAGTAGCTTGACTTTTGAAAGCTATGGTCTTCTTCTTGGAGGGAGCCATCTCCTCTCTTGCTTTCCTTTCCATCTCATGGTTTTTAGATTCCCAATGAGACCAATTAGCTCTATCTCATCCTTGTCGTTGAGTTCCTTCAAGGTTGTAGCCTTGACTTCCCATGAAGGAGGAAGAGCCCGGATGATCTTTCTTACTTTTTGATCATTGTTGATGTCCTCACCTAGAGAAGAAAGTCCATTAGTAATCTTGGTAAATTTTGTAACCATATCATCTATGGTTTCATTCTCTTGCATGCTAAAATTTTCATATTGGGACCGAAGAAGGTCTATCTTGGCCCTCTTCACTTGTGATGTCCCCTCATGTGTGACTAACAAATGGGTCCAAATCTCGTATGCGGATTTGCAATGGATGACTCTAGCTATGTCATCATCATTGAGGGCTTGTAGGAATGCATAATGAGCCCTAGCATTGGCATCAAACTCTTTGGTCTCAATTTCGGACCAAGTAGATTCATCACCGGTGGGTGTGGTAAAAGATTTGGTCATGGCCTTTGCAACTCGGCTACCTAGAGATTACAAGAACACGGTCATCTTAACCTTCCATATGGGAAAGTTAAGTCCATCAAACTTAGGAGGTGTCTTGATACCATCGGCCATGTTTACTAAAAGAGTATGAATGAAATGATTAGCAATGTGAGGATCTCTCTAAGGTTGTTAAGCCAAATCCTAGAGTCCAAGCTCTGATACCAATTGAAATACACCTAGAGGGGGGGTGAATAGGTGTAATTGCTAATCTAATGATCTTTTTAAACTTAATAGAATGAGTGATGCAACGATCTCTCAAAACACGACTAAGAGCCGAATATCCCGTGAGAGGTTCTGAACTCCTTCCTCCCAATTCCCCTTAAAAATGGGTTAGAGGTGCGCAATGCAACCGTGTTGTATGAGATATGATCGAACAAGTAAAGAATGAAATGCTATGATGAAATACACCCAATCAACAACACAAGTAAAACAAACAAGAGAAGATTGCACAAAGAAAAGGGTTAGTTCTCAAGCAAATAATTGAAGACAATATAAAGCAAGAGAAATGTAAAGCAAGATGACGCAAGGTAATCGCAAACACAAATGATTTGTTTCGAGGTTCGAGCCACCGCACTAGTCCCCGCCTTCACCTCCGTGAAGGGTTTCCACTATCCACCGAGGACGCCTTACAATTTGGTCTACCGAAGACCCCAAGCCCTTAGCTTCACAACTTACAAAGAACTCCACCTAGGAGTTGTCTCCACAAGAACAAGGATCACAAGAACAATAGTGATCTCCTCAAGATCACAAAACTCTTTCTCAAACTCTTTTACAACACTCTCACTCTTTTTACAACTTCTCTATAGTATGAGTAAAGTACTTTTGGCTCTATGAAGTGTGGTGAGAAAACTTCAGTTGTCGAGTGATATTAGCAATCAAACACAACTGAAAACAAACTTTAAAAGAGTTGGAAATGAAAGCTTTAAATTTTTCTCTTTCTCTTGAAAACAATGAAAACCAAGGATTTTTTCTAAGTGCATAACAAAGACCTATTGCCCTCTATTTATAAGGAGAGAATAGGTTAAAACTCTTTTCTTTACACCTAATTTGACCTGCAAAAGGCCTCCAACAACTCTCTAAAACTCTGATAAAGAAGAAAAAGAAAACAGATTTTCAGACTTGCCCAAAGAGGAAAGAGCCGTTAGGCTGCAGCAGGCTTGGCGGTCGACCGGTCCGGTCGACCGTCGCCTTGCTGGCAAAGAGCCGTTGGGCTCCGGTCGACTGTCCGGTCGACCGTCCTCTTTGAGGAAACACAGTTTCCTTCTACCGGTCGACCGTCGGTCGACTCAAACAAACCGAGAGTGGATCTGCTTACAGTCGGTCGACCGGTCGGTCGACCGACAGACGTGCACAAACGTGCACGTCCTGGCACTGGCGCCGGTCGACCGGGCGGTCGACCGGTCAGCATGAAATAAGAAAAAAACAGTATTTTCTGACTTAGGAAAAGTTTGTAAAATAGTTTTGGTTTTGAACAATCATAAGTAACATGCTAGTAGGAGTATATACACATGATCTAAACATGTTATTTATTTTGTAAAACTTAAGATCATGTAAATATCTACTAAGGCATGAGACTAAATTTAAACATGAAAACTTAAAGAACAAGACTTCATATTTTAACAAAAACAAATTGTGTATGTGTATCCTAGAGCCAAATATCCTACACTCAAACTTTAACATTCTATTCTTACAATGTTCTAAGGACTTCAAGGCTTCAAGAGGGGCTTTCTCCACTTGATCTTCAATTTTGCATCTTGAGCCCAATTTGAGTTATCTTGAGTCCAAGTCACCTTCCTTTAGGGAAGAAAACACCTATGCAAGATAGAAAACCTAAAACACACTTAACAACAAATAATATTAGTACAAATAACTAATATGTTTTGTAATCATCAAAACACACTAAAGACGGGTGATTGTAACCTTGGGCCAACATAGAGTCCTACTCGAATAGTAGATCGCGTGCTGCTTATTATCGATGCGCTGCCCTAGGACAGTACTGATGGCAAGGTCTGAGGCGTCGCACATGATCTCAAACAATTTGCTCCAGTCATGAGAAGAAATGATGGGTGCAGAGATAATTTCTTGCTTAAGTTTTTTTCATGATCTAAGACATCCGCCATCAAAATCAAAGGGCAGGTCCTTCGCGGGCAGGTTGGTTAAGGGTTTAGCAATTTTGATAAAGTCTTTAAAGAACCGTCGGTAGAACCCAGCATATCCTAAAAAAGATCGAATATCCTTGGTGCATTTGGGGGTCGAAAGCTTAAGGATCACTTCTATCTTAGCCCTATCAACTTTAATCCCTCTCCTCGAGATTTCATGGCCTAAGACGATTTCATGTCTTACCATGAAGTGACAGTTTTCTCAATTCAGAGTTAAGTTCTTTTTCATGCGTCATTGGAGAACTAACTCTAAGTGATGAAGACACTGGTCGAATGAATCCTCGTAGATGGAGAAATCATCCACAAAATTTCTAGAAATCGTTCCACCATATTAGAGAAAATACTGAGAATGCATCATTAGAATGTTACGGGAGCGTTTCATAATCCAAAGGGCATGCGTCGGTAAGCAAAGGTTCCGAGTGGGAAAGTGAACGTGGTCTTCTCCTGGTCCTCTATAGCGATAGGGATCTGATTGCGGAATCTGTATGTACTCGTGGCCAGCTAAATGTTCGAGCATTTGATCGATGAAGGGAAGTGGAAAGTGATCTTTACAAGTAGCAGCATTCAATTTTCAGTAATCAATATAACACGAATCTTGGTGGGGAGTCGTGTTTGTACTAACTCCTTATTTTCATTTTCTACTACCGTGAAATCAGCTTTCTTAGGGACTGGATGGACAAAACTAACCCATTGACTATCAGAAATGGGATAAATGATCCTATTATCCAATAGTTTTAAAATTTCTGTTCGCACATCATCTTGAATGAATGGGTTAAACCTACTCTGTGGGTCCCTCTTCGGAGTTGCATCATCGTTCAAATGAATCCTGTGTTGCACTATACCTGGACATATTCCCTTGATGTAATTCATCGCCTATACAATTGCTTCTCTATGTTTTCTCAGAACTGACATCAAACTTTCCTCATATTCTCCAGTCAGATGGGATGCTATAATGACTGGTAGTTTTTTTCCGCCCAAATAGGCGTACTTGAGGTGTTCTGGCAAAGCTTTCAATTTTAAGGGAGTGGATCCATTGGAAAGAGGAATTTGATGTTCGGTCTTGGGAATTGGCACATTTGGGCTTGATGCCCAATACACAGCTGAATCAATAATTTGGTCCAAATTGAAATCGTCAGATTCCAATCAAACTCGCTCTTTCTGTCTAGCTCTATGTTCTCTTCATGCTCGCTTGTTAAGTTTTCAATGGATGTAGACTGTCTAAAAATCACTGGAGATAAGTCATCATATGCAGAGTCCATACTTCAGACGCAAGGCCAATCGAAGCCATTGATTCAGTGCCAAAACGCAAGGCTCAAGGCTCACGTCTCAGCACCACTCCAGTACCAAAACGCGAGGCTCGAGACCCGCGTCTCAGCACCATTCCAGTGCCAAAATGCGAGGCTCGAGGCTCGCGTCTCAGCATCACTCCAGTGCTAAAATGTAGGGTTCGAGGCCCGCATTTCAGCACCACTCCAATGCCAAAACGTGAAGCTCGAGACCCACGTCCAAAATCATCTCAATGACAAAATACAGAGCTCAAGCCCGTGTGTAGCACCCCATTCCCGAGATACGTATCCAGATACGTGTCCCAAATTTTTTTGACCGTATTGTTCAATTTTCCTTCAGTATGTGTTTTTGGATTGTGATTGCTTATATTATTGTGTATCGGATCTGGATTCTCAGACCTAGAGTAAGCCCTGACCCGGATCGGGAACCCGATACTAGCTTGCTGCCCGATTTGACTTTCTGATAGTCCGATTTGACCGATTTTAGTTTCAGACACTATTTTCTAATATTTTAGATTTTTTATGATTTTCAGAAATTTTTCAAAATTTTTTTGCAAAATCTCCAAACCGGTGTCGGTTTGGCATCGCTAACTGATTCCCGGATTTTTAGTTTTCAAACAGGATTAAATTTTCAAAAACGGCTTTCACATTACTTCTTAGAATTTTATTTTCTATTTAAAAATATTTTTTGAGATTTTTCTAAATTTATCTAAATTTCACCGATTCTGGTGTCGACCAGTATCGCCAAAAAATTTCAAGATTTTTAATTTGAAAACTATATTGAATTTCTCAAATCTGATTTCATAGAGTATCTTAAAATAATATTTTTTATTTTTGAGAATTTTTTGGAACGTTTCTGAAATAGCCAAATTTTCGCCTTATTAAAATAATAATATTTTTTAGCAACGATTTCTTTTCTTGCTTTTTCCTTCTCTACTCCCCTACTTTGTACTTTCAAAAATTTAATAAATAAATTATTTAATTAAATTTTTTTACTATTTTATTTTCTTTTTTCTTATTTTTTTCCTTTTTCTTTAATTTCTTTCTTTTTCTTTCTTTTCTTTCTCCCCCATTGACTCCCGCCGCCTGCTCCCGCCCCCTGCCATTGCCGCCTGCAAGCCACCCACAGCCTCTCTCTTCCCCCCAAATTCATCATTTTATCCTTCTCTATTTAACCTCCATTTTCCCATTTCTTTTTCATTTCAAAAATCCAAAAATCAAAACTCCATCTCCTTCAAAACAACCCACTCCATCCTCTCCACCGCCGCCTCCACCATCACCACCACCACCGTCGGCCGCCCCTAGGCCGGCCAACCACCTCCCTACACCCTCTCTCCCTTCTCCACTTCCATCAATCCCAAAAACCCCACCTCCTTCTCTAATTTCACCATAACCCATCACCACCACCTCCCTTCCTCCTCCAAAATTCACCACAACCTCCACCAATTCCACCACTCCAAACACTCATCATCATCTCCTCCTCCTTCTCTAACTCCCCACCACCTTCAACCATCACCACAACCACCATAACCCCTCCACCATCAACCACCTCCACCTCCTTCAACAACTCAAACCACAACAACAACAACAAACCACCCCCCTCCTCCCCGGGGGCGGCGCCGCCGCCGGCGGTGGCCGACGGCCACCCCCCTCCCTCCATTTTTCTTTCTTTCTTTCTTTCTTCCTTCCTTCCTTCCTTCTTTAATTCTTTCTTTCTTTCTTTCTTTTCATTCCCTAAATAAACACCCACTTTCCACTTCCCTAAAATACCCTCCACCTCATCCCCAAATTAATTCCCTATAATTACAACCTATACCCCTCCCCTTTTTATTCCAAATTTCTTCTAAAAACACCTTATTTTCTCTCTTTCTCTCTTTTCTTCCTACAACTTTTCTCTCTCCTCTCTCCCCCTCTCATTCCCTCTCTAATATTTATATAAATATTTATATTTATATATTTTAATATATATCTATGGGCTAGTGGCTTGCTCGTACGGTTCGCTGATTTTTCAGATTTTTAACCGTATTTCATCTCGGTTTCAGGCGAGTGCTTATTATTAACTTAAAAATAATTACTCTTGTATTTATAACATGATATTGAAATGTGAATATTTTAACATGCCTAACACTTGCCACTGTAATTTTTAGTACATGACTCCTTGCTATGCATGACACCGGCACTCGATATTTACACCGGCACACGGTATTTACACCGGTACTTGACATGCTATATTTGACACATGATACTCGACACTGGTACTTGCCATGCTATATTTGACACAAGACACCCGACACCCGTACTTGCCATGCTATATTTGGCACTTGATTTATGGCACCGGTACTTGATATATGTCATACTTGTCACCTGATCCTGACCCCCGGTATATGACACATGCAAACCCTTACTTGATATGCTTTCATGTGGTACAAATACATGGACCTGACATCGTTACTCTTGACCGGACACTACCACCCCTGATACATGTACATTATATTACATATTCATGATTATTATACTATTACCAGATATTTGGTACTCCTGAACTCCTGTACTCCTGAACTCCTGTATTTCTGAACCCCTGAAAAAGGGTGACTTCAGATATTAAACTCCTGATATTATACTCCTGTTAATTCCTGTAGTTGGATAATCATGGTTATACTTGAAATCACCTAGAGAGGGGTGAATAGGTGATTATGCTAATCAATGCACAATTTAAAAATGAGATGATGCAACGATCACTCAAAGCAAGATTAGAAGCCGAATGCCCGGTAAAGGGCTCTGAACTCCTTCCTCGTGATTCCTCTAAATAAGAGTTTGAAGTGCGCAATGCAATCTTGTTGTGAGAGTATAGATCGACAATATAAGAATGAATGAATAGAAGGTAAACAACACAAGTAAATCAATCGCAAACACAGAGATTTATTTCGAGATTCGAGCACCCAGCTCTACGTCCCCTCCTTCACCCAGAAGGATTTGCGATCCACTAGAATTTTCACAAAGGATTATAACCACTAGGGAGTACCCAACTCCTCAATCACACTCCTCTAGTCCAGAGGTAGTGGAGCCACAAATACAATAATCACTTGGTGATCAAAAGACCACAAACTCTCTTTTGAAAAACTTTTCTTTACAAAACCCTAGAGAATAATATATATGATTGAAGCTCAAGGTTTGTAAGTGAAAAATAAAACAAAGTAGAAGAGAGATTGATTCAAAAACTTCAGAGAAAAATCAGAGATTAGAGCACAAAAACTGAGAATAAAAACTTTTTTCAAGAATACTCAAACTTTGATTTCTTTGCAAATGTTGTTATATTTCTCCTCAACCCCATCCACCCCTATTTATAGGATTTAGGTAGGGACTAAAGGGTAAATGTTTATTTTGACTAATCAGGAAGAATAAGACCCAAAACCAGCCTAAAATCACGTTTTAAGATTAAAATCACGTTTTAAAACATGTTTAAAAAACTAGCCATTTGGCAGAAAGAGCACTCACGGTCGACCGGCCGGTCGACCGTTTTTCAAAAATTTTAACCGTTGGCAGCCTCCGGTCGACCGCCCGGTCGACCGTTTCAAACAGAGAGTTGGGTATAGTCAGTCGGTCGACCGCCCGGTCGACCGACATGGGGTCCGGTCGACCGCCCGGTCGACCGATGACGTGCACACATGCACGCACCCATGGGTTAGAACTGCGGTCGATCGCGCGGTCGACCGTTCTGACCTGTAATAGAGCCGGTCGACCGGCCGGTCGACCGCAACGAGTCAAAACAGAAATTTTTTAATAGAAATGATTTGAAGATATGTTTATTTTCAAAAAAGATTTTTGTAAAGACTTTGTAAAATACAATAAGCTGAGTTTGCAAGTACTGAAATAGGTCTATTAAAGTATTTTACACAAGAGACAAAAAATAATTTTTTTAAAAACACGTGCAATTTTGTGTGTGGGGGGAAATTGGGCTTCAACACTATATACTATCCTTTAACAAACTAACAAAACTAAAACTTGCCAAGCTAGAGCCTCCTCTCCTATGAAAGCGTCCTCTTGCGCCATCAACCTGACAACATGCTTTTAGCGCCATCAACCTTACAACATGCTTTAAGAAGTCTAGAGCCATCAAGACTTGTACAAACCTGAAATTCATTATAGAATCTTTATTAGTACCAAATAGCTTTTATATGGTTTGTTATCATCAAAACGTATATAAATAGAGAGTGTAATCTTTGGGCCAACAATCTCCCCCTTTTGATGATGACAAAACATATAAGCTATAACACAAGATATAGAAGGGAGGTAAAAACTCTCCCTCAAATAATGCTATATTAAATAAGTAAAAACACTACTTATTATTTGAGAAACAAAACACCAAACACCAAAAGAAACAAAAACACCAAACACAAAACATAAACATAATACATATATTATAATACATATAATGACACACATATTTCTCCCCCTTTTTGTCATACATCAAAAAGGGATATGATAGTAAGAAAACTTCTTTAGTCAACAACACAAATATTTAGTTCACCACATATAAAAGAAAATCTATTGAAGTCAAGTAGCTTAGTGAAAATATCGGCAAGTTGAAAATCAGTAGAAACATAATCAATATCAATATCACCTTTCTCAAAATAATCTCTAAGGAAGTGATATCTAATCTTAATGTGCTTGGTCTTACTATATTGATTTGCATTCTTAGTCATATGAATTGTACTAGTATTATCACAAAATATTTTGATATGATCATAATGCAAATAATAATCAAGGAGAGTATGTTTCATCTAAAGGACTTGAGCACAACATGCCCCGCCGCAACATACTCCGCCTCGGCGGTTGAGAGGGCTACCGAATTTTGTTTCTTGAAAGACCATGAAACAAGATAATTACCAAGAAATTGACATGTTCCACTAATACTCTTCCTATCCACTCTACAACCTGCATAGTTGGCATCCGAAAAACTCGTCATTGAGAATTGTCCGGTCTTCGGATACCATAGACCCATTCCAATAGTGCCCTTAATATATCAAATAATGCGTTTTACCGCAATTAAGTGGGATTCTTTGGGACATGATTGGAATCTAGCACAAAGACACACACTAAATATAATATCCGGCCTACTAGCCGTTAAATACAACAAACTACCAATCATGCTTGTATATATTTTATGTCAACACTCTTACCTTGGTCATTCTTGTCAAGCTTGGTGGTAGTAGCCATGGGAGTGTTGCAAATTTTTGAGTCTTCAAGTCCAAATTTCTTGATGAGTTCCTTAGAGTACTTGGCTTGACTTATGAAGATCCCATCACTCATTTACTTTATTTGGAGTCCAAGAAAATAGTTCAATTCACCCATCAATGACATCTCAAATTCACGTTGCATACATTATTCAAACTCCTTGCAAAGTAATTCATTAGTAGAACTAAAGATTATATCATCAACATATATCTGTACTATAAGAATGTCACTACCAACATGTTTAGTAAATAATGTGGTGTCTACTTTGCCGTTAATAAAATCATTTGATAGAAGAAAACTAGAAAGTCTTTCATACCAAGCTCTTGGAGCTTGTTTTAAACCATACAATACTTTATCTAGTTTGAAAACAAAATTTAGATGTATATGATCCACAAAACCGGGGGGTTGTTCAACATATACTTCCTCATCAATAAAACCATTTAAAAATGTACTTTTTACACCATTTGAAAAAGTTTGAAATTTTTATAGGATGCATAAGCTAGTGTGATCCGTATGGCTTCTAGCCGTGCTACGGGTACAAAGGTCTCCTCAAAGTCGATTCCTTCAACTTGAGTGTAACCTTGGGCCACTAACCTAGCCTTATTCCTAACAACATTACCTGACTCATCCAACTTGTTCCTAAAAATCCACTTAGTACCAATTGTTAGTCTAACATGAGGTCTAGGAACAAGATGCCAAACTTGGTTGCGCTCAAATTGATTGAACTCTTCTTGCATAACAAGCAACCAATATGAGTCACCCTCGGCTTCGAGGATGTCTTTGGGTTCAAAATGAGATATGAATACATAATGTCCACACAAATCATGGAGTTTGGAGCGAGTGGTTAGCCCCTTTGATACATCACCTATATGATGAGATCTTGGGGATGATTTGAGGCGTATCTCCAATCTTTAGGAAGTGGTTGTGATGGTTCCACTTCATCCTTTTAAACTTCACCATTAGGTTCTTTCTTGTCTTCTATGATGGGTGAGTCCTTCAAGGATATTTTCTCCATGTCCTCACCTAATAAGTCAATCTCTACAACATTCTCAACAAATGCATTAGATTCCTCAAATATAACATGCATAGATTCTTCAATAGTAAGAGATGATTTATTGAACACTCTATATGCTTTGCTAGTACTAGAATAACCAATAAAGATTGCTTCAAAAGCCTTAGCATCAAATTTGCCCAAATTATCTTTGGTGTTCAAAACAAAGCACTTGCATCCAAAAACTTTAAAGTATGAAATATTTGGTTTTCTTAAATGATAAATTTCAAAAAAAGTTTTGAAAGTATTTTTACACAAGTAAATTCGGTTCGATATATAGCATGCGATGTTTACGGCCTCGGCCCATAAGTATTGAGGGAGCCCGTATTCACTTATCATGCTCCTAACCATTTCTTGAAGAGTTCTATTCTTTCGTTCAACTACTCCATTTTGTTGAGGAGTTCTAGGACATGACATTTCATGCTTAATTTCTTTTTCATCACAATAAGTCATAAAGATGGTTGACAAACTCACCACCTCTATCACTTCTTATGCGTAAAATTGAAAATCCTTTTTCTTTTTCAACCCTTTTTCGAAAAGTCTTAAAATGCGAAAAAAGTTTGATCTTTATGCTCCAAAAAGAAAATCCAAGTGAAACGAGAGAAATCATCGACTAAAACCAAAACATATCTATTTTCATTTAAGCTTTTAATTTTAGTTGGTCCAAAAAGATCCATGTGAATCAATTCTAATGGCCTAGATGTCATGATATCCTTGATTGGTTTGAAAGAGGACTTGGTTTGTTTCCCAAGTTGGCACGCACCACAAATGTGGTCTTTTTCAAACTTCAAATAAGGAATACCCTTCACTAATTTCTTAGAATTTATTCTAGAAAGATGATCAAAAGAGGCATGGCCTAATCTTCTATGCCATAACCATGAAATCTCATCAAAGCATTTAAATATTTTGTAGTGCAATCCAAATTAAGCATTTCAATGATGTAGACATTATTTTTACGAAATCCAGTGAGAATGCATTCATTGGTTTTACAATCAAAAATTTTGCAAGAAGATTCATCAAAAACAACTTTGAGACCACGATTACATAGTTGACTAATACTGAGTAAATTATGTTTAAGCCCATCAACAAGAACTATATTTTCAGTTAAAGGAAATGTACCAATCTTAATGTTACATATACCGATGATGGTGCCCTTAGAGTCATCTCTGAAGGTGACGGTGCCACCTTCAACGTACCTTGATAGGGTTGCGAAATTGTTGATGTCCTATGTCATATGCCTTGAGCAACCACTATCAAGGTACCACCGCTCCTTACGTCTTAGAGTCTTGGTGTGTACCTATATCAAATAATTTAAAGTTTGATTTGGTACCCATATTTTCTTGGGTCCTAAAGCGTTAGTGTTTCGAACCCAAACATGATTATTCATACTATTTATATGATCATAACAAAATTTAGCTAAATGACTATTCCGGCCACAATAAGTACATTTATAAGTTCTTCCATATTTAAAAGCATAATGAGCATGTGGTTTATGAACATGTGATTTGTGAGTATGGAGTGTTTTAGCATGATTGACAAGTGATGTGTTGGCATGATGAACATGTAGAGTTTTAGCATGAGATGTTTTATCATGTTTAACATGTGGAGTATGCAAGTGTTTCTTTGAAAACATTTCTTCTAATTTAGTATTGTTAAAAGCACATTCTTTTAAAATATTTTCCAAATTATTTATTCTAGTTTTTAACATAGAAAGCTCATTTTCATCAATTTTAAGATATTTAGCTTTGCATGCAACTTTATAGGTATCAAAATCTCTTTGTGTTAAAATAAGAGTAGAAGATAATTCATTCTTTTCTTTGAAGAAATAGCAATTTGATTTTTAAGCAATTCATTTTCCTTTTCATCATTTTAAACAATCTTCCTTTTTAGAATCAAAACTTTCTGAAAGTTCAATGAAAGCTTGTAATAACAATTCTTTACTTATTTCACTATCATCATCATATGGTTCGGTAGTTACCTTAGGTGTGTTTGTCATGAAACACGCATTAGCCGTGTCAACTTCATCTTCGGATTCACTTTCCGAATTCCAAGTGGCTTTGAACACCTTCTTTACAAACGGCTTCTTTAGCTTCAAGGAGGAAGATATCTTTTTCTTGAAATCTGGACAATCAGCCATGATGTGTCCGGGTTTCTGACAGTTATAGCATGTGATCTTTTTCTCCTCCTTCCCTTCCCATCGCCTTCTATGGTTGAGCTTATTCTTGTGATACATTCTTTTTACATTTCTCACAAGAAGAGATAGCTCTTCATCATCTTCTTCATCTTCTTCATCATCGTAGTTGGTGGAGGTGGACTTGAAAGCGATAGACTTTTTCTTTTGAGGTGCCGCTTCTTCTCTAACCTTTTTCTCCATCTCATGAGTCTTAAGATTTTCAATAAGACTTATGAGCTCCAGCTCATCTTTGTCATTCAATTCCTTCAAGGTGCCAGCTTTGATTTTCCATGATGAAGGAAGAGCACGAATCACCTTACGCACCTTTTGGTCGTTGTTGATTTCATCACCTAGAGAAGCAAGAGCATTTGTGATTTTAGTAAACTTAGTAATCATATCATCAATAGATTCATTTTCTTGCATTTTAAAGCATTCATATTGAGAACGCAAGCGATCAATTTTAGCTCTCTTGACTTGTGATGTTCCCTCATGAGTGACCAATAAGTGTTGCCAAATCTCATAGGCGGACTTGTAATGGATAACCCGTGTTAAGTCTGTTGGCCCAAAGGCCTTCCACCCTAGTTTTGATGATGATTAACTCATGTAGTTATGTTTACTAATAATCTTGTGTTGTTTAAGTTTCAGATCATTAACCAAGATATTAGTTGGTGATTAGCTTCAACAAGGTGTTTAGAAGCTTTTCATGATGATTCCAGGGCCAAAGCGTTAAGATCACACATTGCCTAGCCCATGGATGGAGTTTTGGAGCAAGTCTACTTGAAGATGAATATCATCAAGAAGACTTAGGTATCCATAGTTTAGTTAGTGTGTTTAGATCCAACTTGTAAAGCTTAGTATAGTTGATATGCTCAAGTGCACAACACACACATTTTCATGTTTTGGATTTGGTTTTCATGAATAGTAGATCAAAACAAGTTTACTTTATTTCTATGTATATTAGATGTATTCTAGATATACATACATGGTTTAGCTTGCTAGACAAACTTATTTTGATATCCCTATTCATGTGTTGAAAAATCAAGTTTGATAAAAATACAAGTTTTGTTTTTGATAAATTTGCAAGACTCAAAAATGAATTGATATGATTGATATATGTCTTGAAATTTTTATCACAAGTTTGTGTTTCCATATAAAATGATAAAACTATTTTGGTGATTTTTAGAAGTGTTAAAAGATTTTTAGAAAAATATTTTACAGTGTTTTTCTGACCCAGATTTCTGTTCCAGGCTTCAATCAGTCGACTAGTCAACCTGACCTAGTCGACTTGGGTGAAGTCGGTCGACCGGGCCGGTCGACCGACGTGCACAAATCTGTGCACGTTTGGAGGCACTGGGACGGTCGACCGCTCCGGTCGACCGGGGCACTTACAGTGCTCTCTGTTTGTTTGGGTCGACCGGGCCGGTCGACCGCAGTTGCCCAACGGTCATATTTCTGACCGTTGGCGGTCGACCGGGTCGGTCGACCGTTGGCGGTCAGAGCTGCCAGCTCAGCTCTAACTGCTAGTTTTCTGATGGCCCTAGGAACCCCATCTCTTTGGGTTTTTGGCCAAGGTTTTTAGAGACAAAATTTTCAGACTTTCTCTATTATTTTAAAAGAGTTTCTAAAAGAGTTTTGAGCCAAAAAGAATTCATCTTATTTGTTTTTAGGTTTTTGGAAAAATCAAAGAAAAGAATATTTTGGGAGATTTGTCTTGGTTTTCATTCTATATCTTTTGCAAGAATTTTCCCAAGTGTTTTTCTTTGTTGCTTGTTTTTCAAACACCTAGTTTCCACACTTGAGCTATCACCTATCCTAATCTATTTAGGATCTTGTTTTTATGGAAAAGAAAAGAGAAAAGAAAGAGAGATTGAGTTTGTGGTTTTTGGAACCACTTGTTGTAAACACCCTTATTCTTGTTGTATCCCTCTTAGGTAGAGGTGATCGGGTGATTGTTTTGCTCCCTCTAGTGAGAGGTGGAGTTTGGTTGTAAACCCTCTTCGGTAGAGGTGTTGGTTGTTGTGGTTGTTTGGCTAAGGGCCTACCCCTCTTGTGTGAGGAGGTGTTTGTTTGAGAGAGGAGTTAGGTACTCCATTGTTGTAAAAATCCTTCTCGGTGAAGGTTCCCTCGGTGGGAGTCCTTGGTGGACGGTATAGTGGATTGGAAATCCTACACGGTGGTGTAGGCGGGGATGTAGAGCAAGGGTGCTCGAACCTCGAAACATATCATTGTGTTTGCGTTTGATCCACTTGTCTCTAAACTCTCTCTCTTTACATTTGTGCATAGCATCATACTTCATTCATATCATATTTGCTTGTGTTGAGCATAATTCATATTTTCATATCATATCTATTTGCTTGTGTTGTGCCTTGCATAATTCACATTGCTATATCTTGTATATGCTTGGTTGTTTGTGTGCCTCACTTGTACCTAATCAACAAGAGCTTCACATAGCACCTCAACCCATTCAAGGGGAATCAAGAGGAGTTAGTCCAGAGCCCTTCACGGGGAATTCGGCTACGCTTGTTGATTGTACTAAGTGTGTTTGCAAGATTTGCATTAGCTTCCGCATTTAGCGCACTTAGTTTTGCATTTAGTTTTAGATTAGCACTAACACCTATTCACCCCCCTCTAGGTGTCCCTTTCAATTGGTATCAGAGCTAGTGCTCCTGATACTTAGGCTTAACATCCTAGGAGTGAGATCCATTTGCTTGCTAATCTATTGTTTGCATTTGCTTGTTT
Organism: Agave tequilana; assembly: GCA_038442645.1. Lineage (NCBI taxonomy): Eukaryota > Viridiplantae > Streptophyta > Magnoliopsida > Asparagales > Asparagaceae > Agave > Agave tequilana. The sequence continues at coordinate 278,645 of JAVJIF010033095.1, forward strand.
GCACACTCATATAGTTTTGCCATGGACTTCATGACCCCACCTAGCTTTGACCCTTCCAATATTGATGTTTGGAAGTATAGGATGTCCATGTACCTAAAGACCCTAGGTTTGCATGTCTTTCTTGCGGCCACCAAGAAATGCTATCTTGGAGATCGCAATCATATAGGGGCCAATGCACAAGCCCTAGAGGCCATTAGAAGCACAGTGTCTAAAGATTATCTTTTACGTGTTTCTAACATTGATTCCGCCTTTACAGTGTGGAATTTGTTGACAACAACCACCACCTCCGAGCTTCAAGTACAAATCCAAGAAGAGGAATCTAGTGGAGAATCCGACTCACAATGCTTGATGGTCCAAGGGAATGACTCCCTTGAGGTACACTCGGAAACTCCATTAGATAGTGATGATGATGCTAGTTCTTCAAATGATCATATTGATGCCCATGCTTTGAATGAAGAACTTTCTATTGTGTGTGAAAAATTAATAGAAAAATATAAAATTTTGAAAAGAAAAGTCTAGGACTTGAAAATGAAAATAAAAGTTTGCATTCTAGACTTAACCATGTTTTGCAAGAGAAGGTTGAGGTCTATAATGAAAGGGATTCATTGAGATCTCAATTGAAACTTGCACTAAAAGAAAATGAATTTTTAAAATCTAAAAATTATTGTGAAACACTTTTGAAGAAAAATGAGAACTTGTCTTCGAAAGTTGATTTTGTTTTAAAAGAGAATGTTCCTTTGAAAAATAAAATAATTTCCATTTCAAATGATTTAGATGGTTGTTTAAAGAAAAATGAAGTTTTGAAAAATAAGATTGATGAGCATGTTTGCCATGCTAGGGTAGTTTCACCTAGATCACCCCTTGCATGCTCCACTTCTTCTATGATTAAAAATGATATAAACATGTTGAAGAAGAAAATGGATTGTTTGGGCTCCACTATGAGCCAATGTGCTAAGAACCATACACGCTTGGAATCCTTGGTTCGAAAGAAACAAGTTCCATCTTTTATGCATGCACACCCTACACGCATACACATGCTCCTCACGGACACACTTCTCACATGTATGCTCATGTGTACACTTGTACACATTGTGGCCGAAAAGGCCATCTTGCTAAATTTTGCTATGATCGTTTACATGTTGAGAATCTAGCAAAGAAGTTTGTTTGGGTTAGAGAAGGGACTAACCCCCATGGACCCAACAAGATGTGGGTACCAAGACCACCCCTCCTATTATTTTTGATGTAGGTGTGGGCTCTCACATGACGTGAGAGTGATGACACCTTGGAGTGGATGCGTTCCGGACTTAAAGGAAATCAATTGGATGCATCACTTTCAAGGGAAGATTTGGTGAGATGACCACCATGTTTTGGAGACAAGGAGAGTTGCCTTCTAGGTTTTGGTAACAATTCTTAACTCCTTATTATTGTTTACATGCTTCCATATTGATGTTTTATAGCATGTTTTCATTATATATGGATTAGTGTGTAAATATCACATTTATTAGATCCTTGACATACATGTATAGTATTTGAGACACACATGCTTGCATGAACCCATACTTAGTGTTCTCACTTTTGTTTAAGCTATAATGTACATCATGAATCTAATGCATGTGAATTTACATAGTAATCATGTCTTAGTTTTATCATGATGATTTTTATCTTGTTTTTGATGCTTCATGTTAAGATTACTTGTTTAGATGTTAGTTTTCATTAAGACTAGTTATATACTTGTTCATAGAATGGGCGACAAATAATTTATATATGTTTGGGCTTGATTGCTTATTTGAACCCATTAGATGTGCTAGTATAATCTAGTTTTGATGATTTATGCATTTTAAACTTGTATTCCTATTTTTGAATTTGTTTTATGAGTTTTCACTTCATGTATATGTTTGTATTGCCAAACTTTAAGATATACATGTATACCCCTTGAGTCATTTGCCTTTCATGCAAATCTATATATGGACTCAATTATGTTTAGGGATGTGTATGTATACTTATTGTGTTGACAATTCATACATATACCTTGAAATGAAATGTGTTTTGGTGAAGATTTAGATTTTCTTGATTTTGTGTTAATTGTTTAACTTCATGTATATGTCTATCTTGTCCAAACTATTAGATATACATGTTTATCCTTTTGAGTCACGTGCCTTAATGCATATATTTTGTGGACTCGTTGTGTTTTGGATATGTATGTATACTTTAGTTTGATTAGACATACATATGCCATGAAGATTAAATAAGTTTTGATGATTTTCGTGTTTTCAATGTTTAAGGAATAATTGAGCTTAATTGAATATTTTCATGATGATGATATTCACACTTTATTTGTACACTCACATTTATTGCTTGCTCATGTCTTGTATTCATGAGTCATATTTATGCCTAATTGAATTAGAGTGTTGATTATCTTGTGGATTTCATGTTTTATGAAAATTATTTTTAGTTTATTCCTTGCTTGAAGGATTTCGCACTAGTTAACAAGTTTTTCATTTTGACTAGTTCGTATTCTTCAAATTTGGTAGTGATTTTCAAACAAAACTACACTTTCAAATCTATTTTTGAAAACCCCTACCATCCTTGGGAGGTTGGAAGGGAGGTCATGTTCATGTATGCTTTACAAGTGAAAATCATTTTAAACTTGATCATGATTGGGAGGATTAGTTATATGAGTTATACCATGCTTTTATTGTTATGTCAATTGGTATCATTGAACTCTTTCAATTGGTATCATTTTGATCTTTGTGTATACTCATATGTTTTTTTGTGTATGTATATTTTTAATTGGTATCATCTATTGGTGATTGGTACTCATTCTATTTCATACACATATACTTGTTTTATTTGTGCTTAAGATATAAATTTTTCACAAAATCTTGTTTATGCTAGTGCTTGAGCTTCAATTTTGGTTCAATTGATTACTTTTAAATTGGTATCAAGCCCATGCATCTTTTTAGTTGGTATTTCATAAAGGGGGAGAAATTTAATTTTGTCTTTCAATTGGTATTTGTTTCCCACTCCCTTACTTTATGATTGAAAATTTCATATTGGTATCATATGTTTAATATGAAAATTATTTACAATTGGTATCAAAATTTTGTTTAGACATTCAAATTTATTATGTTTAATTTCAATTGATATCAAGATGTTTCATGTGTTTTTGCTTAAAATTGGTATCTAAAATTTTGTTTTTTAAGAAAAATACAAAAGTTTTGATTTGTATTGACTATATGCATATAGATTCATGATGAGTGTATCTTGTATTGAAGAGCTTAACATCTCTTCTTTATGTGGTACACGTGTGTAGGGAGAGATTCACATCTCCTCTTATGCATTACATAATGTGTGTTATGTGAATTGGGCTTAACATCCCTCTTTCATGTAATGCATATGTGTAGGGAAGCTAACTTAGCGTCTTCCTCTTCATGAATGTATATAGCATATAACATCTATTGATCTTTGTTTATTTTCAATTGATATCAAGATGCTTCATTGACATATTTATCTATTGATATCATGTTGTTTATAGTCACCCCTTATTGACCTTGTTTTTGTTTTAGACAAAAGGGGGAGAACATTGTTTTATTGTTTTGATTGACTTAAAAGGGGAGAAAGATTTTTACCCTCATTTTATTGTTTGGATTGTTTAACCCCTTCTTGATCTTTTTGTTTGACTAAAAGGGGGAGAAAAATTTGTTTGATTTGATTTTACTTTGAACCCTTTGTTGATGATTGACAAAAAGGGGGAGAAGTATTTGAGTTTATGCATGTTTTCATTGCTTAAGGGGGAGAAGTATTTGTCTTCCTTATTATTTATGCATATATGTTTTTGTGTTGCAAATAGGAGAAAAAGATTTTGATTTATGCTTGTTGCATGTTTTATCTCCATACTTGCATACATATTCATGTGCTTCATTCCATATCTTATTATTTATGTCAATGCATGAGTTAAGGGGGAGCTTCTTTGAAGCTTAACTTTAATCCATGCATATATAACTCAGAGCTGCCTGTCAGAGCTGCCAGCTCAGCTCTAACGGCTAGTTTTCTGATGGGCCTATAAAAACCCTATCTCTTTGGGTTTTTGGCCAAGGTTTTTAGAGACAAAATTTTCAGACTTTCTCTATTGTTTTAAAAGAGTTTCTAAAAGAGTTTTGAGCCAAAAAGAATTCATCTTAGTTGTTTTAGGTTTTGGAAAAATCAAAGAAAAGAATATTTTGGGAGATTTGTCTTGGTTTTCATTCTATATCTTTTGCAAGAATTTTCCCAAGTGTTTTTCTTTGTTGCTTGTTTTCCAAACACCTAGTTTCCACACTTGAGCTATCACCTATCCTAATCTATTTAGGATCTTGTTTTTGTGGAAAAGAAAAGAGAAAAGAAAGAGAGATTGAGTTTGTAGTTTTTAGAACACTTGTTGTAAACACCCTTATTCTTGTTGTATCCCTCTTAGGTAGAGGTGATCGGGTGATTGTTTTGCTCCCTCTAGTGAGAGGTGGAGTTTGGTTGTAAACCCTCTTCGGTAGAGGTGTTGGTTGTTGTGGTTGTTTGGCTAAGGGCCTACCCCTCTTGTGTGAGGAGGTGTTTGTTTGAGAGAGGAGTTAGGTACTCCATTGTTGTAAAAATCCTTCTCGGTGAAGGTTCCCTCGGTGGGAGTCCTCGGTGGACGGTATAGTGGATTGGAAATCCTACACGGTGGTGTAGGCGGGGATGTAGAGCAAGGGTGCTCGAACCTCGAAACATATCATTGTGTTTGCGTTTGATCCACTTGTCTCTAAACTCTCTCTCTCTTTACATTTGTGCATAGCATCATACTTCATTCATATCATATTTGCTTGTGTTGAGCATAATTCATATTTTCATATCATATCTATTTGCTTGTGTTGTGCCTTGCATAATTCACATTGCTATATCTTGTATATGCTTGGTTGTTTGTGTGTGCCTCACTTGTACCTAATCAACAAGAGCTTCACATAGCACCTCAACCCATTCAAGGGGAATCAAGAGGAGTTAGTCCAGAGCCCTTCACGGGGAATTCGGCTACACTTGTTGATTGTACTAAGTGTGTTTACAAGATTTGCATTAGCTTCCGCATTTAGCGCACTTAGTTTTGCATTTAGTTTTAGATTAGCACTATTCACCCCCCCCCCTCTAGGTGTTCTTTTCAAAGTCATCCTCATTCAATGCTAAAAGTAATACATTTTGAGCCTTCGAATTAGCATCAACTTCCTTAGAGGTAAGATCGGACCAAGTGTCCTCCTCACCTACGGTTTCACTAAAAGGCTTGGTCAAAGACTTAGCAACTCGGCTACCTAGAGATTGCAAAAAAAATGTTCATCCTAACTTTCATATAGGAAAGTTGAGTCCATCAAATTGGGAGGGTCTTAATGTTATCGGCCATCTTTACTAGTGTATGAATGAAGATATGAAAATAGTGATTAGCAATTTATAGGATCTCTCTAAGGATGTAAAGCCAAAAACTAGAGTCCTAACTCTGATACCAATTAAAATCACCTAGAGGGGGGTGAATAGGTGATTATGCTAATCAATGCACAAATTTAAAAATGAGATTGTTGCAACGATCACTCAAAGCAAGATTAGAAGCCGAATATCCCGTAAAGAGCTTTGAACTCCTTCCTCGTGATTCCTCTAAATAAGAGTTTGAGGTGCGTAATGTAATCTGTTGTGAGAGTATAGATCGACAATATAAGAATGAATGAATAGAAGGTAAACAACACAAGTAAACTAATCGCAAACACAGAGATTTGTTTTGAGATTCGAGCACCCAGCTCTACGTCTCCGCCTTCACCCAGAAGGATTTCCGATCCACTAGAATTTTCACAAAGGAGTACAACCACTAGGAAGTACCCAACTCCTCAATCACACTCCTCTAGTTCAGAGGTAGTGGAGCCACAAATACAATAATCACTTAGTGATCAAAAGACCACAAACTCTCTTTTGAAAAACTTTTCTTTACAAAACCCTAGAGAATAATATATAGGATTGAAGCTCAAGGTTTGTAAGTGAAAATAAAACAAAGTAGAAGAGAGATTGATTCAAAAACTTCAGAGAAAAATCAAAGATTAGAGCACAAAAACTGAGAATAAAAACTTCTTTCAAGAATACTCAAACTTTGATTTCTTTGGAAATGTTGTTGTTTTTCTCCTCAACCCCATCCACCCCTATTTATAGGATTTAGGTAGGGATTAAAGGGTAAATGTTTATTTTGACTAATCAGGAAGAATAAGACCACAAACCAATCTAAAATCACGTTTAAGATTAAAATCACGTTTTAAGATTAAAATCACGTTTTAAAACATGTTTTAAAAACTAGCCGTTTGGTAGAAAAAGCACTCACGGTCGACCGGCCAGTCGACCGGTTTTCAAAAAATTTGACCGTTGGCAGGCCCCGGTCGACCGTCCCAAACAGAGAGTTGGGTGCAGTCAGTCGGTCGACCGTCGGTCGCCCGACATGGGGTCCGGTCGACCGCCGGTCGACCGTCCCAAACAGAGAGTTGGGTATAGTCAGTCGGTCGACCGCCGGTCGCCGACATGGGGTCCGGTCGACTGGATGACGTGCACACATGCACGACCTATGGGTCAGAACTGCAGTCGACCGCACGGTCGACCGTTCTGACCTGTAATAGAGCCGGTCCGGTCGACCACAACAGGTCAAAACAGAAATTTTTGAATAGAAATGATTTGAAGATATGTTTGTTTTCAAAAAAGATTTTTGTAAAGACTTTGTAAAATATAATAAACTGAGTTTGCAAATACTGAAATAGGTCTATTAAAGTATTTTACACAAGCGACAAAAAATAATCTTTTGAAAACACGTGCAATTTTGTGTGTGTGGGGAAATTGAGCTTCAACACTAACAAAACTAAAACTATATGGAAGGTGTCTCTGAACCGTGTTGCCGAGTTAGAGCCTCCTCTCCTATGAAAGAGTCCTCTTGCGCCATCAATCTTACAACATGCTTTTAGCGCCATCAACCTTACAACATGCTTTAAGAAGTCTAGAGCCATCAAGACTTGTACAAACCTGAAATTCATTCTAGAATCTTTATTAGTACCAAATAGCTTTTATATGGTTTGTTATCATCAAAACGTATATAAATGGAGAGTGTAACCTTTGTGCCAACAATACTGTATACACTTGTGGACATTATCTTTGGGCAATATATATAATAAAAATATTCAACTTACACTGGGGTGGGGGAAACTGATGGAAACCGATATGATGTCATATTTATAATGGTGATATTTCTGAAGTGTCGTGTGGGACGCGTAATGATAAGTCCCCGAAAGCAGTAGCCTGAATCTGAAGTATCGTGTGGGGCGCGTAATGATAAGTCCTCGGAAGCAGTAGCATGTACTCCTGAGCTAGTCCCGGGTAGAGACGAGACCCACTATAAATATGAGCCATCAGATTTATCAGTTTCCAAATAATAACTCGTCTTATTCATAAGTGGATGTATGTGTGCCGGTAGCACATACAAAAGCATATGAACCGGATGAATAACATAAAACAACCAATAGTAATAAGGTTAGGAACGTGTGATATTTGGTCTCTCCTTTGTTCGGGTCCTGATATTCACATATCAGACCGGGTAAGTTCTATAGAGTGCGAACTCTAGTATGGACTATCAGTGATGTCAGACGCTGGTAGGGAGGCGATTGAAATATCAAACGATACTGATTATTATTATTGAATAAATTAAATGCAACACCTTATATTCACCAGTTACAGTATTATGCTCTGAATTGACACCTGTTTTATAACACATGACCTCTGTGATACCATGATAACTCCAGACACACTCTAGTTCTGTTACTCTTAGGGCAACTCAAGTTGTATGAACTCAGATGACGGTGACATCGGATATGTGGTATATAGATGAAGGTTTCCTTGTTCGGATTATCTCCTCGACGCATCAACCCCATGAATCCATAATCTGAGCTTATACAACTAGTTTTGTCCATACTTATATTTATCGTGTGTTTAGAGTATTTATCACATGTTTAATATATTTGTCGCATGATTATGTGTACCTATGCTCTCTATATCATTTTCCATGCATATTTTCCGATTCAAATTTATTGGTATCTATGTATTTACTTGATCTCAGATTTACTGTCATTTCCTTTATGTTACTTGTCATTTCTTGTACCTGCATGCCTGGACCACATCACTTGATCATGTACACGTGTGCCTGTTATGCACGCCATCTGGCTTTATTATATGTACTCGCTGGGGTTGCTAACAACCTGAATTCTCATGTCCAGATCCTGGAGTCTGGACCGTGGCGGCCTTACTGTATCTGATCAAGTGCATAGCGGATCCTTCCGTGACGTTCGGAGTGCAGCAGAAGCTTGGATCACCGCCGCAACTCTTCCTCCCAGTTCCTCTCCTGTTTGGTTCTCGAGACCTCTCATACTGCTCGTGAGCATCTCTCAGCTTTGTATAACTCTTCATGTATTGTACTTTTGTATTTTTTTGGTGATGTAATATTGCTGTAATATTGTATCGCTTTCTGTGATAACCATGTATCTGTACTATTCTGTTGCAATGTATATTATCACTGTGCTTCTGTATCTAGTTATTGCCTGTATTGAAGCTTAGCGTATATACGTGAGGGCATTTATGACCTGCGTATATACGTCGCAGTGACGTTTCCGTACCCGCCAGATCGGGGCGTCACACCGTGTTTCAACTACAAGCTAGCTATGCATCTCAGTTGTAACTGCCCCCATTACTGGGCAGTTACTGCCCACGTAATGAGAGAGCTAACATCCATTATGGAGGATTTTTAGGGAAAAGTTTTACCCCTAGAACCCGCTATAAATAGCTAAAGCTGCTATTGAAAAGGGGTAGATTGAAGTTGGTTGATTGGTATTGGCATACTCTGATAAAAACAGAAAGAGAATTCAAGGAGAGGATTATAAAGAGTTTTAACTCTTCTACACAAACTTATTGTATTCAAGTTCTGCCAAATCTCTTTGAGATTTCATTTGATAGGAGTTGTGCTATTCCATCAGTGATCTATGGAGAAAAGTTTCAAAGAAGATTGACGTTCACTCGGTCAACAGAAAATAAGATTCACTTTCTATCGCTACGCAAAAAATCTGACATTAAACAAAGAGGAGATTTAAGCGTGAATATCTTCTCTCTCTTGTAATTGAAATTTTAGAATTATTGTAATCTTTCATTGATTCAAGAAAATTTTGCAATATATATTTTAAATTTTTCGACCCGAACAAGAGATGGCGACTCCGCTGGGGACTACTTTCTCAACTGACGAGCAAGTTGTGACGTAAGGTGATGCCAACTTCATGGGAAAGACAGTCGAGTCACTTGTCGTGGAATTCAACCAGGCAAAGTACGAGGAGTTCCTCTCTTCTGGCTCTAAAAGCCCCAAGTGGCGCAACAATACCACTGGGTCTCCTCAGAGATCTGCTCTCAAGTCTCTTCGGAGACTTCTCTAAGAATGGCCAGCGCAAACAGCGCCATTTCTGGCCGCATCGCCCGCGTGGCCTGCGTCAACGTCTTCCACGAGACCCGCGAGGCTAACGATGACGAAGGCCAACCTCGCCATACTTCTCCTATCCATATTCCTCAACTCCAGGTTATCTGGGGTCCCAACACCTGTGAAGCATAATTGAAATGCTGAACATCGACAAAGGCATCGCGCACATCGACAACAGATGAAGGAAGCTGAAAAAGTCATTTGTCCAGCAGATATAGAACGTGGGGCTCAGACCCGCGTTTCTTCTTAGCAACACCAGACTCACGAACCTCGCATCTCTATATCAAAACACGAAGCTCATGAAGTTCGCGTTTCTCGAGTTTCACCTCAAAGACGTGACGTTCAGCAACACGAGGTCCCCGTCTTTTATTAAAGACATGAGACCCGCGTCTCCATACCAAAATGCGAAGCTCATAAAACCCACATTTTTGAAGCTTCACCTCATAGACGAGACATTCAGCAACGCGAGGTCAGCGTCTCTTCTCAAAGACATGAGACCCGCGTTTTTATGCCAAAACCTGAGGTCCGCGTCTCTTCTCGAAGACGCGAGACTTGCGTCTTCGTGCTAAAACACGAGGGTCGCGTCGCGTCTCTTCTGTAGAGAACGAGCTCCGCGTCTCTGAGCCTTGCATTTCAGAGTTACAGCACAAAACTCATATTCACTCTCTGGCTGCTAAGGTCAGAACTAAGCCTAGAAGTCCTCATCTTCGGAGATTCGAGGCTGATCTCTTCGACCCCCTGTAACGGATCTAAGAGATTATTTAATAAAGAAGAGGAGTGTTCATCAAATCACTCCACAATACTGTTGTGAACGGCTCATCATGACAGTGCTCTCTGAATTCCATTGCAGCTCACAGGAAAGCAAACCATTGGCGTTCAACCAATTATCAGCAGCGCCAGTCTCCCGGTCGGCCAAGAGGCGTCGCTTCCGTAAGAAGAGAATCTTCTCTAACACAGAGTACCCTGAAGTCACTGCAAACATGGTGGGTTCAAGCACTACGCCAAACAGAACTAAGGGGAAGCAGCTGATATTCAGCTCTGACGAGTCTGACATTGAGCCGGAAGGAGTGTACCAGCATACTCGTATTCGAATGGGTACAATAGCCCCAGTGGACTATAGTGCCCTAACCGGGGCATTGAAGTAAGCGAGGCACACTCTGTCATCGCTAAATCACAGGCCTCAAACTCTTCCGTAGAGAAAGAAGTCTTCGCGCACATGGCAAGGACTCCTGAAGAAATGGCCAGCGCTTTGAACAATAAGCCCAGGTTCAGAGGGAGCAACTCGATATGATTCGTGCTCAACAAGAATCTATCGACACCCTTAAGCAGATGCTTTTGCAATTGCTTGAGGGCAAAAAGAAGCAGCCGAATGTCAAGACTCCTTCCAAGAAGTTCAAGGGCAAATGGAAGGAAGGGGAGAGCTCATCTTCTGTTAACACTGAGAATGAAGAACATTCTGACTCTGAGCCACCCAAGTCTTCATCTGAAGAGGAGGATAACTCAGAGAATGGGAGCACTCATTCCAAAAGGATGAGCAAATTGGAGCAACGTCTTGAGGCTCTCGCTAACCGAGACAGACTCCAAGAAGTTGAGATAATCTGACCCTATCCAACAGAGTGGGGTACGGCTCTCTACCCTCCCAAATTCCAGGTACTGACCCTTCAAACTTTCACAGGTAAAGGGTCACCGAACCAACACATATATAACTTCAAATCCCAAACTGGGAATGTAGTATCGAACGATGCCATTTTTGCTCATTTATTCATTGGCACTCTTAAGGGAGTCGCCTTTGAATGGTTCATGAAACTTCCTGTCGGCTCAATTAAAATATGGGCGGACCTCGAGAAGTGTTTTCCGTCTCGTTTCTTTGAAGATGATTCAGAGATCTCGGTGCCGACTCTCCTTGCAGCCAAGCAGAAGAAAGGAAAGTCTATCAAAACCTTCATCGAGAGATTTCAGATCATGACACTCCATTGTCGTAGCGGCATGACCCAGTCCATATTGGTCGAGACATGCCGTCACAATATGCAAACTTCTCTACTCGTCAAATAGGGGTGGTGGAATGTCGCACTTTGAAGCAATTGGTGCAACAAGGCGAGCAAGCTGAGGAGATTGTTGCCCGGGTCAGGGCTGAAGAAAAAGACAGCAAGTCTAGACCCGAGAAGTCGACAAGGCACGCGTCGGAAGCGTCTTTTCAAAATAAAAGGAAGGACACACTTGTGACAGAGACAAAGTCTCCCTCTAAGTTCCAACCAGCTAGAGGGGGTAGCTCTTCAAGCCAGCCACGCGCCAACAAGTAGTACTCCTTCAAGGACGAGCATGTTGATTCGTTATTCAAGTTACTCAACAAGAGCAACAGACTGAAGCTTCCTGAAGGTAGACGTCCTGAGGAGGTGGGCAAGACTAATAATCCCAATTACTGATTGTACCACAAGATGTTGGGGCACCCTACCAAGAGTTGCTTCATCTTCAAAGACATACTCCAAGGTTTGATTGATGCAGAGGTACTAAAGCTCCGCCTGGAGCAGAAGAAGGTGATAACTAACAAGACGTCATTTCTTCAGTTCAGGGTATAGCCTTCAACGCCAGTCGGAGTGATTCCCATCCCGAAAGGGGAACTAAGGGTGATCAATACAGATTTACCCCACCAGTGGGAGAAGGGTCCCGTACCTGTTCCTTCTCAAGGAGAGACCATGTAGGTTAATCCCGACCTTATGGAAGGCCAACAGTGGACTACTGTTACCAGCAAGAAGTCCAGAGGTAAAGCAAAATCTTTGCCTTGCAATGTGGTATGTGCTTCCTCCAGCGAAAAGGAAACTGATTTTCCCTCGCTAACTGATTATGAGAAGGAGACAATCGTCCTTACTGCAGAGCCGAAAGCACCGCTTGTAGCAGGGACTCTTCGGGTTAGTCATACTTGAAGAAGTACGACGAAGTGGTGGAAAATCCGTCTAAACCGACCCAAGAGCCAACCAAGCAATCCACGACGCAACCCGTGGAGAAATAAAAGGAGCTTCGGTATGCCAAAACTCTCACAAAAGACAAAGGGGAGGGCATTTAACACCTTACCGCTTTGATGTCTTGGCTCAGTTGGCCAACATCCCAGCGAGGATCACCCTCTATGAGCTTCAGAGACTGTCCAAGTCAATAAGGGAAGCTCTTAGAGAAGCTTTAGCCAATTCTGAGGCCTTTATAGCCCAGATTCCAGCTAAACCAGAGGAGGAAGATGAAGAAAATTGCCTCCTCGCCTCTCAATATGTCCCCCGCATAACCTTCACTCCAGACGACATGCATGTCAAGGGGAAACATGATAGGCCCCTGTACTTCACTGGGTATATTGGATCATCTGAATTGAGCATCATACCCTACCGGGTCATACAGCACATGAAAATCCTCACTCATCGATTGAACGTCACCCAGACTACCATCTATGACTTCAACGCCAATGGTACGCGCTCGATGGAAAAATCAAACTCGAATATCAGATCGGGGACCTGAGATCTAACATGACGTGCTATGTCATTGATGCTGACACTTCATATAACTTGCTGCTGGGATGACCATGGATTCATCACAACTTCATTGTCCCTTCTACTCTCCACCAAGTCATGAAGTATGTTGATGGAGATGGAAAAGTCCGAATGTTGATCGCGAAAGGCATCCGTTCAAGGGGTAGAGAATTACTTCACAGACTCCTTACTTTATCAGGATTCTCTGAAAGCAGATGAGAATCCTAGCCAGAGCAACCAGACTCTGATAATAAAGCTGATGTCGAGCCAGAGGCAGAAGAAGAACGTCTTTGGGAGCTGAATCCTCTGGTAACGAGCATTAATAAGCTCGATATCAATAACACCGACAATGATATAGGCTAGTAGTATATTAATGAAGAGTTAGATTTGGCTTATTTTTTTGTGTCTGCTTCTGATTCATACCATCAGATACTAATATCGATGTAGATGATGATCCCTGGTTGGCAATAGATGCCCTGACATCATTGCATGCACCGGTGAGATCATCTCTCATGACATATCAAAGCGTCAGTGATGTGCAAGGAACCATCTTCGAGGTCCCAGCAAGACGCAAAGGTCAAAAATCAATCCTTTTTGAAAGAGTCGAGTCCAAACCAATGACTCGTGAAGACTCAAAAAGCGAGATTGAACCCCCTCAGTTATCTCATTACGAGCCAAATGTACTCAAAATAATGAAAAACATGTGGTATGACCTAACAAGTGGTCCTGGCTTGAACTTTGACAAAGGAAGGTGAACTCTACTTTGGCCTTTTATTCCCAGAAGGAAAACACCTAACTATTATCATCGAACTCGGAGGGTGTTAGGCTATGTGTCAACTCCAATCCCGTCAGCCTCTGAGTCTGAAGAGTCATTATATCATGACCACTCATCAGGCACGCCATCATGGGAATCAGATGTCAATGTCGGTGACATCTTCAAAGACCTTTCGGTGAACATGATTTTAACAAGCCACCCGAAAGATGAAGATGAGGAAATGATCCAATCAAATATAGCTCCCTGGATCGAACACCTGAATGCTCTCTGAGTCATCCACTTTGAACAGCGTGAACCACCCTCAGAGGATAAGGTGACCCAGATTAACCTGGAAGATGAGGCTAATCTTAAGCCCATCTTCATAAGCGAAAGCTTACTACCAACCGAAAAAGAAGACCTAATACGTCTCGTGCGAGAGTATATAGTTGTCTTCGCTTGTAACTGCGAGGATATGCCTGGACATGATCCTCAGGTGGCTATGCATCACCTCAACATCAATCCGGATGCAAAGCCCATCAAGCAACAGCAACAACGATTTCGCCTAGAGATAATGGAAGTGCTTTAATCGGAAGTCAATAAACTTATAGACTCCGGTTTCATCAGGGAAGAACAACACCCCGATTGGGTAGCTAATATCGTCCCCGTCACCAAGAAAAATGAGAAGATCCAGGTTTGCATTGATTTTGAGCTCTAAATGAAGCTTGTCTTAAAGATGAGTTCTCTCTTCCAATCACGGATGTGATGATCGACAACACGTGTGGGTTTGCACGGATGTCTTTCATGGATGGATTCTCTGAATACAATCAAATTAAAATGTACCCTGACGATGAAAAGCATACATCCTTCAGAACACCACTAGAGGTGTATTGCTATACTGTGATGCCCTTCAGATTGAAGAATGTGGAGGCAACATATCAAAGAGCTATGAATACAATCTTCAAAGAGCATATACGAAAAACAGTGGAATACTACGTAGACGATATTATAGTGAAAATGTTGGCCCAAGAGGTTACACTCTCCAATTGTTTTGTGTTTTGATGATGACAAACCAAATAAGAGCTATTTGTACTAATGAATTTGCTTAAGATAAGTTTCAGGATAAGTACCATGTTTGGAGGGCATTGCTTGCTATTGCAACAACTTCTAGGTTCATAAAGTTATGAAGGCATATTGCACATCAAGGAAGGATCATAGAAGAAGAAGGCTCTAGCAAGGATAGCATGGCTCAAAGATTTGAAGCTTGCTCAAGAAGTCTTTAATTATTTTGTTTTTAATTTTATAGTTTGTTAAAGAATAGTGGATAGGTTTGAAGCTCTATCACACACGTTTTTGCGCACATACTTAATCCAAAATAATTTCTTATAATTTATACAAAAATATTTTGCATACAAGATTTTGCCTACAGATATATATTTATGAAATTTTTATGCTAATCCCTGTTCAAAAGTATTTTTGTCAAAATCAAAATCCCTTTTGATTTTCTGTCCAAAACCTGGTTTTTGACCTGAGCCAGTCGACCGGACAGTCGACCGGACCTATGACAGGTTTGGCCGGTCGACCGGCCCAGTCGACTGTAGTTCTGGGTGTACATGTATCAGTGTGCACGTTTTTGCGGTCGACTGCACGGTCGACCGACTGTAACTCAGTCTGCTCTCGGATAGATTGGGTCGACCGGGCGGTCGACCGCTGGCCTGCAACGGTCATAATTTTGAACGTACAGTCAACCGACCAGTCGACCGAACTATCCGTTGAACAGTAACGGGCAGTTTTTAATGAGCTGTTTTATTCTGTCTTCTTGTGTTTAAAATTTGATTTAGGGATATATTTCAAAACTAATATGACTTAATTAACCTTAAGTTTGTATTATCCCTAAACCCTAGCCCTCTCCTATAAATAGGGGTGTTTGGGGAGAGATTGGTTACAACAATTTTGCAAGAAAAACTCAAAAATTTAAGGCATTCAAAAGAGCTTTGTTTCTTGGTTTTTGTGCTGAAATTCTCTCTCATTTTCTGAAGTGGTTTTTGAAATACTCTCTGATTTAATTTTCTTTCTTCACTTGCAACAAGAGCTTCATTCTTACTCATTGTTCTCTAAGGACCTTTTGTAAGGGAAGAGACATTTGAAAGAGAGAGTTTGTGGTCTTTTGACTACTCAGAAATTGCTTGTAATTGAGATTGTGGAGTTGGGTACTCCGGTGTATTTGTGATTTCCTTGAGATAGTGGAAGTAGCCAGATCCTTCTGGGGAAGGCGGGGAGTAGAGTTGGGTGCTCGAACCTCGATAACATATCCTTGTGTTTGCGATTGGTTTACATTCTTGCACTTATTACTTGCTTATCATCATCATTGCTATATTTACTTGCTTTCATTCATCTTGTGAATCTTGTGTGGTGATTGTTACATCTTAATTTTTAATTTGTCCATTGATTAGCATTATCACCTATTCACCCCCCCCCCCCTCTAGGTGATTTTCAATTGGTATCAGAGCTTGGACTCTAGGTTTTGGCTTAACATCCTTAGAGAGATCCTTAAATTTTGCTAATCAACATTTTCATTCATACATTCATACACTAGTAAACATGGCCGATAACATTAAAACCCCTCCTAAATTTGATGGACTTAATTTCCCTATTTGAAAGGTTAGGATGACCATATTTTTGCAATCTTTGGGTAGCTTAGTGACCAAGTCCTTGACCAAACCCTATGTAGCACCCGATGGTGATGAGAGCACTTGGACCGACTTCAACTTTAGAGAATATGAGGCTAAATCCAAGGCCAAAACTCCCTATTAACCGCCTTGAATGAGGATGACCTTACACGGGTAATTCATTGCCAATCCGCCTATGAGATTTGGCAACACTTATTGGTCACACACGAAGGGACTTCACAAGTCAAGAGAGCTAAGATAGATCTCTTGAGGTCCCAATATGAGTCATTTAAAATGATTGATGATGAGTCTATTGATGGTATGATTACAAGATTTACTAAAATCACTAATGGTCTTTCTTCCTTAGGTGATGACATCTCCAACGATCAAAAGGTGCGGAAAGTGATTCGGGCTCTTCCGTCTTCATGGGAGATAAAGGCCACCACCTTAAAAGAATTGAACGACAAGGACGAGATGGACCTCATTAGTCTCATTGGGAACCTAAAGACCCATGAGATGGAGAAGAAGGCAAGAGAAGAGGCCACTACTTCAAAGAAGAAATCCATAGCCTTCAAGACTTCATCCTCCAATGATGACGATGAAGAAGACGAAGAAGATGATGAGGAGCTAACTCTACTTGTGCGGAATGTCAAGAGGTTGTACCGGAAGAACAAGCTCAACTTCCGGAAGAAATTTGAAGGCAAAGAGGGGAGAAGGATCATTTGCTACAATTGCCGCAAACCCGGACATATCATGGCGGATTGCCCGGAGTTTAAGAAGAAGATGACTTCCTCCTTCAAGCCAAAGAAGCCGGAGGAAAAGAAAGCATACAAGGCAACGTGGGATTCAGAAAGCGAGTCCGAAGAAGAGGTGGATACGGCGAACATGTGTTTCATGGCAAACACTCCTAAGGTAACCCCTCAATCTCATGATGATGAAGATGATGAACTAAGTAAGGAAGTTCTTGTACATGCCTTTGTTGAACTTTCTGAAACTTATGACAATAAAAAGATTGAATGTTTTAAATTACAAAAAGAGGTTGCTTTTCTTAAAAATCAACTTGCTATGGTTTCTAAAGAAAAAGATGATATTTCTTCTAATCTTATTTCTCTTCAAAATGAGTTTAATGCCTACAAGGTTCTTGTAAGGGAAAATCTCCTATTGTTGATGAAAAAGAAATTTCTTCTTTTAAATCTAAAATAAATGATTTTGAAAAAGTTTTAAATGATTGTGCTTTTAACACAAAGAAACTTGAGAACATGATTTCTAAAAAGCACACCTCACATGTTAAGTCTACTCATGCTCACACTACACATGCTAAATCTTTTCATGCTCACAACTCTCATGCTCACAAATCACACACTCATTATGCTTTCAAATATGGTAGAGTATATAGATGCACATATTGTGGTAAGAATGGACATTTAGCTAAATTTTGTTATGACCAAGTTAATAGATCAAATAATCTTGTTTGGGTTAATGAAACTAACCCCCTAGGACCCAAGAAAATGTGGGTACCAAAATCAAGTCCTAAATTATTTGATGTAGGTACACACCAAGGCTCCAAGACGTAGGGAGCGGTGGTACCTTGATAGTGGTTGTTCAAGACATATGACGTGGGATATCAACAACTTTACAACCCTATCAAGGTACATGGAAGGTGGCTCCGTCACCTTCGGGGATGACTCCAAAGGAACTATCATCGGTATAAGTAACATTCAAATTGGTGCATCTCCTATTATAGAGAATGTTATTTTAGTAGATAGTTTAAAACATAATTTGCTTAGCATTAGTCAACTTTGTGACCGTGGACTAAAGTTGTTTTTGATGATTCTTCTTGCAAGATTTTTGATGTTAAATCCGATGTTTGTATTCTTACCGGTTTTCGTGATAATAATGTTTACATTATTGACATGCTTAATTTAGATTGTTCTACTAAATGCTTGAATGCTTTTGATGAAAATTCTTGGCTTGGCATAGAAGATTAGGACATGCATCTTTTGACCATCTTGCTAGAATTAAATCTAAGGATTTAGTAAAGGGTATACCTTGCTTGAAGTTTGAGAAAGACCGTATTTGTGGTGCGTGCCAACTTGGGAAACAAACCAAGTCTTCCTTCAAACCAATTAAGGATATCATGACTACTAGGCCCTTAGAACTAATTCATATGGATCTTTTTGGACCAACACAAACTAAAAGTTTAAATGGTAGTAGATTTGCATTTGTTTTAGTTGATGATTTTTCCCGTTTCACTTGGGTTTTCTTCTTGCAAAGTAAAGATCAAACATTTTCATATTTCAAAATTTTTTGAAAAAGGGTTGAAAAAGAAAAAGGTTTTTCGATTTTGAGAATAAGGAGTGATAGAGGTGGTGAGTTTGTTAACCAACTCTTCATGACTTATTGTGATGAAAAGGGAATCAAGCATGAAATGTCTTGTCCTAGGACTCCACAACAAAATGGAGTAGTGGAAAGGAAAAATAGAACACTTCAAGAGATGGCTAGGACAATGATAAGTGAATATGACCTCCCTCAATATTTATGGGCCGAGGCCGTAAACACCGCATGCTATATTTCAAATCGTATTTATGTGTGTAAGAATTCTTCCAAAACATCTTTTGAAATGTATCATTCTAGAAAATCTAATGTTGCATATTTTAAAGTTTTTGGATGCAAGTGTTTTGTTTTAAATACAAAAGAGAATTTGGGTAAATTTGATGCTAAGGCTTATGAAGCTATCTTTGTTGGATATTCTTCTACTAGCAAAGCATATAGAGTTTTTAATAGATCTTCACTTACTATTGAAGAAACCATGCATGTTAAGTTTGAAGAATCTAATGTGGTTGTTGAGAATGTTGTAGAGATTGAACCATTAGGTGAAGACATGGAGAGACTATCCTTGAAGGACTCACCCGCTCAAGAAGAAAAGCAAGAATCAATTGGTGATGTTCAAGAGGATAAAGAGGAAAGCTCTCAACCGCTTCCTAAAGCTTGGAGATACGCTACAAATCATCCTAAGGAGTTCATCTTGGGTGATGCATCTAAAGGAGTCACAACACCCTCCAAACTCCATGACCTATGTGGTAACTTTGCTTTCATTTCTCATTTTGAACCCAAAGGCATTCTCAAAGCCGAGACGGACCCATATTGGTTGCTTGCCATGCAAGAGGAACTCAATCAATTTGAGCGCAACCAAGTTTGGCACCTTGTTCCTAAGCCCCACGATAGACCAATAATTGGTACTAAGTGGATCTTTAGAAACAAGATGGATGAGTCCGGAAATGTCATTAGGAATAAAGCTAGGTTAGTGGCCCAAGGTTACACTCAAGTTGAAGGAATTGACTTTGAGGAGACCTTTGCACCCGTAGCACGGCTTGAGCCATACGGATGACACCAGCTTTTACATCTTTCAAAAATTTTAAACTTTTTCAAATGAATGTGAAAAGTGCATTTTTGAATGGTTTTATTAATGAAGAAGTTTATGTTTCTCAACCTCCCAGTTTTGTTGATCATGTTCATCCCGATTTTGTTTTTAAACTTGATAAAGCTTTATATGGATTGAAACAAGCTCCTAGAGCTTAGTATGAAAGGCTTTCTAGTTTTCTAATTTCAAATGATTTTGTTAAAGGCAAAGTAGACACAACTCTATTTACTAAGCATGTTGATAATGATATATTAATTGTGCAAATTTATGTAGATGATATAATTTTTGGTTCTACTAATGAGCTTTTATGTAAGGATTTTGAAAAGGTCATGCAACTTGAATTTGAAATGTCTTCAATGGGTGAGCTCAATTTCTTCCTTGGACTCCAAATCAAGCAATTGCAAAATTGGACGTTCATAAGTCAAGCCAAGTACGCAAAGGAACTCGTAAAGAAGTTTGGACTTGAAGGCTCAAAGACTTGCAACACTCCCATGGCAACTACAACCAAGCTTGATAAAGATGACCAAGGTAAAAATGTTGATATTAAATTATATAGAAGCATGATAGGAAGTCTTTTATATTTAACGGCAAGTAGGTCGGATATCATGTTTAGTGTGTGTCTTTGTGCTAGATTTCAATCGTGTCCTAAAGAGTCCCATCTTATTGCGGTAAAACGCATTATTCGTTATATTAAGGGCACTATTGGGATGGGTCTATGGTATCCAAAAATCGGAGATTTCTCAATGACGAGTTATTCGGATGCCGACTATGCGGGTTGTAGAGTAGATAGAAAGAGTACTAGTGGGACATGTCAATTTCTTGGTAATTGTCTTGTTTCATGGTCCTCTAGGAAACAAAATTCCGTAGCACTCTCAACCGTCGAGGCGGAGTATGTTGCCGCGGGGGCTTGTTGTGCACAAGTCCTTTGGATGAAACATACTCTCCTTGATTTTGATTTGCATTTTGATCATATAAAAATATTTTGTGATAATACTAGTACTATACACTTGACTAAGAATGCAAATCAACATAGTAAGACCAAGCACATTGAGATTAGATATCACTTTCTTAGAGATCATTTTGAGAAAGGAGATATAGATATTGATTATGTTTCTACAGATTTACAACTAGCCGATATTTTCACTAAACCACTTGATTTTGCTAGATTCTCGTTTATTTGTGGAGAACTTAATGTTTGTGTTATTGAATAGACATGTTTTTCATAACCCTTTTTGATGTATGACAAAAGGGGGAGAATAAGTTTACATGGACAAAAATAAATTTATATGGTCTTGGTTCCATATGAGTTTATATGAGCTTATATATGTTTTTGTTGTCTTGTTTTGTTTTCATGCGTTTTTGAGAATTCTTGTGTTTTATTGGTATTATTTCAATTGGTTTCAATTAGTATCAAGAGCATTTTTTGTTGTTTTGTTGTTTTCAATAAATTCTTGTGTTTTTCATATAGCATAATTTGAGGGGAGTTTTCTCCTCCCCTATATTTTTGTTTATAGCCTATTTGTTTTGTCATCATCAAAAGGGGGAGATTGTTGGCCCAAGAGGTTACACTCTCCAATTGTTTTGTGTTTTGATGATGACAAACCAAATAAGAGCTATTTGGTACTAATGAATTTGCTTAAGATAAGTTTCAGGATAAGTACCATGTTTGGAGGGCATTGCTTGCTATTGCAACAACTTCTAGGTTCATAAAGTTATGAAGGCATATTGCACATCAAGGAAGGATCATAGAAGAAGAAGGCTCTAGCAAGGATAGCATGGCTCAAAGACTTGAAGCTTGCTCAAGAAGTCTTTAATTATTTTGTTTTTAGTTTTATAGTTTGTTAAAGAATAGTGGATAGGTTTGAAGCTCTATCACACACGTTTTTGCGCACATACTTAATCCAAAATAATTTCTTATAATTTATACAAAAATATTTTGCATACAAGATTTTGCCTACAGATATATATTTATGTTTTATGCTAATCCCTGTTCAAAAGTATTTTTGTCAAAATCAAAATCCCTTTTGATTTTCTGTCCAAACCTGGTTTTTGACCTGAGTCAGTCGACCGGACAGTCGACCGGACCTATGACAGGTTTGGCCGGTCGACCGGCCCAGTCGACTATAGTTCTGGGTGTACATGTATCAGTGTGCACGTTTTTGCGGTCGACTACACGGTCGACCGACTGTAACTCAGTCTGCTCTCGGATAGATTGGGTCGACTGGGCGGTCGACCGCTGGCCTGCAACGGTCATAATTTTGAACGTACGGTCGACCGACCAGTCGACCGAACTATCCGTTGAACAGTAACGGGCAGTTTTTAATGAGCTGTTTTATTCTGTCTTCTTGTGTTTAAAATTTGATTTAGGGATATATTTCAAAACTAATATGACTTAATTAACCTTAAGTTTGTATTATCCCTAAACCCTAGCCCTCTCCTATAAATAGGGGTGTTTGGGGAGAGATTGGTTACAACAATTTTTGCAAGAAAAATTCAAAAATTTAAGGCATTCAAAAGAGCTTTGTTTCTTGGTTTTTGTGCTGAAATTCTCTCTCATTTTCTGAAGTGGTTTTTGAAATACTCTCTGATTTAATTTTCTTCCTTCACTTGCAACAAGAGCTTCATTCCTACTCATTGTTCTCTAAGGACCTTTTGTAAGGGAAGAGACATTTGAAAGAGAGAGTTTGTGGTCTTTTGACTACTCAGAAATTGCTTGTAATTGAGATTGTGGAGTTGGGTACTCCGGTGTATTTGTGATTTCCTTGAGATAGTGGAAGTAGCTAGAATCCTTCTGGGGAAGGCGGGGAGTAGAGCTGGGTGCTCGAACCTCGATAACATATCCTTGTGTTTGCGATTGGTTTACATTCTTGCACTTATTACTTGCTTATCATCATCATTGTTATATTTACTTGCTTTCATTCATCTTGTGAATCTTGTGTGGTGATTGTTACATCTTAATTTTTAATTTGTCCATTGATTAGCATTATCACCTATTCACCCCCCCCCTCTAGGTGATTTTTAGAAAAGTCGTGCCAAAGGTAATCACATAGCAAATCTGAAGACAGTATTTGATATCATGGGGGCGCGTCAATTGAAGATTAATCCCACCAAATTCTTCTTAGGGGTGGCCATCGGTAAGTTCTTTGAGTTTGTCATGACATCCAAAGGAATTCACTTCGACCCAGTGAAAGTCCGCATCATCTAGGAGATGAGACCTCTAAGGAACCTTAAAGAACTTAGAGGATTGCAAGGTGACTAGCCTACATCCGTAAGTTTATCTCAAATCTCTCAGGACGATGACCTTCACCAAATTGATGAAGATGGGTGTCTCATTCATCTGGGATGATGCTTGCCAACAAGCATTCGAGGAAATCAAGCGGTACCTCATGTATCCGCCTGTTCTTGTAGCTCTGGTGTCAGAAAAATCTTTACTGATATATGTTCGAGTTACAGATCATTCTCTAGGAGCTTTTCTAGCCCAGATAATAATCAGGGGTACGAGCAAGCAATCTACTACTTGAGTAGAACCATGATCGGAGCTGAACATCGATATAACCCGATCGAAAAAGAATGCCTCGCATTGGTGTTCGCTGTCCAGAAGATGCGACACTACTTGATGGGCCAAACCATACATGTCATATCAAAACTCAATCCTTTAAGATTGATTATGACAAAGCCATTATCATTGAACGGTCAATTGGCGAAGTGGGCCATATTGCTCTCTCAATACGGATACAATTCCTTCCACAAAAAGTTATGAAGGGACAGGCAGTAGCAGACTTCTTAGCTGAACATCCAGATCCAAGAACGACCAAATTTTATGAAGATATCCCAGATGAGATCGCTGAAGTTTGCATAACCCAGACATCTTTCGAAGAACAGGTATGGCAACTCTTCTTCGATGGCGCATCAAGAACGGGTCATCGAGGAAATATCGTAGCGGGAGTGCGGATAGTACTTGTCACCCCCACAGAACTACATAATCCCTCGTGCATTCTCATTAACTGAGTCGTGTTCCAACAATGTAGCGAAATACAATGCTCTCTTGATCGGGACGCTCTCTTGATTGGGATGCAAATCACCAATGAAATTGGCGTTAAAAATCTCGAAGCGTACGGTGATTCATAACTCATAATCAATCAGGTTCGCGGGGAGTACGAAGTCTGACATGAAGACTTGGTACCCTATCACAACGCAACCATCCACATGGCAGAGTGGTTCAGAAACTTCTACATGGATCATATACCTTGCCAGCAAAATGCGCATGCAGATGCACTGGCGTCCCTTGCCGCTTCCTTGACTCTTTTAGCCGAAACGACAGAGAAAAAAATCGTCTACAGTCATGACTTGTACTGTCCAAAATTCTCCCTTGAAGATGATCAAACGCCAATAGGAGACCTTCAAGTCAAAGAAGCTCTAGAGACTTCAGCAGGTCCAGAGCTCAGGGATTGACGATTCTCATACATCGACTACGCCTTGTATGGTATACTACCCGATGACCCCAAAGAGGCGGTTGCCATCAGAAGGAAGGCCCTTGATTCTATTACAATGCGATCATAAGAACACGGTATCATCGCATGATGGATCCTCCTCTGCTGCCTATCATATAAAGAGGCACAGGAGGCACTCAAAAAGGCTCATGACGGTATGTGCGGAGCTCACCAACATCGTCCAAAACTCGGAGATCGACTCTGAAGACTTGGGCGTTATAAGCCGAATGATCCCTAATGCCATCGCTTACGCTGAGCGATGCCACGCCTATCAGATCCATAGTGATTTCATCCACCGAACTCCAAGAGATCTTCATCCTACGGCCTTCTGGTGGGGCCACGTGTCGCGTTTTCAACTAGTGGCCCTGTAATGCTTCCTTGGTGCCCCTTAGCCTATAAATACCTCAGGTTTTCAGAATTTCCAGGGAGAAGAGTTTTAGGATAGTTTTCTTTCTTTAGTTTAGGTTAGTTCTTCTTCTTTCTCTTTGTATTCATTTCTTGTAGATCATGTAATAGTGAAGAGAGTAATACATAGATTGAAAGCAAGAGTGCTTGTAATGGAGGGTGATACTCTATGAAAGGTTCTCCCTTTATCTCTTCTTGTTTTATTCTCTCTAACTCTTTTTACATGCTTAGCTAATTTTTTCTCATGACAACTACTAACCACTAACTTGCTTACTCCTTACTTGCTAATCCACACGAATCTAATAGCCTCTACTTGGCCTTGCTCTTGCAAGAGTCATTGATGGCTCATGATGATGGATTCCAACACTCTAACATCTAACTCTTTAACAAGCTAGCATTACTTTATTTCATACTTTCTCTTATTTAGTTTTGATGGTTTAAGTGCAGCTTGCACTTATTTATTGAGTTTTGATGTGATGAGTTATCTTGTGGGTCAAGCTTTGAAACGCTCATGAACTAAGAACTAGTAATGGTCAAGGATACATGTGAGGCAACTATCACTAAGAGGTTAACATGGGTAGTGGAGCCATTAGTTGTTTGTAGCTATGAGTTTTCTTGCATTTTTATTTTGTTTTAGAAATAATATCAAAAATCACAGATACATTCTCTTCAATGTTTCTATCTTTGTTTCCACTATATAATTCTCTTTTCATTCTTTGTTTTCTTTTTTTCGTTCTTTGAAATATAGAAAAATCGTTAACACACACGAGAACATACCGTTAATGTCTATCCCCTCCCGTCCTTGTGGATTCGACCCGTTTAGCTTCTATGCTATAACGGAAGTATTGAGGAAGCCAAAGAACACAAACTTTTCAAAATGACACTTTTTGTGCACGGTTTTTCCCTAATCAAATTTTGGCGGCGTTGCCGGGGATGGGAATGGTTTGATTACACGTTTTTGTTAACTTTTTTTCTTTATTTTTTGGTGTACAGGTCAAATTTTAGCATTACAGAAGTCCACACTTGCTTGAATCTCCCTGCTCAAGAAAGCAGGGAGCAAGTGCTTCAAAAGTTGTTGTGTGGTTGGGTAAAGCTTTATATATTGCTATCTTCTGCTGCTAGTTTTGTTTAAATTACCTGTGCACTATAATAATTAAGAACTAAAAAATGGTAATTGGATGTTTTAAAACAGTTTAGACATTTGCATCTAGGCACGTATCAATTTTCATTCCAATATACTGTATTTTGTTCTTCTATTGTTGTGATCTGGACCGAGGTGTACATATTGCATTGCATATAATTAGGACGAACACGTGGGTGATTTACTCGCTTTGTGTGTTCATTCTTATCTATATTGCACACTTGCACGAATTGGAACTTAAGAGCATATCCCGTTACAACATAAGGTGGGAAAATTATTAACCTCCCTTAGCTCAAAAATCACCTCCCCACTCACACAACCCAAGCCTAAATAAAACTTGGTAAAAGTTGGCCCCTGAGAACATCTCGAACTCATTTAAGAGATTGACCTAAGGGGGAAGTTGTTAGAATTTGACTTTTGTCAAATCGGTGTCCAAGGTTAGGGATTGAGAGGCGAAACCTCGAAGAACAGTAGTTTGGAATAATTAGGCTCGTTGCTCTAGTAAGGATACCTCCCACTGATCTTGCCCCTACCTGACCGATTAACTTGTGGTCAGATTCCCACAATGTACCCTTCTTGGACAGTCAACCCAGTTAGGAGTCATCTAGATTTAGGTCAACCCTAGTATAGACTTGTTTTTGAATTTTTCTATTTTTGTTTGTTTGATTGATTTTTCTTTTTGTGATTATTGTGATAAAATGGAATATAACCAAAAATTTTCCACCCAAATGACATCATTTTTCACCTCGACCTCATTTGACTCGGATAACTTCGAACCAGCTATGTACAACATGAACCAATCATCTATGCCGATTGAGTTTGTCCGACTCAATATGACCTGTATCCCCAATTCTACGATCAAAATTTTCAAAATAATTTTCACTCTTTACAGAGTCAATGGGAATTCACCTCTCCAGAGTCAAATTTTCAACCACCTTGTCCACCATCTTCTTTCCCATATTCTACTTCACATGCTCCTTTTCCTGAACCACCAATTGAAAAAAAATTAGGGATATAAAAGAGTATAGAAGCCATGCTTGAGTCCCAACAACAAATTCTTTAAATATGTTGGACTCATTATTTCAACTAAATTTTCAAGAGTCATACTCATCTTTTCAAGTGCCACCGATTCAAAATGAATATCCATCAGTCCTGGACTTGAGTATGGAGCTCTTGCGTGAGTCTGAGTAACAAACTCAATATCTGATAGACTCACAATTTCACTACAATTTTCAAAATCAACTTCCATACTCACCTTTTCAAGAAGAACTGATTTCAAAAAGTATAGAAGACATGATTCAGATCCAAAATTTTGTTACTCGCTTCATCAGTAGGTTAGACTCAATAATGAGCAAATTGATCAATGAGAATGAGGAAAATCTTTCTTGTCAACCTTTGACCAATCTTTATATCCCTAACCCTATTGATTAGACCCAAGAATCATGTTATTTTAGAAATCAAGATTCAATTTCAGCACGCCCATTTAACTTGACCAAACTCTAAGTTTTGAAAGTCACATTGACATTTTGGCAAGTTACTCCTTTCCTGAAATTGAAATTGAACATGAATGTGATCCTGAACCTCATGTTAGAAATTCCATTTCACTGTTTGAGTCAATAATGACTCCGATATCTTTACTAGATTTTTTTCATATTCCGGAGTCAACATTGAATCCTGTATCAGTACACCGTGAAATTGAATCACCAATATCTTATGATCAATCTTCATTGATGGGGAAAGTGTGTAAACATCAATTTTTTGGTTTAGACCCTATTTTTTAACCAATTATGACTCCCATTTTTAAATCTCGACTTGACCTAAGTCACATTCCCAAGTCAGTATTTGTTCTTGTTTTGTTTTAGCCCAAATCAATCATCTTCCACAATCACACTTCATTGTTGGACAAGAATGTTAGACAAAATGACTCAGAAATTATTTTTGGAAATTGAAAATTGTGTGGACCAATCAGACCACCACCGAAACCACCACCATGAGGTAATTTTTCTTCCCTTTCCATTTGTTTCATACATATACACATTCACGATGCATTTGAGGACAATGCATGAGACCATTGTGGGGAAGGATTTACTAACATAGTTTATTTTATATTTTCTTTCTTTTACACGTCTTTTTAGAAAGTTTTTATATTTTTCTCTTTTGTATAGAAACCCTTTTTTCTTTTTCTTTTCTTTTTACGAAACTTTTTGAAATAAGAGAAATAGTTTTGATTTATTTTTAAGAAAATTAAGTTTATCTTAGGAATTAGGAAAACCTAAAATTATGAATTTTTAAATCGAGTCAAAATAATAGATCTTGTTTAAATTTTAGGATAAAGAAGTAAGATTGAAAAGATAATTTGATCTTTAATTTTTTGCCTTAGATATATGCACTTCACACTTACAAAATTTTTTGGGATTAAAGCAAAGATTGAAAATGCCATAAAAAAATATATAAAAAAAATGATGATAATAAAAATCACTTATTGAAGCTGGGTAATTATGCCTCAGGAAGCATGATTATTCACGCCTAAAACGGTGGACAAAAAAATAATCCCCTTTAGTTTTGTCCCTTGTTTACTCGAGTCCTTAAGCTCGAGGGATGTTTTCTCATCTGATTCCTTAAAACCATCTGGTTTAAAAGTAACCGGCTAAAGGCTCACTACCCAGATAAGCTAGAAAACCTAAGAAAACTAAGGGAAGATATTTTTTAAAATTAATAAATGGCATGAAAGTTAAAGTCGATATCAAAAATCTTCACAGTTCACAAAGTGCATATTTTCTAAGAGTTATTATGAAAAATCAAAGAATTAATTCAATTTTAAATTCTTACCTTTAATTTATAACAAGATTTTGCATTTAGACTTAGTTTAAGGAAGAATAATTTCAGGTTAACCTATGACCTTGAATAACTTAAATTTTCTGCAAAATACTTCAACACTTTTCTCACTTTCAAAATGTGTTTTCAAAATACTAACATTTGTTTTCTTTCTTATAGATTTTGTGGGTGTAATCCGCTGAAAACCCTCAGGAGACACAACTCCTCCTCTAGGGGAAACCTAGAGGTTTAACGGCTTGTTGCACATGCTCAGTGCAATCGTGTCACCTACGAAAGTGGTGTAATAATTTTCTTAGTTAGTTTTTTGTTTTGCTCGGGATGAGTAAAAGATAAGTGTGGGGGTGTGATTAGTCTCCATATGTGCATATTTCATACCACATCTTAACATTTATTCTATATAAAATATTGTTAATAATGATTTTCTTGTGTGTTCCTAGGTCCATGGTGTGGAATGATGAAGAAGCCTAAAAATCCCATTTATTTGGTAATTTTAGAGCTTAAAATATAGCCATTGACTTTGGGAAGCTAATCTGTCAAATCCGGGAACAAAAAATAAGAAACCAGCTGGGGGAACTAATAGGGGGACAAGCCAGTAGTCTGCACTCACTGGCACGGCGCGCGCTAGCCCAGAAGGGCTACAAAAACGCAGCAAAAACCGCGTTTCCGCAGCCTTCTGGTGGGGCCACATGTCGCGTTTTGACTCGTGGCCCGGTGATGCTTCCCTGGTGGCCCCCTAGCCTATAAATACCCCAGGTTTTCAGAATTTTCAGAAAGAAGAGTTTTTAGGATAGTTTTCTTTCTTTAGTTTGGGTTAGTTGTTCTTCTTCTTCCTCTTTTGTATTCATCTCTTGTAAATCATGTAACAGGGAAGAGAGTAGTACATAAGATGAAAGAAAGAGTGCTTGTAATGGAGGGTGACACTCTATGAAAGGTTCTCTCTTTATCTCTCCTTGTTTTCTTCTCTCTAACTCTTTTTACATGCTTAGCTAATTTTCTCTCCTGGCAACTAACTACTAACCACTAACTTGCTTACTCCTTACTTGATAATCTACATGAATCTAATAGCATATACTTGGCCTTGCTCTTGCTAGAGCCATTGATGGCTCATGATGATGGATTCTAACATTCTAACATCTAACTCTTTAACACGCTAACATTACTTTATTTCATACTTGCTCTTATTTAGTTTTGATGGTTTAAGTGTAACTTGCACTTATTTATTGAGTTTGAATGTGATGAGTTATCTTATGGGTCATGCTTTGAAACACTCTTGAACCAAGGACTAGCAATGGCCTAGGATACATGTGAGGCAACTATCACTAAGAGGTTAGCATGGTTAGTGGAGCCATTAATTGTTAGTAGCCATGAGTTTTCTTCCATTTTTACTTTGTTTTAGAAATAATATCGAAAAACACAAATATCTTCTCTTCAATATTTCTATCTTTGTTTCTATCGTACAGTTCTCTTTTCATTCTTTGAAATATAGAAGAATCGTTAACACACACGTGAACATACCGTTAATTCTTCTATCGCCTCCCGTCCTTGTGGATTCAACCTATTTAGCCTCTATGCTATAACGGAAGTATCAAGGAAGTCAAAGTACACACACTTTTCATAACGACACTTTTTGTGCACGGTTTTTCTCTGATCAAATTCAGCCCACCTTCTTCCAAACGGCATCAGTTTATCTTAACCATAACCGATTGCTTCTCCAAATGGCCAGAGACTATCCCCTGAAGTAAGTAAAGGCATATGACGTGATCAAGTTTATCAAACATCATGCAATCTACTGCTTTAGCATGCCACGACAAATTGTCCACGATAATGGGCCTCAGCTCATCAGCCAAGCGTTCCAGAGATTCTGTAACAAGTTCAGAATCCAAAGTGTGTCTTTAACGGCATACTACCCAGCCGCTAACGGCCTTGTAAAAGCTTTTAACAAAACTATTGAGAAGCTTCTCATGAAGTTCATCTCAAAAAGTCAACGCGACTGGGACGACAAATTAGGTGAATGCTTATGGATTTATCGCACAACATTGAGAATCCTGAAAAAAGCTACACCGTTTTCATTGGTGTACGGGTGTGAAGTCGTACTCCCGCTGAAAATTCAGACCCATCTCTGTACATTGCTTTGACAATGGAGATGAAAGATGAGGAGAAGCATCGACTGCAACTTCAGGAGTTGGAGGCTTTCCCTACTAGAAAATAGGCAATTTGTAGTGAAAAATTGCATCAAAAAACAGTTTCGACGCAATATTTGCGTCAAATTATCGCGAATTCGATGCAATGCGTTAAGTAAGACTTTAAACTCAGTAAATAATAAAAAAAATTATTGTACATATTGCGTCAAATTTTCGACGCAATATGAAAAATTTATCGCCAAATATTTTCACCAAAATTTACGCAGTTATATTGCGTCGGATTTTCGACGCAAAAGTACGCATTATGAATTAATTGAAAAATACCTAGAGGGGGGGTGAATAGGTGTTAATGCTAATCTAATGATCTTTTTAAACAAGTATGTATGTATGATGCAACCGGTCACTCAAAATAAGAAATTGAAACCGAATTTCCCGTGAAGGGCTCTAGAACTTCTCCTCTTTGATTCCTCTAGATTATGAGTTGAGGCGCGTTATTGCTTTCTTGTTGAGATGAGTGAAGATCGAAAAATGCAAGTAAATGAAATGGGTGCAATAGAGAAGTGCAAGAAAGAGATATCACAATAGAAATGTAAAGCAATGGAAAAACAATAAGGAAACCAATCGCAAACACAAGGAATTTGTTTCGAGGTTCGAGCCACTGCTCTACGTTCCTGCCTTCACCCCCGTGAAGGGTTTTCACTAAATCCGCAAAGGAAATTTTCACACCGGAACCTTTACACCCAATAGATTTACACAAGACCGGAGTACCGAACTCCCACCAATCCAACCTCTACACAAGAGGGATCTTAACACAAAGAAATACAAGTAACAAGGTGATCAACATGACCACAAACTTCTCTCTTACAACTCCTTACAGAATGGGATTGATTTTTGGCTCAAGAAGTGAAGTGAGAAAATTCAGTTGTAAAGAAAGTATAGAAAGCTTGAAAACCACTGAAAAACTTAAACCAAGAATGCACTTAGGAAGTGAGAGCTTTTGAAAACTTTTCTTTTCTTTTGAACTCAAAACAATAGGGATTTTTCTTGAATTTAACAAGGGACCAATGCCATCTATTTATAGGGATTAGAAGAGATCTAATCATCATATAAACTAGGTTAATAGGACAGGTAATAGCCTCAGGAAATTTAGAAATAGCTGAAAGATATATCCACATCAAATCCAAAAAACAATTTCATGAAACTAGCCGTTGAGGGCTGTTGGCGGCTGTCGGTCGACTGGCCCGGTCGACCGGCAGTCTAACTGGCAAACTAGCCGTTGGACTCGGTCGACCGGTCGGTCGACCGGAGGCTAAACAAAAAACAAATATATATTCTGTCGGTCGACTGGCCCGGTCGACCGACAAAACCTGAGAGCAAGGGTTAGTCAGTCGGTCGACCGGTCCGGTCGACCGGCAGACGTGCACAAACATGCACGCCAATGCCACAAGGCCCGGTCGACCGGTGCGGTTGACCGATCAGGCCTGAAATAGATCCGATCGCCCGCCCAGTCGACCGTTGGGCCTGAAACAGTATTGTTATGGGAAAAATTTTGAACTTTGAATATTTAAAATATTTTTAAATGGCTAGATGATTAAGTGGCATGCTATAAGGGATGGTATACATGATATAAACTAGATGTAAAAATATAAAATATTTGAGTCATGTATATCAATCAAGACATGCACCTAATTCAACTAACCAAAACAAAAATCGTATTTTAAAAAAATGAAAGTGTGTGTGTGTTTTCTTGAGCCAACTTATCATAACCTCATTCTTTAACAAACTAATTCTTACAATGGTTCTAGGTGACTACAAGATCTTCAAATTAGGGCTTCTCCATATGCGATGTTGAATAGCTTGAATCCTTGAACCCGAATTGAGTCAACTTGAGTTAAAAATACCTTCCTTTAGGGAAGAACACATCTTGAATCCTTAGAACCCTGAAACACACTTAAACACTAAAATATGATTAGTACAAATAACTATATATGTTTTGTAATCTTCAAAACTCAAAAACCGGGTGATTGTAACCTTGGGCCAACAATCTCCCCTTTTTGATGATGACAAAACATATGAGTTATTTTTAAAAAATGAGAACAATGGGAAAGGAGCTTGGAAGCTCCCCCTCAAAACATGCTATATATATGAATGGCTATATGCATGAATGAATAGTAAAAACAAGGACTTGGCATAAATAAAAAGACATAAGAATTCAAAACATATAGCTTCAACAAACAATAACTCAAAACATAAAACACATAACTCAAAACTTAAAAAAAACTCAAAAACTCATACCTCAAAACTCATAACTCAAAACTAAAACTCATAATAACTCAAAACAATAAACTAACTTTTTCTCCCCTTTTTGTCATACATCAAAAAGGATAAACATAAAAAAAAATTTCATGATTCCATAACACAAACATTCAATTCTCCACAAATAAAAGAAAATCTAGTATAGTCTAGTGGTTTTGTAAAAATATCGGCAAGTTAAAAATCAGTGGAAACATAATCAATGTCAATATCACCTTTCTCATAATGATCTCTAAGAAAGTGATACCGAATGTCAATGTGCTTAGTCTTACTATATTGATTTTCATTTTTAGTCATATGAATAGTACTAGTATTATTACAAAATATCTTAATATGATCAAAATGCAAATCATAGTCAAGAAGAGTATGTTTCATCCAAAGGACTTGTGCACAACAAGCCCCCGCCGCAACATACTCCGCCTCGACGGTTCAGAGGGCTACCAAATTTTGCTTCTTGGAAGACATGAAACAAGACAATTACCGAGAAATTGACATGGTTCACTTGTACTCTTCCTATCCACTCTACAACCAGCATAGTCGGCATCCGAAAAACTCGTCATGGAAAATTATCTGGTTTTCGGATACCACAAACCCATTTCAATTGTGCCCTTAAGGTATCTAATAATGCGTTTTACCGCAATCAAGTGGGACTCTTTAGGACATGATTGAAATCAAGCACAAAGACATACACAAAACATAATATCCGGCCTACTAGCCGTTAAATACAACAAACTACCAATCATGCTACGATAAAGTTTAATGTCTACATTTGTACCTTGTTCATCCTTGTCAAGCTTTGTGGTGGTACCCATGGGAGTTTTGCTTGTCTTAGCCCCTTCAAGCCCAAATCTCTTGATAAGTTCCTTCGTGTACTTGGCTTGATTGATGAAAATCCCATCCTTTCTTTGCTTGATTTGGAGACCAAGGAAGTAGTTAAGCTCGCCCATCATAGACATCCCAAATTCCTCCTTCATGCATGATTCAAAAGCTTTGCAAAGATTTTCATTAGTAGAACCAAATATGATATCATCAACATATATTTGAACTATAAGTATATCATTTTCAACATGTTTAGTAAACAAAGTAGTATCTATTTTTCTTTATTAAAACTATTAGAAATAAGAAATAAAGAAAGTCTTTCATACCAAGCCCTAGGGGCTTGTTTTAAACCATAAAGAGCTTTGTCTAGTTTGAAAATAAAATCCGGATGTGTAGGATCAACAAACCCGGGGGTTGTTCAACATACACCTCCTCTTCAATAAATCTATTTAAGAAAGCACTTTTTACATCCATTTGAAAAAGTTTAAAATCTTTATATGAAGCAAATGCAAGTGTCATCCGTATGGCTTCAAGCCGTGTTACGGGTGCAAAAGTTTTCTCAAAATCAATACCTTCGACTTGAGTGTAACCTTGGGCCACTAACCTAGCTTTATTCCTAATAACATTTCCCGACTCATCCAACTTGTTCTTAAAGATCCACTTAGTACCAATTGTTGGTCT
Organism: Agave tequilana; assembly: GCA_038442645.1. NCBI lineage: Eukaryota > Viridiplantae > Streptophyta > Magnoliopsida > Asparagales > Asparagaceae > Agave > Agave tequilana. The sequence goes on from JAVJIF010033095.1 coordinate 313,349, forward strand.
ATCGTGGGGCCTAGGAACAAGATGCCAAACTTGGTTGCGCTCGAATTGATTAGGCTCCTCTTGCATGGCAAGCAACCAATATGAGTCGCCCTCGGCTTTGAGGATGTTCTTTGGTTCAAAATGAGAAATAAATGCATAGTGCCCACAAAGATCATGAAGCTTAGAACGAGTAGTTACCCCTTTTGATACTTTACCTATAACAAGATCCTTGGGATAATGTGGATTGAATCTCCAATCTTTTGGAAGTGGTTGAGTTGTCTCCACTTCAACTTCTTGAACTTCATTTTCTTCATCACCCTTTGGCATATCTTCAAGAGTAGGTGAGTCCTTCAAAGTAATTTTCTCCATGTCCTCATTTAGGGAATCTATTTCTACAACATTCTCAACAAACATATTAGATTCCTCAAACTTTACATGTATAGATTCTTCAATAGTCAAAGATGACTTATTGAAAACTCTATAAGCTTTACTAGTATTAGAGTAACTAACAAAAATTGTTTCATATGATTTTGCATCAAATTTACCTAAATTATCTTTAGTATTCAAAACAAAGTATTTACAACCAAAAACTTTAAAGTATGAAACATTTGGTTTTCTTGAAAAATAAATCTTAAAAGAAGTTTTAGAAGTGTTTTTGCATAAGAAAACCCTATTTGATATGTAGTAAGATGTGTTGACGGCCTCGGCCCATAGATAATGAGGGAGACTGTACTCATTTATCATTGTCCTAGCCATCTCTTGTAATGTACGATTTTTCCTCTCAACGACTCCATTTTGTTGTGGAGTTCTAGGACAAGATAGTTCAAGCTTAATTCCATGTTCTTCACAAAAAGTGGTAAAGGGTTGGTTATTGAATTCACCACCTCTATCACTTCTTATTCTTAGAATAGAAGAATCTTTTTCTTTTCAACTCTTTTCTTAAAGGCTTGAAAATATGAAAAGGCTTGATTTTTGTGTTCTAAAAAGAAAACCCAAGTAAAACGAGAGAAATCATCAACTAAAACGAAAGCAAAACGATTTCTACTTAGACTTTTAGTTTGTGTAGGACCAAACAAATCCATATGGATCAACTCCAACGGTCGTGATGTCATGATATCCTTGATTGATTTGAAAGAGGACTTGGTTTGTTTCCCAAGTTGGCACGCATCGCAAATGCGGTCCTTTTCAAATTTCAAGTAAGGAATACATTTCACCATTTCCTTGTTGTTCAATCTAGATAGATGGTCAAAAGAAATGTGGCCTAATATCCTATGCCACAACCAAGAGTCATCATCGAGGGCTTTCAAACAAGTAGCATTGCATAGCATATTAGACATGTCAATCATGTATACATTATTTTCATAAAATCCGGAAAATATACATGCATTGGATTGTCTATCAATAACTCTACATGCTAGGTTATCAAAAACAACATCAAAACCTTTGTCACAAAGTTGACTCACACTCAAGAGATTATGCTTGAGGCCATCAACTAAAACAACATTTTCTATTAAAGGAGATGTACCAAGTTTAACATTACCAATACCAATGATTTTTCTTTTGGCGTCATCTCCGAAGGTGACGGTGCCACCTTCATGGTATCTTGATAGGGTTGCGAAGTTGTTCATATCCCAAGTCATGTGCCTTGAGTAACCACTATCAAGATACCACCACTCCTTACGTCGTTGGGATTTGGAATGTACCTACATCATTTAACAAATTTGTTGACTTTGGTACCCAAACTTTCTTGGGTCCTTGAATGTTAGTATTCCGAACCCAAACATGATTATGTGATGCATTAATCCTATCATAGCAAAATTTAACCAAATGACCTTTACGACCACAATATGTGCATGAAAAAATTTTACCGTACATGAATGCATGATGAGTGTGTGGAGTGTGGGCATATTTAGGGTGCTTAGCATGATGTAAAGGTTGTGATTTATGAACATGAGTATGAGTAGCATGTGAATGCTTCTTTGGGACATGTTTCTTAGGAAACATAGCCTCTAGTCTAGTTTTATCAAATTCACATTTCTTCAAAACTATTCCTAATGAATCAATTTTCTTCTTTAGCAAAGAAATCTCATTTTCATCAATTTGTGAAAATTTACCTTTGCAAGAAATCTTATAGTCATCAAAATCCTTTTGAGTAGAAGAGAGAGTTGAAAACAATTCATCTTTTTCTTTTGTGAGAATGACAACTTTGTGGTTGAGTGATTCATTTTCCTTTTTCATTTTCAAGTATTTCTTTTTGAGAAAATCATAGTTATGAGATAGTTCTTCAAAAGCTTCTCCTAATTCATCTATAGATAGTTCACAATCAATGGAAGTTTCGGGAGTTACCTTGCTTGTGCTTTCATTTGCCATGAAGCACATGTTGGCGGTGTCGACTTCCTCATTGGATTCACTCTCCAAATCCCAAGTAGCCTTTAAAGCTTCCTTTTTGTATGGCTTCTTGGAGGTGGAAGGTTTGCCTTTATTTTCCGGACATTCTGCCACAATGTGACCCGGCTTCCGACAATTAAAGTAAATGATTTTCTTCTCTTCTTTACCTTACCATCTCCCTCTATTTTGGAACTTTGCCTTGTTGTACATTCTCCGAATGTTCTTTACAAGAAGAGAAAGATCTTCATCATCCTCTTCTTCATCATCCTCGTCGGAGTAGGTGGAAGAACTCTTGAAGGCAACAGCTTTCTTCTTGGAGGAGCCATCTCTTCTCTTGCTTTTCTTTCCATCTCATGGGTCTTGAGGTTCCCAATGAGACCTATAAGCTCCATTTCTTCCTTGTCATTGAGCTCCTTCAAAGTTGTGGCTTTGACTTCCCAAGATGGAGGGAGTGCACGGATGATCTTCCTCACTTTTTGGTCGTTGTCAATGCCGTCACCTAAAGAAGAAAGTTAATTAGTAATCTTTGTAAACTTAGTAACCATATCATCTATGGTTTCATTCTCTTGCATAGAAAAGTTTTCATATTGGGAACGAAGAAGGTCGATCTTTGCCCTCTTTACTTGTGAAGTTCCCTCATGAGTGACAAGTAAGTGAGTCCAAATCTCATAAGTGGATTTGCAATGAATGAATTAGAAATATCATCGTCATTAAGAGCTTGAAGCAAGGTATAGTGTGCCCTAGCATTAGCGTCAAACTCCTTCGTGGCAATATCGGACCAAGTGTCCTCATCACCAAGGGGTGCACTAAAAGGTTTGGTCACCGCCTTTGCAACCCGGCTTCCTAAGGATTGTAAAAATACGGTCATCTTAACCTTCCATATGGGAAAGTTAAGGCCATCAAACTTGGGGGGGTCTTTATTCCTTCGGCCATTTTTACTAAGTGTATGAGGATGAAAAATGAATAGAGTGATTAGCAATATAGGATCTCTCTAAGGTTGTTAAGCCAAGAGCCTAGAGACCAAAGCTCTGATACCAATTGAAAAACACCTAGAGGGGGGTGATAGGTGTTAATGCTAATCTAATGATCTTTTTAAACAAGTATGTATGTATGATGCAACCGGTCACTCAAAATAAGAAATTGAAGCCGAATTCCCCGTGAAGGGCTCTAGAACTTCTCCTCTTTGATTCCTCTAGATTATGAGTTGAGGCGCGTAATTCTTTCTTGTTGAGATGAGTGAAGACCAAAAAATGCAAGTAAATGAAATGGGTGCAATAGAGAAGTGCAAGAAAGAGATATCACAATAGAAATGTAAAGCAATGGAAAAATAATAAGGAAACCAATCGCAAACACAAGGAATTTGTTTCGAGATTCGAGCCACTGCTCTACGTCCCCGCCTTCACCACCGTGAAGGGTTTCCACTAAATCCGCAAAGAAAATTTTCACACCGGAACCTTTACACGCAATAGGTCTACACAAGACCGGAGTACCGAACTCCCACCAATCCAACCTCTACACAAAGGGATCTTAACACAAAGAAATACAAGTAATAAGGTGATCAACAAGACCACAAACTTCTCTCTTACAACTCCTTATAGAATAGGATTGATTTTTGGCTCAAGAAGTGAAGTGAGAAAATTTAGTTGTAAAGAAAGTAAAGAAAGCTTGAAAATCACTGAAAAACTTAAACCAAGAATGCACTTAAGAAGTGAGAGCTTTTGAAAACTTTTTTTTTCTTTTTGAACTCAAAACAATAGGGATTTTTCTTGAATTTAACAAGGGACCAATGCCATCTATTTATAGGGATTAGAAGAGATCTAATCATTATATAAACTAGGTTAATAGGTCAGGTAATAGCCTCAGGAAATTCAGAAATAGCTGAAAGATATATCAACATCAAATCCAAAAAATAATTTTCAAGAAACTAGCCGTTGGCGGCTGTTGGCGGCTGTCGGTCGACCGGCCCGGTCGACCGGCAGTCTAACTGGTAAACTAACCGTTGGACTCGGTCGACTGGTCGGTCGACCGGAGGCTAAACAAAAAACAAATATATATTCTGTCGATCGACTGGCCCGGTCGACCGACAAAACCCGAGAGCAAGGGTCAGTCAGTCGGTCGACCGGTCCGATCGACCGGTCCGGTCGACCGGCAGACGTGCACAAACATGCACGCCAATGCCACAAGGCCCGGTCGACCGGTGCGGTCGACCGATCAGGCCTGAAATAGATCCGGTCGACCGCCCGGTCGACCGTTGGGCCTGAAACAGTATTGTTATGGGAAAAATTTTGAACTTTGAATATTTAAAATATTTTTAAATGGCTAGATGATTAAGTGGCATGCTATAAGGGATGGTATACATGATATAAACTAGATGTAAAAATATAAAATATTTTGAGTCATGTATATCAATCAAGACATGCACCTAATTCAACTAACCAAAACAAAAATCGTATTTTAAAAAAATGAAAGTGTGTGTGTGTTTTCTTGAGCCAACTTATCATAACCTCATTCTTTAACAAACTAATTCTTACAATGGTTCTAGGTGACTACAAGATCTTCAAATTAGGGCTTCTCCATATGCGATGTTGAATAGCTTGAATCCTTGAACCCGAATTGAGTCAACTTGAGTTAAAAATATCTTCCTTTACGAAAGAACACATCTTGAATCCTTAGAACCCTGAAACACACTTAAACACTAAAATATGATTAGTACAAATAACTATATATGTTTTGTAATCATCAAAACTTAAAAATCGGGTGATTGTAACCTTGGGCCAACATTAATATCTGGTGAATAATTTTGCTGTAAATTTGCGTCGAATATTCAACACAATTAATAAATTTGATTGGAGCTGTGACTCCATTAGTGATCCAAGGATAAAAATTTCAAAGATGATTGACATTCACCCGGTCAACGGAAAACAAGATTCACTTTTCACCACTACGCAAAGAACCCGGTATTAAACAAAGTGGATATTTGAGCTTGAATATCTTCTCTCTTGTAATTGGAATTTTAGAATTATTATAATCTTTCATTGATTCAAGAAAATTTTGCAATACATATTTTCAATTTTTTGACCCGAACAGTTGACCTCAAATGTCTGATCGTCCATATCTTTGGGTTGTTTTTCTAAGTTGAAAACATTGGCCTCCTTGGTCATGTCTCCGAAGGTCAATCGCATGAACCGTTCCTACAGTAAATTATTGCGTTGGCAGTGGCGGGGAACGGACGCCCTAAGATGACTGGAGTTTGAGATCTTGTGTTTGACACAGGTTGGGTCTCAAACACGATGAAGTCAACGGGGTAGATGAAATTCCCGACCCGAATGAGGACATCCGTGATTTTCCCTTGGGGACTTTCACAGATCGGCCAACTAACTGAATGGTTACTCGAGTTGGACTACTGAGAGGGGTAGCAAGTTGATACTTTCTCCCAGGTTAAGAAGTGCATGGCTGATTTTTATTTGTCCTATGGTGCAAGCAATTGTAGGACATCTGAGATCTTTGTATTTGACTGGAATAGGACCAGACAGAAGTTTGCTAATGTTTGTTGCTAAGAACACTTTCTTTGGCACATTTTTCTTCCTCTTCTAAGTACACATATCCTTAAGAAACTTAGCATAAGCTGAAACTTATTGGATTACTTTAAGAAGAGGCACTTTTAATTTGACCTGGTTGAACATCTCTAGTATCTTTTCCATGTGCATACTCTTATTGTTGTTCCTAAGCCTATTTGAAAATGATGTTACAGGCTTATGAACTTGATCAGCTGTTGTGTCTTTATCAGATTTATTTAGAGCAGATTGAGTTAAGCTAACAGATGTGAAGGCAAGAGTTGGATCGGTTTAGACTGAATTTGTTGGCTTAGAGACTTGATTATCCACCTTTCCTGACCTAAGCGTATGAACATCATTATACTGGTTGATCTAGGGATCTTGGACTTCGTAAGCTTGACTATAATTCTTAGGGTTAGCTAGCGGTTAACTAGGTAAAGTACTCTTGGGTCTTTCACTTAGAGAACTTGCTAACTAGCTCAACAGAGTAGAACTAATCCGAAGCTACACCTTTCAGACTAGAAGGGAAGGTGAGGCACATGAGCGGATCGTTACGAAAGTCTACTATCATTTTGTCTCAAAAATGTCTGAAGTGTTGGATCGGGTCGCTCATTCTGGAGTAGTAGTCGAAGGTTGGGGTCAAGAACTTCTTCAGGATCTCGCACTCTAGGGTCTCCTTGGAGAGAGGGGAGTCAGAGTCTTCGGCATCTAAAGGTGTTGATTGACTGTTGAGCTCTAGCTTAGCCTCCTTGATCCATCTTCAGATCAACTTGTCAAGGGTACAGATGTCAGGAGATTCTCCGATTTTTTGGCTCTCTTTTCGATTGTGCCGACGTTAGGATGTTGTGGAGGGCAGTGATTTGGGCCTGGAGTTGGTTGTTGAGCTGCCTCAATGCCTCCTATTCGCGGATGACATTCTCACGATCGAGAGTCGCATGCTCTCGATCACGATCTGTCTGGGCTTGTTGCTCCTTTATCTGCTCTTTCATGTCGGTCAGCATCTGAAGGAGCTGGCCTTTTGCTGCTGCGGTGGTTAGACACTAGCGGTTGCCCTCTGAGACGAGGAGGAGCCAGTGTCCTCGGTGGTACGCGGCTGATCGATGGCTGGCGAGGGGACCGTGCCCCCAATGTTGATGATAGCCTTACCTTTAGACGTGGTGCCGTTGAGGGTTATAGTTTTTTTTTCTTGGGGTCATCGGTGCTATGGAAGAGGCTTTTTAAGGAATTTTTTTTTTTTTTTGAGGAAGGCTTTTGGGAAGGAGTCCTTGGGTATAGGGACTCAAATCTCAATGAAAGCACCAGTTTGTGGTGAAGATTTTCTGCCACAGGGGCTTGGACGGTCGATCATCACCAGAAGCGAGGGATGAAGTAAGATGGGGTTTGTGTAAATGTAGATAATTCACAGCATAGAAAAGAGAGACACAGAATTTTACGTGGAAACTCTTAATCGGGGAAAACCACGGGGAGGAGGAGAAGCTTCACTGTAATTCTCAACTTACAAGGATTATAGGAATCTAGAGGATTAGTGTGGATTTCAATCAAGATCAGAATTTGGTTTCTTAGTATCAAGGGTTGAATCTTTTGTATGTCTCTCCGTCATCCGTCCCGTCTTCTTCTTCATTGTAGGACGAGATCAACTTATACTCGACTGCGTTGTTGGCATGGTGACAGATGGTGTGAATGAGATCTTCGTAACAGCATTATTTGCATATGTCAACTTGATGTAACGATCATGATCATTGGTTCTGGCTTGTTAGGATGGCATGTAGGGAAATCCACCACTGTTCATAACTGCCAGCGATGAGTGGCGTTTCATGTTATGAACGTGGAGGATTATAAGGTTGTGTAACTGTCGGCGAAGATCGATGGTGGATTGTTACTGCTTGCTTCAGAGCTAAAGTCTTCATAGCGGAGGAAGCTTTGGAGCGGAGAGGATCTGGAGGAGGTCATGACTGACATGGACTTCAGAGGAAAGCTCTGATGTATCTTAGAGAGTTGGAAGGCGAGGGACACGTGTCACCATATTAGATGAGGTCAGATTTTAGCCACTACCGTTCAATTAAGATCGGTGACTTAAACAGAGACCACAATCTGCCAATGACAGTATAAAAAGGCTAAACAGCACTAAACCAATCTTAAACAGGAGTTTACGTGGATTAGCAAAAGAGAGAGAGGAAAAAAAAGGGAGATTACGGGGGGTAGGTCGCTCCCCAGCGGAGCTAACCCCGCACCTAGTCAACCTACCTCTGCTTCAAAACAATTCAGAGGACAAACATAAGTGTCACCTCCTTATTGGCTCTCCAAATTTCCTTCATCATCCTCATCACCGATCTCGCCGGCCATAAATAATCCGATGCACAAACAAAACACAAGTTCAAGCAAACCACAAGTACAAGCAGCTACTAGAAAAGATGGACGCAGCCGAGACAGTGAGCGCTCTCGTAATCATCTCAACCCTCACTCTATTGCTCCTCGGTGTGATCATCCGCAAGCGCGCACAGCTCAAGCGGCAACACTACCTAGAACAAGAACGAGAACTAGAACGAAATCTGCCTCCGGGGCCGCGACTCTGGCAGCTGGCGGCCAGCTTCTTCCTCGAGCAGCGGGCCGTTGGCACGTCGCCCCACAAATACCTCGCATTGCTGGCCGAAAAGTACGGGCCGGTCATGACCGTCCCCCTCGGAGCAATGACCACCGTCGTCATCTCCTCCGCTGATGCCGCTAGAGAGATGTTCAAGCAGCACGACGTGGCGTTATCTGACCGCATGGTGTTCGAGTCCATGAAGCTCAGCTCGGGCAACGAGGGCACCGTCATCACCGCCCAGATGGGCCCCACCTGGCGCATGCTGCGCCGCCTGTGGGCCTCCCACTTCTTCACCACGGCCCGACTCGACGCCCTGGAGGCCGTCCGCCGCCGGTGCATCGACAACCTGGTCCGCGCCGTGGAGGAGACCGGCAAGCACGGGACGTGCCCGGTCGACCTCAGGCGGCTGCTTTTCTCCATGGCGTTCAGCCACCTGGGCCAGATCGTGCTGTCCACGGACCTGCTGGAGCCCAACTTGGAAGAGGGCGCCAAGTTCTACCACCACTCGAGGAAGATCATGAAACTGGTCGGCAGGCCAAATGTGGCCGACTTCGTGCCGCTGCTCCGTCGGTGGGACCCGCAGCGGATCAGGACGAAGATGGACTTCCATGTGTGGGCGGGCCTGAGGATCATGGCCGGGTTTGTGGAGGAGAGGAGGAGGAGGATCAAGGAAGGAGTTTACGATCGAAATGCGAGCAACAAGGATTTTCTGGACGTGTTGTTGGAGTTCAGAGGGGACGGCGAGGAGGAGCCCACAGAGTTGCCAGTCCAGTACATCATCAATGTCATCTTGGTACCGAATCCAATCATTTGTTCTGAATTCAAATATTTCTGTTCGCTACATTAGAAGTAGACTTAGAGGCTAATTTGGAGCCCTTCCACCCCTTCCTGTTTGTCGGGTTTGGTTATAACACACATATAATAAGAGAGTTAATCACGCATGCGTTGACACGTGTATTAATCCTTTTATAATATATTAAGTGTGCTCACACATATTATAAGAGATTATAAGAGTTCTAATGCACATGTCAATGCATGATTGGCCTCTTATTGTATGTGTGGGTGGCTCACACATGAACCGAAAACCTTTTGCCCATGCAATAAAAAAAGGACAAGAAAAAAAATAGGAGGGGGCAGCCTTCCACCGCTCACTTTTTGCCCGGCCAAAAGGTGGCGCGCAGGGAGTCCCACTGGAGGGGTGGGCTCCCCGCGCCCGTGCCCGCGCCCGCCCCGCGCCCGTGCTCGCGCGTAAATATTATTTTAATTTTTTTTTTTTAACTGAAATCTTCAATGGATTCTTATCACTCGTGAGCTATTGTCTTTTGTCCTGGTAAGAAGAGTGGGATAGGACCTTTAAAAATAGCAAAGACAGTTTCTATTTGACATGAATAGTAACTGTCTATAGATCTCTTGCATTTTTCCAAAGGTTGAGAGGTGAAAGTGCTCAATTATAGTTGTTATAATATACAGATACAGTGGTAGTCATTTAATTGATTGATTGTAACTATTACAACTCTATAAAAAAATTTCCTCAGTATCATGTGCATCTATATAGACTCCAAATAGAGTAACAGTCATCACTGACTCTGATTGCAGTTTTAATTGTAATACTTAATAACAGGAGGTATTCATGGCGGGTTCAGACACGAGCTCAAACACAATGGAGTGGGCGATGGCGGAGCTCCTGCGTAACCCTAGCATCATGAGCAAGGTGCAAGCTGAGCTGCGCCAACACATAGACGCCGCCAACGTTGGGGAAGTGAAAGATAAAGATTTCGCGAACCTCCCCTATCTAAATGCAGTCGTGAAGGAGACACTAAGGCTCCACCCTCCCCTCCCTCTGCTAGTCCCACGGCGAGCCCGCAAATCCGCGAGCTCAATGCTCGGCTACCGCATTCCGAAGGGAACCCAGATTCTCATCAACGTGTGGAAGATGGGAAGAGACGGCGACACGTGGACCGACCCCACCGCGTTCAGGCCGGAGAGGTTCTTGGAAGAGAAGAGGCTGGTGGATTTCAAGGGCCACCATTTCGAGTTCATACCGTTTGGGTCTGGGAGGCGCATTTGCCCTGCGATCCCACTGATGACACGGATGCTCCCGTTGGTTCTCGGGACACTGTTGTACTCTTTCGACTGGGCTTTGCCGGACGGCGTGAGCCCGGAGTCAATGGACATGGGAGAAGACACGGGAATCGCGGCCCAGAAGGCCGTTCCGTTGACCGCCATCGCCGTGCCCTCCAAAAAATCGTATACCTAATGGATGGTGTACGTAATTCTATTCATCGTGCATGAGTAAATGTATCTACTATGCTATTTGAGCCGGCCTCTTGCGTGTGATAATAGTGTGTGCTCTAGCTGGCTAAAAGATAAATAAAACAAAGGGGGAATTGTTGGAATATGAAGAATATATATGTGAATCTTTGAATTGAATTATGGCGAGATCCGTTGATCGAATCAATTGGATGATGGTTGGAGTGTGTTCTCTTTTCAATGGGGATGAACGTGGTATATTCACATGTTCAATTCCGACTTCGAATGAATGAGATATTCAAGTCTAAAGATTGCCTAATTCAAAATCAAAATGGGACTAAATGTAGCTAAAGGCATTTAGTCCCACATTGGCCATGGGATGGAAGTTCGTAGTGTTTAAATAGAGAAAATTGAGAACAAAGGGCGTGCCCTTTGGGTACTTGGAGTTTTTACGCGCGATTGGGAGAAAACCATGCCCGCACATGCGCGCGCCACTGGCGGCGGGGGCGGGTCGGGCTTAGGTCCGGGTCTGGGTTCGGGTTCCCTACCCGGCCTGATTCTTTTTGAATCAGGTCTCACGGGTATGGGTTACGCGAAGCATACCCGCTCCGCTATCCGGATCCGAACCGGCCCGCCAACGGACCCGCCCCGCTATCCGGATCCGAACCCGTTGGCCCCTCCTGGAGCGCTATAAATAGCGCTCCGAATTCTCAATTAAAACACACCAAACAGCAGAAATTCTCAATTGAAAAAGAAACTAAAGGAGATTCTCTCTCTCTCAGTCTTGAAGTGACTTCCAACGGGAAGTGGGAAATTCAGTTTCCGAAACGACTTCCAAAGTGATTCTGCAAAATTCGTTCTGAAAGAGGGCTCAGAAAATTCAACAGATTCTTTAATAGAATTGTTGTCTGCCTTCTAAAGGAGATTCTCTCTCTCAGTCTTGAAGTGACTTCCAACGGGAAGTGAGAAATTCAGTTTCCGAAACGACTTTCAAAAGTGATTCTGCAAAATTCGTTCTGAAAGAAGGCTCAGAAAATTCAACAGATTCTTTAATAGAATTGTTGTCTGAATCTGGAACTTCTGAAGAAGAATATTCTTCAACCTTCCTTCTTCCTCTACAGTGGGTGCTCCTCCAAAGTAAAGGCAAATATTCTCCCGAAATTTGTCTTTGTCCCGCTGCTTCAACAATCCTGTGAAGGTACTGGTTAACTACGGTTCGACCGTACGGTGATTTGGTAGTGCTATCCAATACCGTGAAGGAGTGTTGTATCTTGGGAGACCAGCGTCCAATAAGGATATACTGATATTCAGTATATCGAGACTGATTTAGATTCAGTCTAATTGGTATTTAACGAATGAAGGAAATTGAAAGGTAGTTCTTAAATAAGGAACGTTCTATTGAACGAAAAACCTCTCACCTGATATTTGCCGACCTGGCCAATTAGATTGTTGATATTTCAGTAATCTTGATTAGTTGTCAGATTGAACCCAGACATCCAACAATCATAAGACAATTAAGTATTGAAGTTTCTTACTTCTATTCTGCTTGAACTTGCAAAAAATGTCTGAGACTAATCAAGATAGCTCTAGCAAGGCACCAAACATGCAGCTACAAGCTTTGATACCAACTCCACTTCCTAACCCGAAGCCGGAGAAGCCAGGAAAATTTGACGGCACAGAATTCAAGAGGTGACAACAGAAGATGCTCTTCTACTTGACCACTCTTCATCTGGCCAGATTCCTGCAAGAAGATCCACCAGAGCCCGCAACTGATGCATGGATTCAATGTGACTTCCTTGCCGAAATTATATTTTAAATGGACTGGATGACTCTCTTTACAATGTCTACAGTCCTATCACAACGGCAAAGAAGTTATGGGCCAGTCTTGACAAGAAGTACAAGACTGAGGATGCTGGTACCAAGAAGTTCGTCATAGGACAATTTCTGGAGTACAAAATGGTTGACAGCAAAACTGTAATCAGTCAGGTACAAGAGTTACAACTTATCTTGCACGAGATAGAAGCCGAAGGTATGATTCTACCTGAAACCTTTCAGGTTGCTACTATCGTGGAGAAACTCTCCCTGCGTGGAGAGATTTCAAGAACTACCTGAAGCACAAGCGAAAGGAGCTGAAGTTGGAAGATCTTATTGTGAGGCTTCGAATCGAGGAGGACAACAGAAAGTCCGAGAAAAGGAACAGTAAGAATCCTATGAAGCAAAAGTCAATGTGATCGAAGACTCAAAGGGGAAAGCGTCTACTTCCAAAGGATTAAAGCGGAAGAAGACTTCCCAGGGGTACAAAGGCAAGGTCCAAGAAGGTAAGAACATGCGCTTCAAGGGAACTTGCTACATCTGCAACAAAGAAGGGCATAAGGCGAATGAATCTCGCAGCCTTCTCAAAAAGAACAAGAAAAGCCATCCACAGGAAAACTTGACCGACCATGAGTCGCCAAGCCTTTCAGCTGTGGTGTCAGAAGTGAATCTGACAACCAACAATAAGGATTGGTGGTAGATACTGGGGCTACTCGGCACATCTGCTTTGAGAAATTATTATTCTCTGAATATCAAATACTAGAGCAAGATGAGCAACTATTCATGGGAAACTTAGCCGTCTCAAAGGTTGAAGGAAAAGGCAAGGTCATCCTGAAGTGGACATCTGGAAAAGAGCTTACTCTGAACGATGTGCTACATGTTCCAGATATCCGCAAGAATTTGATCTCTGGATCAATACTTAGTAAGAAAGGATTTAGAATGATTTTTGAATCAAATAAATTTGTACTTACTAAGGGAGGGATGTATGTAAGAAAGGGTTATCTTGTTGACGGACTTTTTAAAGTCAATATTGCAGTGGTAGATAAAAAAGTCTATGTATTTGTACCCAAAGCTTATAAATAAAGGAAATTCTTCTGTTTATTTGCTTGAGTCTCCTATTTTATGGCATGCTAGATTAGGGCATGTAAATTACAAGTCATTAAAGAACTTGTCTAATTTAGGATATATTCCTAAACTCAACTTGGAAGAAATTCGCAAGTGTGAGATTTGTGTTGAAGCCAAGTTGGCGAAAAATTCATTTCACTCAATAGATTGAAATACATAACCTTTAGGGTTAATTCATAGCAATCTGTGTGACTTAAAGTTTATGCCAACTAGAGGCGGTAAAAAGTATTTTATTATTTTTATTGATGACTGTACAAGATACTGTTATGTGTATCTTTTAAACAGTAAGGACGAGGCAATGAATATGTTTATAACATATAAAGCCAAAGTTGAGAATCAACTCAATAAGAAAATCAAGATTCTAAAATCCGATAGAGGCAGAGAATATGAATCAAATGATTTTAGTGAGTTATGTGCTAAATTTGGTATAATCCATCAAACAACAGCACCATATACTCCTCAATAAAATGTAATTGCTGAAGGGAAGAACAGAACTTTGAAGGAGATGGTCAATTCCATGCTCGTAAGTTCTGGAGCTCCGCAGAACTTGTGGGGGGAAGCTCTATTAACTGCAAATTATATTCTAAATAGAGTACCCCACAAGAAACTTGGTCTTATGCCATTCGAGTTATGGCATGAAAGGACACCTTCCTACCATTACCTCAAAATGTGGGGGTGCCTTGCAAAGGTGCTAGCACTATTACCTAAAAAGACTAAGTTGGGAGAAAAAACTATGAACTGCATATTCATAGGCTATGCCTTGAATAGTAGTGCCTACAGATTTCTGGTTCATAAATCAGAGATACCAGATATTCATGTAAACATGATTATCGAATTTAGAGATGTTGTGTTCTTTGAAGATATTTTTCCATATAAATGGGAAACAAATAAGACTTCTGGGAAAAGAACACATGAGATGGCTTTCAGGGACGAAAGCCCCGAGGAGCCGATTGTTAATGCGAAAATTGAACCAAGAAGAAGTCAGAGATCTAGAATCTCAAAATCTTTTGGTTCAGATTTCATAGCATACGCTATGAAAGTGAGCCTCAAACATTTAAAGAGGCTATGTCAACCCCAGAAGTACAAAATGTTATATACAACGGTAAGTCTAAATATATTCGTCGTAGACATAATACCGTGAAGCAGTTGCTCTCAAATAGAATTATCTCTATTGACTTTGTATCGTCAAAGGATAATTTAGCAGATCCGCTTACTAAAGGTTTAAGTGGAGAGCGTATAAACTGCGCATCGAGGGGAATGGGTCTAAAAGCCTAACCTTACCGAGTCAGCTTAATGAAAACCTCACTTAGCGACTGGAGATCCCACGGACTAAGTTCAAGAGGAAAAAACTAGTTATGATTGACTCAGCAAGTAAGCACTTGGGAGCTTGACTCCAATCCATTCCTAAGGTGCACATAAGTGCTTTTCTACAAGTGGATTAAGGATAAGCTTAACGCTTTTAATGATGCCTATATCTTGTTACTAAACAAGTGGAGTAGAGCAGACTACTTTTAATAGGACGATCACCTATGTGAGTATAGAGTTGGGTCGGCTCTTTGGGATTTCTATGGAGGCTGTTATTCCCTAAAAATACTCTCTGAAACTAAGAATGTCCAGGGCCAAAACGAACACAACCGAGAACCAAAATTGATTGGAAAGTCACTGTGTGAAGCTTGTTGTCTTGGCTTACACTAACGGCTAACAGTTCAAGACCTAGTTCACTGATTAGCCAGTAAGTCCGATAAAGTTTTCGCTATGGAAGGTTCAAGACCTAGTTCACCTATCCTGTTGCAGTTTCTTTTCTAAAGTACTTTTCACAATAGAGTCAGTCTCTTTGTGTGTCATTTCCTTAAATCTCCATTCATTGTGGGGGATTGTTGGAATATGAAGAATATATATGTGAATCTTTGAATTTAATTACGGTGAGATCCGTTGATCGAATCAATTGGATGATGGTTGGAGTGTGTTCTCCTTCCAATGGGGATGAACGTGGTATATTCACATGTTCAATTCCGACTTCGAATGAATGAGATATTCAAGTCTAAAGATTGCCTAATTCAAAATCAAAATGGGACTAAAGGTAGTTAAAGGTATTTAGTCTCACATTAGACATGGGATGAAAGTTCGTAGTGTTTAAATAGAGAAAATTGAGAACAAAGGGCGTGCCCTTTGGGTACTTGGAGTTTTCGCGCGCGATTGGGAGGAAACCATACCCGCACATGCGCGCGCGTACCGCAGGCGGCGGCGGCGGCGTCGGCCGGCCGGCCGGGCTCGGGCTCGGGTCCGGGTCTGGGTCTGGGTTCGGGTTTGGTTCCCTACCCGGCCTGGTTCTTTTTGAATCAAGTCTCACGGGTATGGTTTACGCGAAGCATACCCGCTCCGCTATCCGGATCCGAACCGGCCCGCCAACCCGCCCTCTATCCGGATCCGAACCGGCCCGCCAACGGACCCGCCCGCTATCCGGATCCGAACCGCTCCAGTTGGACAACCAACAGTTGCGATTGCTCTAGTTGGACAGCCAACAGTTACGACTGTTGGGGCGAACCATTGCAACGATTAAGACCGAACCGTTGCAACCTTTCGTTGGGTTCGGACCCGTTGGCCCCTCCTGGAGCGCTATAAATAGCGCTCCGAATTCTCAATTGAAAGACACCAAACAGCAAAAAGAAATCTGCCTTCTAAAGGAGATTCTATCTCTCTCTCAGTCTTGAAGTGACTTCCAACGGGAAGTGGGAAATTCAGTTTCCGAAGCGACTTCCAAAAGAGATTCTGCAAATTTGTTCTGAAAGAGGGCTCTGAAAATTCAACAGATTCTTTAATAGAATTGTTGTCTGAATCTGGGACTTCTGAAGAAGAATATTCTTCAACCTTCCTTCTTCCTCTACAGTGGCTGCTCCTCCAAAGTAAAGGCAAATATTCTCCCGAAATTTGTCTTTCTCCCGCTGCTTCAACGATCCTGTGAAGGTACTGGTTAACTATGGTTCAACCGTACGGTGATTTGGTAGTGCTATCCAAATACCGTGAAGGAGTGTTGTATCTTGGGAGACCAGCGTTCAGTAACCCGTTAGCACCAGTGCGGGGGACGTAATTGTCTTAAGGAGATTCGCTTTAAGCGTACCTCACTCCAAGTACTGTATAAGTGAATTAATTTTTTATACAGGGGATATACTGATATTCAGTATATTGAAACTGATTTATATCAGTCTAATTGGTGTTTAACCAAGGAAGGAAATTGAAAGGTGGTTCTTAAATTAAGAAACGTTCTATTGAACAGAAAACCTTCCACCTGATATTTGCCGACCTGGCCAATTAGATTGTTGATATTTTAGTGATCTTGATTAGTTGTCAGATTGAACCCAGACATCCAACAGGAATTGATGTCTATGCCCTTCATTTTCTACCCCTCTTGGCATCATTTACCCCTCGTTTTATATTTATTAGCGGGAAACTCGCGCAATTTCGCCGCAAAACTCATAAGAAAAAGAAAATTGTAGAAGTGAAATATATAATAAGGTAAATAATTATCTCTTATTATCTTATACCGGCCTCTAGATTTTATTCAGGCTTAATTCTCACTTTTTGTAACTTGAAAAGAAAGAATCATAAATTATTAATGAAGTGTCATAGGAATAAAAAAATAAATTTAATTATTATTACTAATATTAGAAGACTCCAATATCTAGAATAATTATTTTAATAATATTTTAGAATCTCTTACAATATTATACAGATATCATTTATTAATAATATTTTTTCTCTATATTCTCTTTCTTTTCTTTTTAATGAAATAGAGTGAAACTCTTGTTGCTTTAGCTTTCTTCTTATAATAAATCATCTAATTATTTCACGCTAGCTTTGTAAAAGTAGAAATTACCTATTTTTCCAGGTATGTTTAGCTTTCAGTAACAATTCATAACTATTTCTTGATCTGAAAGCTTAACAAAATAGATTTTAAAAGTTCTAACATGCACGTTATAAAACTTTTGAAATGCTCCCACATTTTGCTACGGATGTTATTCATATTTGGTAAAAGTAGGGGTAGAAGAGACATATTTTTTTTTTATGCGCGAGTAAGTAAGATACAGGATAACTAGTTAAGAGGGGAGACCTTTGAAGCTCAGCTTAATGGTATTATGGTGAGATTGGATACTGGTGGTCCCAAGTGGAAAACTTGCCTGAACCAGCTATCTAATTGATAGAATACTTCTCCAAGCCCAAGAAGAAGTGGGGTTTACATCAGCCTCCCAAATGAACTTATGCTTTTCTTCAAATATTTATGTCGAAGCAGCTATTGCCCACAAAGTATTATCGCTGGAGCCATTTCTTAGAACAACCTGCGCAAAAATGAACGATTCCAGTCTAACAACATTCTCACACCGAGCCCCCTTCTTAGGCACACATATGTCTAGCTAACTGAGAGGAAAAAGTTAAATATAAAAGAAAAATTAAAAGTTGAATTATGCTAATAATAATAATAAATATATAGATATATATATAATATATATATATATATATTATATATATATATATATATAATATATATATATATATGTATGTATGTATGTATGTATGTATGTATGTATGTATGTATATATATGTATGTATGTATGTATGTCTTATGTTCTATACTGGCTTGACTATTAGGTCTTTATAAAGGTT